>WEIT01022493.1:387891-428403 GCA_013389985.1 Dryoscopus gambensis | reverse complement strand
GGATAATAGCTCTGGGCCTCTCTTGTTCTTCACACAGGGTGTTGATAAGAGTTTTGTGGGCCCCATCCTCTGTCCTCTTGGAGGTTATCTTACTCGTTCAGGTAGTTGAAACATACTTGCTGAACTCTTTGCTACAGCAAAAGCATTTCTAATACTATATAATGTTCATCATAACACTTTATAATATTCATTATAACACTATATAATATTTATTATACTTGCGAAAAGCCAACAATACAATATGCATTTATAACACTCTGAACTGCCTCCCACTCTTCCCCAGCAGCCCAGCCCTGTCCAGGGGTGGCTGGGCAGGCCCCACGAGCCACCATCTGCCCCAAATCTGCTGCCCTGCTCCCAGGCCGTCCTCGGTGTCCCCCGGGACTGCAGTCCTGCTGTGAGCACACACGGCACCCCTGCGTCTGCCAGCCCAGAACTGCCTCGTGTTTCTGTGCAAAGCACAAAAAAGGCCCCTGCAGGAGAGGGTGAGGCGGCTGGATTTGAACTGAAGGAACTTGCCTTAAAGGACTGAACTGAAAGTACCTTTCATGCAGGGTGTTTAGCAGGAAGAGCAACTGTGCTAGGGGAATTCAGGAAGAACTGTAAAGGTGTTGGTACTGCAGAATATAAATACACCTGAGCAGAAATTGAGATAGGGACAAAGAGATGTGTAACCCTATAGTTCTGACCCAAACTTTATCCAGAAAGTAGCACTGTCAAACAGTTAGAAAAGAAAATATCATGGCATGAAATGTAGATGTGAGGAGTGGCGAGCTCTTGGTGAACTGGATTAAAAATTTATACCCCAGGGTATGTGGCACTTCCAAGCACTGAGGCACCTGAGAAGTTTCACACAGTTTCAAAGTTATTTTATTCTTGGTCTGTGTCACACTGTACATGGAGCTGGGGTTCTTGCATGTTGTGGAGTGGGAATATCAGTCTGGAAGCTAAAGAAAAGAATTAGGCCAAAGCCCAGGATGCTGACCCTGACAGTTAATCACACAGTTCAGTGATACTGCAAGAGGTTCCTGATGCAGCATTACCTGAACAGAAAGAAGAGTGGCACTACCTTGTTTTCCAGTCACCAAGAAAGAAATCACTCGTTTCTAACCATAGGAATACTCATTTCTTAAAAAATGGAAATAACACATTAGGTTTTCTATTATCCTTTTAGCTGAGCATTTTGTTTTGCTGCAAGCAAATCACCTGAAATAGAATTTTTTTCATTACGTGCACTCACAAGAGGCTACTTTAAACACACTTGATTTGACAATGCAAAAACAAAAATTCAAACAGTTATCACAAATGCTGTGTTCCTTGGATTATGCACTTCACTTTACATTTTTCAGTGCAGGCCAATCTTCTCCGACTAACCATTTCAAAAATCTTTTAAAGTATTTAAAAAAGAAATAAACAAAAACCCCCAAAGAAGTCTGAGAATATTTTCAAAATTCACTGAAGTGGCTTTCTAATTATGTATTCAGGATGAACTATCTTCTCTTTTTCCCTTCATTGCATTCACAGTGAGAAACAACATGTTTCATTTAAATAAAAATCTCAGCATGGTAAATCAGACTGTATATTTATACAGGACTGTCAAAGAAATCTGGGCACTGACAATTTCAACTGCAGGTCAGTTATGTATCTTCAAACTGAGTACATGGGATAAATGGGGATTTAAATTGACAATGTCAATCCAGCTCTGAAGGAACAGAATAACGTGGTAGGTGGGAGAAAAATCATCTACAAATAATAATTGAGAATGGCACCTAGAGCAGATCAACAGACTACAGGTAGAGCCACAAAAAATCTTGGTTTGGAGAGTTTGAAAACCAATAATGTTTGGAATGTTTTTAATTAAAATTTTGAGGCAGCTGTTCAACTATGAGATGTTGCATAATCCTGTGTTCATTTATCTAAGTGGAAATGAATAAGAAAATTGATTTGAGGAAAACCCTTGAAGTGTGAAATTCCCACAGTTATCTATAAAAAGTTACAGTTCTATCTTTCTGTCTCTCCTAATAGCATAGAAAGGCAGGTAATAATGCCAGATCTGTTTGGCACTTTAATCTCACATGCCTCAAAGGTTCCTTTGCATTGCAGCAGGTGCTGAATGCAGAACGTCTTTGAAGAAGTTGTCCAAAGGTTGTAAGTTTGGGGGGTTTGTGTGATTTGGGGAGACTATTATGGAATTTGGAAGGAAATAAAAAGGAGAAAAAAGTCGGCTGCTGAACAGCATCAGATGATAAAAGTAAGGTCAGGGTGGGTTGCTCGTTTCAGTTCTCATACGGGTCACTAAATATCTCAGCTCTTGTCTCCAGCTGAACAGGTGCAAATTTGTAAAAGTCACGACATCTGTGATCATTACCAGTTTCAAATGTAACATTTGTTGCTTGTTATTTGATACCATTTGATATTCAGTGGTGAAGACCAAAACCTGGAGCTGACTGGAAATTTTTTAGTCAGTGAAGTGTTTTTCTAAAAGAGATTTCAAAGTCAGTTACAAAGCCTCATTAATACCGTGATCTACTAGGCTGTGTCTTTTATTGGGAATTTTTCAGAGCTGCAGAACTCCGAATGTCTCTGAAAGCACAGAAAAAGCTGTGGCAGGTGGGCATTTTCTGTCACCGGTTTGCATATCCTGCAATCTTGTCTGGGAAACAAATGGGAAACCTTATTTGCTGCGAAACAGAACTGGAAATGGCCCCTCACTTCTTCTTTGGCAGGGCTGGTTTGAATCTTTGCTGTTGTGAGACCGAAAGAGCAAGAAATGAAGAGAAATAAAAGGAAACATGAAGTGTATTGGATAAGGTAACTGTCCTTACAGGCTGCCTTGAGGAGGATCCTTCCCTCGGATCTCTGATGTGAGAGGCCAAGCATCCTCCAGCCTCCTATTCAGGATTCCTTTCTTTTTCTCTTTTTATCACCTTCTTTTATAATTTTAAAGGTTTTTGTCTGCCTTTTCAACGCAAAGTGGGTCATCTTCAACTGCAAGCTGTTAAGCTTTTGCAATCCAATTTTCAAGAAAATTAACCAGCTCTTTCTTACCCAGATCATATGGGAGCCCATGTAGCCTGAGGATTTCATCTTGGATCTAGTTCTCAAATATTTCTACACTGGTCTCTAAGATTTTATCTCCTTTCATTAGACTTGGCTATTCAGGCTTTTGCTCAGCTTTCAAAAAGTTCCTTTTTTTTGTCTTTCCATCGTATTCAACCCTTATTCAACACTTCTCAAGTTCTTGAGAAGCCCAAGCTCTCCTTGACACCATTGTTTTCCTTAAAACCTACAGGAAAAAACTTTCTTAGGAACCCTTCTAATCATGCTCTTGTTGCTAATTAGCTGGTTCTCAGAAGACAGTTGTTGTCTCTTCCAATATTGTGATGCTAGAAAGTCTCAAAATGTGCATCTGTGTAATATTAATGTTTTAATATTTAAAGTCATATTTACTTGGCTCTGTACTTTGACAGATCTCTGTAAACTTCATTACTATGCAGCAGGAAAATGCCACAAATTAACAAATGTGGCACTCTCTGGCCTGATGTCAGGAACCTCCCAGTGTTTCTGGATAAATACCTTTAAAATTACCTAATGTGTGAAAAACCAAGAAGGAAGCTGCCTGAGCAGCGGGGGAAATTCCAGAGGATGCTGTTGAAGAGGGAAGTTCAGGTGTTCTCCTGAGGATGTAAATGTGTCAGGCTGGTACCAGTCACCCACGGGGGACATTTGTGCCTTGCCACGCGCCCAGGTCAGAACCCCCGGGCTGCTTGTGATGCCTTATCCTGGGCTTAGAATTAAAAGCCAAACACGGTTAGAGGGGAAAAAGGGATTTTACCTCAGAGTTTATTAAGGATCCTTAGATGCAGGCAGGAGCACCCCGTAAGAATGCCCCCCCTGGACCGAGGCACGGAATGCACGTTGGAAAATGCACCCCGGAGAATACACCGAAAAGCCCCCCCGTGATCGTTTGCTCATACAATTATAGACCTTACATATTAGCATATTTATCATAGATTTTCCAATGGGAGGCTCAGGAGGAGCCCCCTCGTAAGGAGTGACCCCCCTCTGCATAGATCTATCTTAGTTTACAGAATATGTTCTGGAGCAGACCTTGGGTCTGGGGCTTGCTGACCCTCTAATTATGAAGTTTCTAAGATGTTTAGTCTTTTGCCTTAACAGAACTTTGGGTCTAAGCTAGTTATCGAATTTAGGGAATTACAAGTATGTGGGTTAAAAGCACTGAGGGTACAAAAAAGCGGCATAAAAGTGTATATGAAGGGGGATATGAGAGGAATATATGAAAAAGCAAAAATTATTATGGCATCACTTGAAAGTGTCAGAAGGTGAAAGAGCCAAGCGCAGCCCTGGCTGTGCTGATGCTGGGAGCGGTCCGGGCAGATTTGGTCACCCAGGGCAGTTTCCTCTCAGAGGTCACCAGGCACCCGAGGCAGCAGCGAGCTCTGCGAGCAGCCAGGGGCCCCGGCAGCGCTTTGCTCGTGCGTGCTCCGCAGAAGAACTGCCCTGAATGCCCTGCAGGGATGGACACTGGGCTCCTGGAGCAGCCACTCCTCTCTGCAGGGCTCGGGGGTTGTGCTCGCAGAGATGGAGCAGTGACGCTGCCGATGGCCACGAGCTGGGCACTGCACCAGCCCTCCTTGTCTCACTCCTGCGGCATCATTCGCACTCAAAATCTTAATTGAGCCCTGCAGGAATTAATTACATTTCTGTTGGAAAGGAAGGAAATGGTAAGATCCAAGAAGCATTTGACAAACAGATGAAATGCTGAGAACTAGGGGGAAAAAGTACCCAAAAAAGTGAAAAACCTTTCAATTTAGAAACAGTTTCACATAGATAGAAAGTACATGCAAATAGTCATGAGTGCCTTCAACTGCTCTTAAGTAGTTAATTTATTACAGGACATTGCTAATTTTTGTCTAAAGAAGGAAGGTATTACACTTACTCTGGGTAGAAAGAAGTACATCGAGTTAAAATGAGGATCCTTTGCACAATTTTTATTGTTTATTTTCTTCTCTCCAGAATGAATTCATGTCATAGGTATGCCTTTCAACATTGGGTTAAATTCTCTCTTTTCATCAGTTTGATGTGCTACTGTCTGGATAATGAATCTGATTGGATCTTTCTAAACATTTAAGCACAACGTTTAGACATTGCCCACTGTTGGGCCTGTGCTGGGGAGTTTTACTGCTCATTAGTTCTAGTTAGTTTAACTTTTTCCTCAGCAGCCTGCTGTGTCAGATGATGATCAATAGTAAAACTCCAAAACTACTGCCTGGTGGAATAAAAGTGTCTAGAATGTGAATCAATGAACTTCAAACAGAAGTAAATTTCTACAAAGTCCTCTTTAGTTACTGCTTCTCTTTGCAGTTGCAAAATTATGAAGAATGTATAGTTATTGCATCAAGATCTCAGGTATTTCTATGTTTACTCTCCTTATGTACTCTCCTTATGAATATTTGTGGGAAAAGATTTTGACAGCTGAATTCTGAGGGTGCGATTAAATGTTATTGTAATGGTTCTCCTGCAGGTTCATCTATTTTGATTTATTTATGGGTTGTACATACTGGAAAGGTGCTAGAAACCCCCCTCTTTTTGTTTGGTATAAAATTGTAGTGAATAGCTGAGGGGTCAGGAGAGAAGTGAAGCACTTCAAGGACAAGTTTAAGGCACATCTTGATTTGTGTGGTGTCAGCTTCACAATGTGGAAAGCTACAGCTGGGGGCTGTCTGCTCTGGAGAGAAAATGTACTCACACTGTCAGAGCCTATGAACAAAACAGGAATGACACTGGGCAGCACAGAAGGTGCCAGACAAAAGAAAATCCAGTGAGCTCAGGAAATTACACAGGTGGTAGCTCTTTGTACTACCATAATGTGAAAATCTGATTAATTTCACAGCAGATAAGGTGAAAAAGTTGATTCTTCACACTGGGAGTCAACAGAAAAGTTCTCTCGTCTGTCCTTGCTTGGCTTCTTCCACTGTCATAGAGTTTTGTGCTCTCTGGATATTCAGCTTCAAGATTTTGGTCTTGGATTTTCCAGCACAGCTGCTTTTCAAAATAAACCAAGCCCAGATCCTGCCAATCCTCAGACGTCCCTTTAAAAATTAATGTGCTTCGGGTACACAAGCTCTTGTCTCCCTGCAGCTGAGGCATACTGCAGGAGCAAACCAAAGTACATGGGATGATATTTAAATGGAATTTGTCTCTGCTAAGCATGTTTGTATCAGGAATGGTGTGGCCAGCAGGAGCAGGGAGGTCATTCTTCCCCTGTACTCAGCGCTGGTGAGGCCGCACCTCGAGTGCTGTGTCCAGTTCTGGGCCCTCAGCTCAGGAAGGACGTGGAGACGCTTGAGCGCGTCCAGAGGAGGGCAGCGAGGCTGGGGAGGGGCTGGGAACACAAGCCCTGTGAGGAACGACTGAGGGAGCTGGGGGTGTTCAGCCTGGAGAAGAGGAGACTCAGGGGTGACCTCATCGCTCTCTCCAACTCCCTGAAAGGTGGCTGCAGGCAGGGGGGGTTGGGCTCTTTCACCAGGCAGCAACCGACAGAACGAGAGGACACAGCCT
This sequence comes from Dryoscopus gambensis, assembly GCA_013389985.1. Classification (NCBI taxonomy): domain Eukaryota; kingdom Metazoa; phylum Chordata; class Aves; order Passeriformes; family Malaconotidae; genus Dryoscopus; species Dryoscopus gambensis. The sequence continues at coordinate 421,821 of WEIT01022493.1, read as the reverse complement.
CAAGCTGCACCAAGGGAAATATAGGTTGGATATTAGGAAAAAGTTTTTTACAGAAAGGGTGATAAAGTACTGGAATGGACTGCCCGGGGAGGTGGTGGAATCACCGTCCCTGGATGTGTTTAAAAACAGACTGGATATGGCACTCGATGCCATGATCGAGTTGAGGTGTTCAGGCATGGGTTGGACTCGATGATCTTGCAGGTCTCTTCCAACCCAGACATTCTGTGAGTTCTGTGAATTAATGTTGATGGTGAAAATGAATCATGAACAGGGTTTAGTGGGGACGAGCTGGTACCTGTGTGCATCCTGGGTTCTGGTAGCTCCACATAACCATTTGCTGGCAAGAGAGATGGTCTCTCAAACACCCGGGGATTTTCCTTACCCCACAAAAGGCCTGAATGGGCACCTTTTGTGATAAAAACCAGCAACACAGACCTCTAACATCTGGAGCTGTGGCATAATCACTGTGCTAAGATCATTTCTTTTGTGCGTGTTGGGAGCTAAAACACCAGTTGGAAACCTCACCATCTGTGTTGTGCTTCCATCAGCCCCCAGCACGGGAACTCCTTTGGTCCCCACGTGTCAGTGCTTAGAGCAAACGGGATGGGGAGCCCGGGCAGACATTCCAGGAGCCTTTTTATTATTTTATTCAGGCATCAGTCTCATACAGAGATGAAACACGAGAGATGGTACAAGGCTCACGTAGCCACAGGCAGCCAAAGGTTCCCTTGTCACAGAGCATTCTTAAAGGCTTTTTAGCCAGTAGCAAGCTTCTAAACTTTACAGACAACTGTTTTAACCAATCCTCAAAAGTGCACGTACATCTGTTGCACACAATGCTTCCTTGTTATGCCTTATATAATAATGCACAGTATTCCATTATTAAACTTATACGATAATGCACAATATTCCATTATTAAGCTTAAACTTATGTATCTTGCTAAGCATATTTTCTGCAGCTTCAAGCCCTGTCTCAGCCCAAGCTAGAAACTCTAACCATTGTTTTAATGTCCTTGCTTGCTATATAATTGTATCTTCTTCTATCTCCAAGCTTTCTGCAGACACAGCTGATCCTAAATTCTTTTGCCTCATTCCTGAAACCTGCTTTTTTCTCACACCCAAGAGCCTTTTCCCCTGGTGTGTTTCCCACCTGCATGCAGTGAAATAGAAGTTCTGCTGTCCCTGGATGTGCCCCTTGCAGCAGTTGTGGCCCTTCCATGTCCCTGCTCTGCCCCAGCACCCGCAGGTGTTCAGGGAGGCCCTGGCAGAGCCCTCCCACCCCTGAGCACCATCCCAGCCGTGAGCACCATCCCACCCCTGAGCACCATCCCACCCTGTCCCTGGGCACCATCCCAGCCCTGAGCACCATCCCAGCCCTGAGCACCATCCCAGCCCTGGCCCTGAGCACCATCCCGGCCCTGAGCACCATCCCAGCCCTGGCCCTGAGCACCATCCCAGCCCTGAGCACCATCCCAGCCCTGGCCCTGAGCACCATCCCGGCCCTGAGCACCATCCCAGCCCTGGCCCTGAGCACCATCCCAGCCCTGAGCACCATCCCAGCCCTGGCCCTGAGCACCATCCCGGCCCTGAGCACCATCCCAGCCCTGGCCCTGAGCACCATCCCAGCCCTGAGCACCATCCCAGCCCTGGCCCTGAGCACCATCCCGGCCCTGAGCACCATCCNGCCCCAGCACCTGCAGGTGTTCAGGGAGGCCCTGGCAGAGCTCTCCCAGCCCTGAGCACCATCCCAGCCCTGAGCACCATCCCAGCCCTGTCCCTGAGCACCATCCCAGCCTGTCCCTGCCCGGGGCACGGGACGGAGGGGCTGGGGCGGGAGGGAGCTGCGGGTGGCTGGGGGCTCCGGGCAGGCTGTGAGGGGCTCTGCGTTCCCGTGGGCAGGGGCAGCGGTGGCACTGCTGGTCGGAGCCACCCCGGGGTCCTGATGATGGTATCGGGTTAAAATGATTATAAAATGATTTTTAGAACTACAAGTGGGTATTCAGGGGTGGTGGTGGTAGCTAGAGAGGAATAGCTCTGAAGAACGGAATGTTAGCTTATGTCTTGGTTTAGAAGACAGGTGATTGCCAGGGGAAACCAGAGCCTCCCTTGGAATGGAGAATGTAAACCCCCCACCTCCGAATTGCTGTAATTTTGAAATTATGGGGCTTTCAGGCAAAGCTGTAGGGATAGGAATACCAGTTCTTTACTAAGAATATTACAATTACAAAGGTAGCGATACAGAGAAAAAGAACAACNATATTGCAACCCAAGACAGCTTACTACAGCCCAAGTTATGTTATTGTTTTTAATGAATCAAGTGTGACCCAAGCCTGGGTGATAACCAAGCAGATTGTTTTAGACAAATCAAGTAGAAACCCAGATCAGGGAAGTTGGGGGGGTGTGATTTGTGTTAGTAACTGGGATCGGGGACTTGGTAGTTAGGGGTGTGTGTGTTAATTAACATGTAACATGAATATGCATAATGTAAGGGTACAAGAATCACGGAAGTTCCTGTATCCACCCGGGCACTGATTTGGGCTCTGCTGCCCCTGTGCACTCTAATAAAGCACCTGCATGTAATTGCCTTGCGTGGTTCTATGTTTCCAAACGCTGACACTGAGGGGACACAGCTGGTGGATGTGAGTTATGCAGCACACCCTTCTAGGCTAGAGGTGAAGAAAAAGTGATAAAATATAGTCCAGCCTAAGCCCCTTAATGCTTCACCTATTAGAATTAATGAAAATATGAAGAGAAAAATCACCTCTTTTTGTCTAGAGGAAATGCCAGGACCAAATGCAGCCTGCTAAACATAAATCAGAGCGTCTACAGAAAGAAAAATCACTGAAGAGTTAACACTGAAAACCATAAAATTTGTTGTGGGATGAACAAGAAGAAGCAAAGAAATGTTTTGATGCTGGTGTGAGATGGTGCTGGGCAGTTACACTGAAATAAGAACGTATTTTGGCTGATACATCAGAAAGCTTTAATAGATAAGAACAATAAAGCAATCCAGTTATTATAACCCTGGAGGGCAGTTAGGAAAAGCAGATAGTAAAATGTACTGCTGATTTAGAAGAAAAAAGTCTGCAAGAGAACCAGAACTTTGATCATGGAGGAATTTTATTCTGGAGATTTTGACTGTGATAACTATATTATTTAAAATATTTTTTTTGATGACAATACTACATTGCTTAGAGAGAGAATTTGTGGAACAATCTATGGCTATTTGAGAGCTAATCCTATGAAAAAGACAAGTCTCATAAATAAAAGAGCATGTAGGAACTAGTGATAACAATATTCTCTGAACAGACACTTCAAGAATAAATAAAGAAACAAAAGTTTGATTGTGAAGCAGCTGATGTTGAGGGAACATTAAAATGCACTAAGATTTTAAGTATCCATGTAATATATAGGGAATCATTTAATAGAGAAATTTGAAATGTTTAAGAAATTGTTAGCAGTAATGATATTGTAACTCAGTTTAATTAAATTGAATTAATAAAGCAAAAGAAACTGATTAACTGGTGAGGATAAAGAATAGTGCAAATAATAGTAAGATTATTTCTTCACAATATCTGCAAGAATAAGGATAGTAAAATATTTAATTATAAGGAAAAATACATGGAACTTAGTCATGACAGAAGTGCAAAACTCTGAGGAGTCTCGAAATACAAAAAAAAAGTATTCAACTTATATTCAATATTTTGCTACATTTCATTTAATGGTGAATACTAAAAGTAAGTGATCCAGTGGAGGAAATCTCCTGAAGTGTTGAAAACTGTTGGCTGAGTTAAATGGTCTTGTGTCTTCCCCTGATCTAAAATAATGAGGTGTAAAAGTGGATAGCAGAGGAATGAAGTGCCGGGCAGGAGGGGGAGATTTCAGCCTGCACCATGGCAATATAATCTTCAAACCAACGCTCTGCCCTCGGTGGGCCTGGTCCATTTCTGGGGGAAATGGGGTTTTCAATTCGGGCTTTCTCTGAAGCTCCTTTATGAATGGGGCTATTTTATTTATGGCATGGAAACGCTTCTCGTTGGTGTTCACAGCTTGCTCAGTTTATCACCCATCCCACTACTGCATGAAGTTACCGGCATTCCACCACTACACGCCCACTAACATGGGATTGGAGTCGAGCAAAAGCAATTTAAACTTTCGTCTCTTTTGTCCCATCTCCACCACAGCAGTCTCCTCTCCCCAGGGCTCGGAGGGAACCTGCATCCAGATGCTTGTTCAGATGATTGCATTTCCTTACCCACGTGCACTCTAATGACAAAAATAAGTGTTGTAGGGAGTTAAACATCATTTGGACTTCTTACTGTGAGGGTATATATTAATTTCCACAAAACTAATCTAATTTCTTAATTGCTGTGCCTACAGAACGTTGCCTTTCTGCAGTTGCTCACAGGAAGGTGTGCCTTCCTCTTCTGCTGCTGATTGACAAGATGAGCTGTCACCATGGCAACAGAATAAATTAATTAAAAAAAAAAAAGGTCAGGTTGCCTGACTTTAAAACAGGAGATGGGAAACAAACAACTAATCTGGGATAAAACTAAATTTTCTGTCTCCTGGAATTTAGGCCTTGGTAACACCCCTGATAGGATGGATCTGCATTTGAAGACGTTGAGGTACCTGTAGTACATTTGAGCACCAAATTTAGATTCCAAGGTGTAAATTGAGGCAGAGAAACGGGGTTTTTTGTGAAATCAGGGCCATGCAAATGTCTTTTCACAACTCTTTTTCTACCTGTAGAAAGGGGAAACGTATCAGCATTGCAGTGGCAAGAGCCAAAGTTCCTCAGCAAACGGATGCAGGGAGTTGGGGTGCTCTCACTGTACCCTGGATCTGCTCCTTCCCACATCCCACGATGAGCACAAGCCTTGGCTGGTGCCTGTGTGTGTCCCACACCCCGTGGGTCACTCGGGGGAGGTGGCCAAGCTCCAGCAGGAAAGGTTGTGGGACCTCCTTCAAGCCAGCTGGGTGTCTGATACGCTCGAGGGAGACAGAGACAATTGAGAGTCGTGGTGTTGGCCTGAAGTAAAGGGAGAGAAAATCCGAAATTCAGTATTTCAGACTCATCTGCAGGAAGTGAAAGTGTGTGTGCACCTTTGTGTCCCTGACTAGAAATTCTATTAAGGCGCCGATAAAAACCATTTTCAGATTGGCTTCACCAAACTGACACTTACAAGTGAAACCTGGCTAGATCTAACAAAAATGACTATTTACAGACAAGGAAATTGGCTGCATTTTACTTAGAGAAAGCTGCATAAATCCTGTTCACACACCATAATTTTTGTCATCCTTCTTCAACAGTTTTAGCAGCAAATACCAAAAGTAGCAACTTTGTAGAGGTGTGACTACCTAGGGCTTTAAAAATCATATCACTGGCCACCGTGGATATTGTGCCTGCTTTAGGTGGAAACCCTTCTGGTTTGTAAAGCACTCCAGAATCTGCGTTGTGATTCTCTAAAAGCACAAATTCAACTGCTCTTGAGAAGGGAGGGCTCATTCTCTGCTGGCCCATCTCTTTCATTAATCTAAAATTGCGTTATTTGGGCTGGAAATTATTTGCTTTTAGTAACAGGAGTTTCAATATTACAAAAACTGTTTTGAAGGTATCTTGGAGGGATTTTGCAGTCCTGCTTTAGGTTTCTGTATGTGAAAATGCCAGCTGTTATATACAAAAGAAATTCACGCTTCAGGGTTCCAAGAGATTAATTGGGAAATGTGTCCTCTGTATATCCTAAATTATCAACTGACATAAGGCAAATAATTAGAAACAAAATGTGTTGCTCAGAAAGTACACATTTGTGTTATGTCTGTCTGAAGAACACTTCCATCACTGAGCTGCCAGCGTTAACTACGGCAGCAATCAGGGATCTGAAGCAAAATCAAGATCCGATTGTATTCCACACAGCATATGGGCCAATTATGTAATTATTCTTTAAAAAAATACATCATGGGAGCACTTTGCAAAGGGAAGAAGGCAGGTAGCCTTTCATGAGGCATTTTCTGGTTTTTTAACTGCGACTTTTTAATGAGAAAGCTGATGCTGCATGACCCCAGTTAGTGATTTACATCAGCTTGTTCTCCTTTTAACTGGTGCTTCAGAGAAGGGTTCTTGTTTTAATAGTTCTGGTTTCTTACTTTTGCTGGAAACTTTCTTTGCTTTGCTTTGTTTTCCTGAGCTGGGTCTCAGTGAGGTGAAGAGCAGTGCTCAGCCAGCTCCACGGGAGGAAAGGAGCACAGCCTTCCAGGAATACAGGTGTAATGAGAATATTCAAGTACTGAGCTTTGCAACCTTATCAGTCACATTTTCGCTTTACGACAAACACCATCAAAACTGTTCTTAGCTATTGATTTGACCTTTATTGTTTTTTGGGGTGGGTTCTTTTTTTTTTTCCAAATATCAATAAATCAGCCCTTTAAGTGCAATGAAAATTCAGAACTTGGGTTTGTCTTATAACTTAGCAAGGCAGTCTGAGAAGCAGATGGTTGTAACCTTTATATATCTTGATTACAAGAAATTGTGATGCATATGTCTGAGTTTAGAAATGGAATGCAAATTTATCTGATGTCACTGTATGCAGAACTGGGGAAGCTGAAACTGAGTATACTTCTTACTGTACATTCAATGCTTTTTGCAAATTTTTGTGTGCATCAGCTTTGTTATAGTTAAATTCCCATATGTTCATTAAAGAAACAAACAAATTTTGTTTTATAAATGGGACTCGGCAGCATTAGCAGCAGTGATGGCACAGTGCATGTTCCGAGGCTGCAAACAGGAGTTCTGCCTTTTCCAGTTGTAAATCTGATTCAATTCAGACATTTTATTAATAATGACAGTATGCCGCTGACATTTCAGCAGAGCTCAGTTCCTGTGATACAGCAACAAATCCCACAGAGGCAAGTTCCATACCCCAGCAAGCCTGCAGACAGGGCTGTTCTCACATTTCTTTTAAATTTGTAACCCAAAAGAAATAACAAATACATAATGAAAAAAAAGTAAAATACTCAAATCACAGCAGAGCCTTCCTGTCCGTGTTCTATGGTTTTCTTTGTCTACCCTTCAACTGAAGGTAAAATTGTGTTGGTGCCACTCCAGTTGTATAATTACAGCTGCACACAAAGAGCTGCTGCGGTCACAAACAGAGATGATGAGATTTCGTGTTTGAGGAGCAAGAGGCACCAAGGTATTTTTAATGTTATCATAAAGGATTTCTACTAAAAGATGGCGACAGAAAGCAGAAGTAAGTTTAGGCCAAGAGTCACGTTACCTGTGATAATTCAGCATCTTCACATGTGAAGTTAAAGGTGAATGAACCCTCAACTCCTCTAACTCTTGCCCTGGACTTGGCTTGCTTTTATTTTAAACAGAAATAGTGGAAGAGAGAAGAAAGGATTTGTTTTTTCTTTTCTCCAAGGAAACAAAGGAGAGAAGAGGAAAATCACCTTGAAAAATCTCTTGCACCAAAAGCAGGAAGAATTATTCTCCTTACCTCCTGTCCTCTTCCCCAGCCGCTCTCCAAGCTGGTTATGGTCTCAGCCCACACTGGAATAATGTCCAGGGACTTATTCACTGACATTATTTCACTGTTTGCCAAACAGTTCTGAATTGTGAGTCTTTGTGAATGGTTGGTTTCAAAACAAATCGTAAAACTTGCCACAAGTTTTTAATAATAAATATTTTTCCAGCTTTCATTGCATCTGTGGCTCGCATTGCAAAAGCACCTAGAGGCCTAAGCTGGCATTAAGACAATCAGTATGCTAAAAGCTGTGTGGATAGGCAGGAAAGTGAAATATTTATATGAAGAATGTCTCCACAAATATTATTTAGGGCCAAAAGCATCATCACATTTGGTGATTTGCTGTTGCATTCATGTTCCCCAGGATTTGGTGTGTTGTCACTTTGGACTGTCTGGGCAGAAGAGTTCCACAGATCCATCCCATAAAGAGGTGTATTTTCAGGTGATATCTCATGCACCACAAGGAATTAAAACAAGGCTTTTGGCAGCATCCCATCAGCATAGGTTTTTTAAACTTTGAATCCTTGGAGCGAAGTGCTCTTTACAGTCCAGTGGTGCTCGAGAAGCCTCTGAATGCAGAAATTGTCTGGCGAGGTGTGAGAGTTTGCGTTTCATCACAAATAATGCCTCCGACTACAGAACTGTGTGCAGGCAAGAAAATGCACTGTCTGCTCTCCGCAGCACGTTTGGCACCCAGTTTTTGCACTGCCCTGTGTACAGTTTGTGGTGTTTTTCCTTTTATTGCCCTGCTTGGATGGATTATGCATCAGCCGTCAGCAGCCTGTTTATGAAAGAGGGAACACGCTGGGAATTGTCAGTAATGTCCTCTGCATATCAGTGAATAATAATGAACGTTTGCCATTCAGCAGAACTGCTGTGGTCTGCAAAAGAAACTACTTTATACATTTTTTTCCTCTGAAAAAATGTTTTGAGAGTTTTTATTATTTTTTTTTTAAATAGCAATTCCTGGATAGATATGAGGGAAGTGTTTGTGAGCTTTTGTGTGGAGAAATGCTTATCAAAGTAGAAGAGGTGTTATTGCTTATGCACATCTAAACAGCATATAAAATATCACCACATTCTGGAAGTGTAAAATGCTAACAGGTCTTCATGTTTCAGGACATAAAACTCCATCCAATAACTCTTTTTATTCACAAATGGCTTGATGATACATTTTTTTTTTCTTTGCCTGCTTAGGTACATGCTACTATATTTTCTTTAAATGTATTCCCAGGTTCATAATTTTTGCATGACAGAATTTAAGAGGAATATTTAAAAGGCAATAGCAGGAGCTATATATGTGTTTAAATTATAAGAAACATTTGCAAAATGTTTTGCAGCTTTCTGATGGTGCTGAAGTAGGCTCTCACAGCTGTGGCACGTGCTGTTTTCAAACATCTCTGCTGCCCATCAGCTGTTGGTGGGTCGTGCAGCGATGAGGTGGTGCTGTGCTTCCAGAGAAGACGGAGCAGCATCTTGATCCGCGAGATTTGAGCAATCCCTACAAATCTCCATGAAACCTGGTGAGAAGTTGGGTTTGTACCCCAGCAGCCTGGCGCAAGTGATGTCCAGGTGTTGGGAAATCCATGAAACCTGGTGAGAAGTTGGGTTTGTACCCCAGCAGCCTGGCGCGAGTGATGTCCAGGTGTTGGGAAATCCATTAAAGCTGGTGAGAAGTTGGGTTTGTACCCCAGCAGCATGGCGCAAGTGATGTCCAGGTGTTGGGAAATACACAACCACATCCAGGCTGTGCGGCTCAGAGCTGCCAGGAGCATTCCCCCAGTGCTGACTGGCACTGGCACTGCAGCGTGTGAGGCACGGGGCACGATCAGAGCCTGCTGCAAGCAACACCTAACTCTTCTTACTGAGGAAGGATGAGAGCCCAGGGAAGCCCCTTCCCCTGCCCAGCTGCGCTGGGGAGCTCTGTGCCAGCAGCGCAGCATCGCCACTGTGCCCGGCTGGCACCCACAGCCGCCCCTGCAGGCTCTGGGCAGCCAGTTTGCTCTCCCCGTGGGGTGTCACCCACCTGGGCACCAGCGATGGGGAGGCCCCGTAAGGCACCCACTGAACCAGAGCTGGAGCAGGCAGAGCTCTGTGACTGCAAAGTCACCAAAGGCTTTCGGAGGGAGCGCTCGCCCTGAGTGATGCCAGAACACGATGGCAATTTCTGCCTACAAGGGAACACTGGTAAGACACCACCAGGTTTTTTGTTGTTGTTGTTGTTCTTGTTGTTGTTTTTCCTTTGCATGCGTTTGCTAGACTGCTAATAACACTTCAGCTTTTCAATGGTCATAGCATTTTCCGATGGGAATTTCCCCCCCCCCATCAATTAGGTTTGTTTTCTTTGTATGAGAAGAACAGCAAAACTAATTTGGTCAATTTCTTGCCAGACCACTGACAAATGAGTTGTCAGCTGGGCTCTAAGTAGGCTTCAATGGCTCATACGTATTCTCCTCCTTTGTCATTATGAGGATGTTTCCTCTGATGGTTTGTTGTTCTTGCCATAATAAGGCAAAGATTAAAATCACTACTGTAAGACTGGGGGAATTGAGTCCCCAGCATGGTTAGAAAAATATCAGAAAAATCATTTCAAATGATCATTCCATCACATTTTGGAAATCTCTGTTTTACAAAAATTAAGCCATTAACCTGTTTACCAAGATTGCTTTAAATGTGTAACTTTACAGCATATGTAGCAAAACAATTTTTTCCCTGTCAATTAGATGAAGCTCTCTTGGAGGAGAAATTCAGCATATCACCAAAGATTTTATTGCACTTGAAATCATTTAGCTTCAAGGTTTCTCATATGAAAATGCCACTTCTTTATGGAATATTTTCATATGTCATGGCAAAGTGGACAGAAATACTTGTGGTTCAGTTCTATGCACAGCTGGAGGTGCTTGAAAGATCATGCAAGAGCTTAGGAGTTTACCTTTGTTGTTTTCTATAGTTGGGAAGCTGAAAAGAGAGTATTTTTACAGTGCACTTTTAGCAAAGAAACATACCAAGAACTGCTCGATGTCTCAATGTCTTAATTATACTGAGCATTTTCCAACGCATTGCAAGTTCTAATAAAGACAAGCATAGCGAGTGAAATTGCTTTAGGTCAACCGTGGGCCAACCACGTGAAAGCAGCAAGAGCAGAGCAGAGCTGGAGGAAGGTCAGCATTTTGTTGAGGATGCCTGAAGATGTGTCCAGGCAGTTCAGAGAACAGCCTGGATTTTGCATTATTGCTCTGAACACCACCTTCATTTATACCTTCAGGAGCAGCGCTGCTTCCTGAGCGTGTGAGGAGGAGTTCCTGAGCACGGCCTGAGCACGGCCTTGTACCTGCACGAGGAAGGCTGGACACTGTCCCCCGGCCGTGTCCTTCGTCCTCTCTCCCTCCCAGTGCCAGCAGCTCTGGGGCTGCATCCCCCAGCTGCTGTAGGCCGGGTACCACCTTCATCTCCAGCTGTTCTTACCTTCCCTACCTAAGCCCTCAGCAGATTTGTGTTTGAAATATGTTTGCAGAACCCCCTTGTGAGAGTCTTGGTGGCACAGGGACTGTCACAATGTTCTGGCTCATGGCAAGCTGTCACTAATGCTGTCCGTTGCCACTGTAACTCATGTGCTACTTGAGTTTAATAAGCTCATTTTTTTTTTAGTGACTCAACCCTTCCTTGAGTAACACTCTGTCATGACCAAGTTTGTCATTTATTTTTAATTATTATGCTCTGTTCTGTTCTTACTATAAGTACCATCAAAGTTTTGTCACTTTTTTTCTTTCATATTGTTAAAATATGATAGGCCTAAGCAATTAATCCACCAATTCAAACAGAAGTGAGATGGAGATGTAGAATTTTCATAACAATTTATGGGACTCCATCTTATTGGTATTTCTACTTAGCCATGAAAATTACTTCAGCTGTTCCCCTTGGATTTCTCTCCATTTTTTGCTCCACTGCAGGAGGGATGTACAGCTTCTTTTCAGTGCTCTCTGTGACATTCCTCTGTGGGAGGGAAAATGCTGGCCATTACTTCACACAGGAATCATGACTGAGGTCTGCAAAAAGAGGCTCAGCGCCTCTGTTACAGATGCAAAATATTTTGGCATCTCTTATCAGTCAGCAGCTATATAAAAGGAGAAATTAATTTTTTTTTTCCTTCTGTGATTCTGTGTCTAAACTGCCATGGCACAATAAATGTGGTTACTTTGAGCATATGCTCACAACTCTGAGCTGCTCCCAGTACTGATTCTGGTTTCAGCCTTGCACCCACCGTGTGCTGCTTGCTCACATTTCACCCTTTACTGGAGTGAACTGTTCAAAAAGTTGTGCTCTGGGTTCCTGGTGCTCATTCCCTTGAAAATTAAAGACTGGTTTAGTTAAGAGCTAACCTGCTTTTGTGCTGCAGGGCTTGAAAGTTTTCCAGATGAGTATTTTAAATACTAAGAATTTTGGAGGGGACTTCCAGGTAGCTTTTTTCAGACTGACTTCTTTGGGAACAGTATGGAAAAAAACCAATCCAGAACAGCAAACCAGATATTATAACTGTATCTAGCAGTTATTTTTCAGAATCTGTTCTTTTACAATGCCTCTTACTCTCTGTTCAGATTAATGCAGTGTAGCTGTCACGTGAACTGTTCCATAATAATTTTGGTAGGAACCTGTAGGGACCCAGTTAAGGTGCCATTATGACAGGAGATTAGAATGGGGAAAACACATAAGGGCACAAGTCCATGGAGGATTCATTAGGATGCTAATTTGATTCTTCTGTGATTATTGCAGTGAGATTTCACTGTGAGCCTTCAGAGAACTTTTGATGATGTGGAAATGAAAAGGTGTCAGTGTGCATTACACTGTCATTAGAAAAGAAATCAAACACTAAGAAAATATCACGAAAAGAAAATGGTAGCTACGTTTTAATGCAAACTGGAGAGCTTCTTAGTATTCCTTCCATTTCATCTCCTCACGTTTTGTTTGTGAAGATGAGAGCACAGATTGCTGGCTGTGCTTCCCCTGCCAGAATTCGAGCTACCACAGAAGCCATGCTTTGCTTCAGTGTTGGGTTCCCCTCTTGCTTCTTGACACTTCACAGGTACAAATTCTCCTGCCTGGTTCCGGGGAATTGGCTGGCAGGTGGGGAAGGCAGCACTTCCAGGAGCACGGGGCTCTGTGAACAGGGTAAATCACAGCACCTGGGGGCTGGAGTTGCTCCCTAAAACAGGCTTGTAGAGACTTTCATGCCAAGGAGAAGCATCTCTCTGGTGTTCGCAGCGTTAGGGATCCCAGGGGTGTTGAACTGGCCAGAGCAGGGGGCAGCTGACCAACAGCCTCAGTTAGGAGGAACTGCTGGCATTTCGGAGTGAGCACTTTCATATGTGCTCTGCCTAAGATCTTTTGTAGAACTGTTTGGTAAAATCGAGGTGTGGAACGAAAGAGTTTTTAGCTATTTTTTTTTAGGTATATGAATTTATAATTCCTGTTTGACTGGTTGTGGTGATCTGGAGATGTGCAAGCAGCTTAAAAAATAAAGAGTTTGAGTTGAAGTGGAAAAAGGTTTTCTGAGGTTTTTTCTGTACTCATGTTCTATAAATTATGATTGTAGGTGGACACAGATCTTCAGGGACTTATTTGCATGAATGTTTTTGTGTAATAGGAGCTGTGTTTTGTGTAGTAGGATTTTAAGTTCTCCAAAGAGTTTTGTGCCACTAATTCTTCACTGCAATGTCTTGTTCCATGAAAATGAGCAAACAACCTGCATTTCCCATAGGTAGGAAATCTGTATTTTTACCATGTAGTGGCTTCTGTTGCTGATAAATGGAACGGGATTATGGCAAAATGTTCTGTAAACTGGAATTATGTCCTATGACAGGAGCCTGGGTAGAGCTGCTCCGTTAACTCTGGCTTTGCTGTTCATCATCTGCTATTATTGTTCATTTATCTGTTCCTTGCAATAACAGACTTGGTGTTTGGCCAAGGTGAAGCAAATCTTCTTGGGCCTGGTGACAAAAATGGAAACAGGTGATTGCAACACTTCCAAAATCTCTGAATAATTTGCATTAAACTCTTCATGCTGTTGAGTTGGGGTTTTTGTCTTGGGTCAGACAGCGATGGTTCCCAGCGTGCATGGGAGATTTCCCACTGCTGGTTTCTACAGGTGTCTCCTTTAACAGATGTGGAATATGGTGGGCTCTGTGCAGGACAGGATCTGGCCATACGTGTGCACCAAGACCATTTCTAATCCTTAATAAACCAGATTGACGCAGGAAGGAAATGGCAAGTCACAGACAGATTTGTTTCCTAAATTTAACAACTGCTGTGACTGTGCTTGAGTGCTCCTTGGGGAAAGGCACATTTCCTCTGCAGGATAACTCCTGTTAGATAAATTCACTGACTGATAGATAACAGATGTATTTATATCTAATAAATCAAAGTTATATTAATAATATCTCTAATAGATTAATCAGAGACTGAATTCACTGTAACGGAATTCAGTTAAAGAAAAGTTATTTTTAGAAGTGAGGTTGACCAGAAGTGGTGAATATTTGCAAGTAGAAAATAGATTAAGCCCATCTTAAACTGTAAAATACACAACTGGCTTTTTTGTGTCTTGGCTTGATCCAAAATATGTTCTCAAGCACTGCCAAAACACAGAGATACTCTAAAGGAAAGCAGTGTCTGTCTTGACGTAAAATGTTTCTTGCAAGACACTATCAGCTGAGGCACAGAGAAATACAGCCCAGTTAATGCCCAGGAGTGCCTCTGCTGGGCTAAGATTCGATTCTGGAAACCCAGAACACTCGGTGCATCTCTAAAGAACCATTCTGCTCCTGCCTGGTTCGCAGAGGCGACAACAAATTTAGGAAAACTGAGTTTGAAATTGGTTGCTATGGCTGAGATCAGTCTCAGCTCCGTGAGTCCCAGCTGGACACAAATGTGCTTCTCCCATGGATACACACATGGTGCAGATGTGAGCGCTCACCCACAGCAGGCGAGCATCCTCCCTGCCCCAGCATCCTCCACAGCATCCTCCCTGCCCCAGCATCCTCCACAGCATCCTCGCTGCCCCAGCATCCTCCCTGCCCCAGCATCCTCCACAGCATCCTCCCTGCCCCCGCATCCTCCACAGCATCCTTGCTGCCCCAGCATCCTACACAGCATCCTCCCTGCCCCAACATCCTCCACAGCATCCTCCCTGCCCCACCATCCTCCACAGCATCCTCCCTGCCCCACCATCCTCCACAGCATCCTCCCTGCCCCAGCATCCTCCACAGCATCCTCGCTGCCCCAGCATCCTCCCTGCCCCAGCATCCTCCACAGCATCCTCGCTGCCCCAGCATCCTCCACAGCATCCTCGCTGCCCCAGCGCTGAGCTCACGGTCACTGCACCAGGCTCTGCAGAGCGGGGCTGGCATGTCCCTCAATGAATAAAACCCACAAGGGGAATTACTGTTTACTAGGAGTTTAACAGCAGTGATTAAATCTCTCTATACAGTTAATGAAAGATATTTGGTAAATGTATTAAACAGTCTTATGTTTCAGACAGTCTAAAATTAAATATTCACACTCTCACAGATACAGATAAGATACATTTCGTTGCATTGACAGAAAATCTAATTGAGTATTTACACCATGTGAACTTGGAGCATAAGGATCCATAGCCCAAATTAAATGTCAGGTCCTCACAACTGGGGAACCGTGAAGTTATCATACAAAACAGCAACAATAAATAATTACTACTGTGAAAATTTTTTTGAGCTTGTTGGGATTCAACATTTTGACTCAAATCCTTTGGCCTGGGATCAAAATGTACATACGTAGCTTTGTTTTATAAAGTTATCATACTGATATAGAAATGGAATTTTAGGCTTTAAAACCTTTCTCCCCAGTTCCAACAATTCTTGCCTAATAATATGCATTGAGTTTAAACCTTGTGAAAAAAATGAGCCTCTAATTTGTGTTGTAGGCAAAAGTTAGATCAGTTTAATCACTTTTTACACTATTTCATAGTTCTTCATTTCATGCACTTGTGTAGCTACTTAATAAAAATACATAATGCATGACTTTGTACTATAAACTGTTAATTTATAATAATTTTATGTCATCTACTGTAATTATGGCACTGTGCAATCTGTACTAGTTGACAATATTTTGGCAGAAGCATCTACTGTAATATTTACAAGGCATTTCTGGCTCAGTTTAGTTTTCATTGTGCTCCCAGTTATTCTCCTGAGTTATTTGGATACCAGTATATAAAAATGTCTGTTGTTTGCTTTGCTTCTTGACTGGTTAATCAAAAACATTTTAATATTGTGGAGCTTTTCAAGAGAGAAATTATACTCCAAAAAAATCCATTATGCACAAACAGAGAAAGTAATGAAGTTCTGCTGGTCCTGAAGTAATTTCACACCACTTAAAGCTAAACTCCATTGTTTAATCATTTCTAATCATTTGCTTATAAATTCCAGTCTGTCTCAACCTAACTGTGGCAATTTTTCGCTTAATTTTTATTTTCATTATCCACTGGATAACTGGTGTAATTCCCAGACCTCTGCAGAAGTCATAGTTGGTTTGGGTGGCTGGGCTAACCATGCCTAAGGAACGTTAATTGCAGTCACAGATTTCTAGCAGAGCTCAGTACGTTTGGAACTCTCTGGAAGTCGTACACTTATTTATTTGCAGTAGGTATTTTCTTATCCAAATGGAAGCTGCAGCTGCTGAACGTATCTTGAAACAGATCACTTATTTTTTGTAGTTAATAGGAGCTTCAGCTTCTCCCAGATTCAGATCAGACTACCGAGGAGGTGATTATCATTTAATTTATATAACTTTAAATTTCACATTTGCATTTTGCCCATGTGTCACTAAATATTCCGTGAGGAAGCATTTGGATCTTTGTTCCGAGATGAGGGAAACTCGCACGTAAATACCTGGGAGAAAACGATTTTGCAGTTTGCTCTCATTTGTTAATTGCAGATCATTGCTGGTACAGACGGTGAATTGTGTGGATGTTCATGACTCGGGATGGCAGATGAGCGAGTTCACATTTGCATTTTGATTTGGATCAGGAGTGTGTATTTGAAGCGGGTGTCCTGATTGCCTGCAGGTGATCGCACTTTCCTGTGCGCCACGCGCAGCCCTGGAACGCGCCAGTGGGTTGTTGGTGGGTGAGGAGATGCATTCCAGGAGAACCTGAGAACGGGACACTGCGGAGGGGCTGGGGAGGAGACAGAAAGCAAAGACCTTCACTCTTTGCTGTCATTAATTACCGTGGGCCACTAGAAATGACTGAGAGTCCATCAGGTTGCAGTTGCTTAGATCAGAAGGAACATTAAATATGCGATCAGTGGTTAGTATTTCCGGTTGTTCCTTCATTTCTGGTGTGAAATTGTGGCAGTGACCAGGCCAGTGCCATTGCCGTGCCCGCTGAGCCTGACGCTGCAGCCTGCACCCCCTTCCTTCCCTGCTGCCTTCGGGCAGTGACTGTTGGGGGTGACCCTGCGCCCTGTGTCAGACCCTGGGGCAATTCCAGCAATTCCAGCAATTCCAGCAATTCCAGCAGCTGCCTGCGGCCCTGAGTGTCCAGCGGAGCCCAGGAGCTGAGCTGGGGCATGGGGAGGCAGAGCTGTACAACAGGACATCTGCTCTGTGCTATGCACAGCAAAAATATTCGGGAATTATGGGTTGTGATTCGGGCACTTTGATCACAGAAGGCTCAGGTTGGTTGGGGTTGTAGGTTTTGTTTAGGCTGTAAATGTTTCTTTAGGGATAACAAATTTTCAGTTATAATTTAAATTATTTTTGTTTATGAATTTTATTTGCTGTTCCAATCACTATATAAATATTTTTATGCCCTGGAGAGCTCTCTTTAGCAAATCAACAAACTTGTGATCTATACTAATTGAATTATGAATCATTTCAAAACCAACACCAACAAAGAAATGTGGTACTGTTGTCCTTTTATTTTTTATTTTTCTGTGTACTGTTTTCATTTCAATTCCTTTAATTCATTCTATAAGTTTTACCATCCAGAGATAGGGCTGGATCCAACACTAATGGATTATTTTCTCTGCCAGTTCAAAGTGTTGTACATGAGAGACAGTAGGAAATCTGACACAATGCTAAATTCAAGAATGAACAAAAAATTTGCTCCTGCATCAACAAGGAAGATGAAAATATTAGATAACTTATTCTGTGCACAGAAAAAGAGATTTATCTGTATGTAGGAAGACTTCAGCAGTTATTGATTCTGAGGATGGTTCCATTAATTTATTCCCTCCCAAATGTTTTATTTGTGATCACAAGAGTCATCTAGTGCAATTAGTGATTATGAAAACTGCCAGCATGCAATTACTCAGAATAATAAAAATATTCAAAACAAGAGCCAGAAGAATATGCAGCAAGCAGGAGAAATTTGAGGTCAAAATGAAAAAAGGGGTTTTTTTATCCTGTTAACAAAAAACTCAGAGAAACTATGAATAAATTTGCCATTTGCCCTGAGATAATAATGCACTGTATTTGAAGGTCCCTCATCTGGCTTTTGTTGTGCTGAAGGGAAGTATACTCCAAAGGTACAGACTTTTCCCCAGGAAGATCCTGTTGCCATTTCTGACTTGAATTATTTTGTGCCAGCTATTATTGCAATGCAAAACTGCTTCCTCCTATCAACAATTAAATATTCCATTGGAATCTGGAAAAAGCGTTTGGAAGCTTTTAATTTCCTTTGATGGAGTCCATAATAGGAAGGGTAAAAACCTGTGTTATTGTGAACTGGGTTTTGTTTACAGCTTCAGGCATTTGAAGTAATTTTGGGGTAGACTTTAGTTCTCTGAAATTGCATTTGGAGTCTGATTTCAGCCCCTGATTGTGCTGCAAGGCTCCATAGCTTGTCTTGCAGCGTCTTTTGGAGGTGTTTTATTCTCCTCAGGGCGGCCACAGCTGGTGTGAGCCTGATGGTTGTTCCATTGCCACCTCTCTGGTTTGCAGCTGTGTGGGACAGTCCCCAAGTTGGTAATGGCCTTTTGTTTTTGGGGCAGAAGCGAAGAGGGGAACACGTGGCCACACAGTGGTTCCGTGCACAGTTTGAGGTGTTTCTAAGGAAATGGCTTAGATGCTGAGGCAAAACATGATTTGCTTTTCAGATGTTCAGACCCTATGGCAGGAAGTGATTTTACAATGCAAATTCCTCTCAACATGTCTGGTCACAGAGGTCACCCCTGACCCAGAGAAGCAAATCCACCCCCAACACAGAACAGCCCTTTTCAATGCCTCTGTGCTTGGTGTTTGAAACCGACTTTTTATGGGGAATGGGATTCCTGTTCAGTGTTTCATACCTCTTAAATGTCCAAGTCTCCAGGCCCGATAGAACAGCAGGTTGTTGCAGAACTGATCAGTGCTGCGTTGTCATCTTGTCTTCACACAATGAAGACAATTCTCCAGTACTGTGTGATGATGTCTCACACAATAAGCAGCATTAACTGGCCCCATTCTGCTCATCTCCTTAAAATATTAAGCCAATTCCAGGATCAAGCCCTAATAACTGACGTTTTCAAACTCGTTATAATATCCTCTTTGCCCAGACAATAATTGCTCTCAAGGTCGAAGTACAGAGTTCACAGACCTCTGCCCTAGAAGTGCCCAAATTTGCTGCTGGGTTAATTGTAGCTGAGAAGAATTCAGCAAAGACCAAAAATTGTTGAGCTTGGATGCTTGTCTCAGCACATAATATTTATTGCAAACTATTAATGAGTCTTGCACCCAATGAGAGCTGTATTTTGAATATGTTATCTGCCTGAGATTAATGTTGATGCAAGTCTCCTGACACTATTAAGGTGTTTAAAATAATACATTTCTTTCATGTAAAACAGCTTCATTGATTTCAGAGGTTTATACTCAATACAAAACCACTTATGCTGTCATTTGCTAATTAATAATTTAAAAAAACGGGGATTTTGTTGAGTTTAGATTTGCATGGTTAATAATGAACTGAGCACCATAATCGAAGGGTGTTCTATTTGTGTCCTGCTCGTCGTGGCTGGAGGGGGAGCTCCAGACAGAGTTCATTAGACAGGCTCCAGCTGAGTTTCAAGGTGCAGAAAGGACCCTCACGATTTCTGAAGTCCTCAGAGAGGAGCCGGGGTGTGGCTGGGTCCAACCTTAGCCCCAGTTTGGAGCACTGCTCTTGCCAGCTCTGCCATGGGCCGGGGCAGGGAGCAGGTCTGTGGGTGAAAGGACCCAAAGCCATGGTGGTCACCAGAGCCCCCGAGGAGCTCCAAGAGAGCGAACCCTGTGAGGGGGAGGTGAAGGGCCAGGGGTGCTGGGCCTGGCCGAGTGCCTTGGTCACCTGGGCATGTGGCCAGTCCTGAGCATTTCATCCAGAAGGGGGTGAAAATGCACAGCTTAATAGGCCCAATGCATTATTTATGTATCTCAGTATTTGGAGATAGTATTTATTGCTTTAAAACAGTAGAAGGAAGCTCAGGAGGAAAACGAAATTTTCCTGAACCAGAATCCTGAACCTTCACAAGACATTCCTAAGGTGGGGGGTGGTTACAGGAGATCTTCAGAGAGGTAGATCAACTAAGGATGGTGGTCATGAGCAAGGACAAGTGACAGGTACACTCAGAAAGCTGGAAAGTGCTTTAGAGCGGAACCCTTATTCTGGAGACATTTTAAACAGTGCTATCTAAAGGAATTCTTTTGACTGTGGCCTAATACAGCACCTCTACTTCCAGCTAGGACTGCAAATTCTCTTTCTTCCTTGTAAGAACTGGCATACTTTAATTCTTGGTTCAGTCAATAAGTGCAAAAATGATATCTTAGAAAAGTGAAAGCATAATGTTAGTTGAAATACAAATCTGGCACAGAAAATCCAAAATAAACATTGCAGTACATTTTGAGATAGGAAAACACTGAGTGTGAGAGGAAGGATGAAAGGTGAAGCCGATTATTTTGAATCCAAATCAGGTGAAATGCAGAATTACCCACTGCAAATAATAATGAGATCAATGTGTTCATCTTTTTACAGAAATCTGTTTCAGATCTTTAAGCCTGTTGCTTGTTGTAGACTTAAAACTTTCCTAACTCTGTTTTAGATCTGTGAAAGAAGTGATTACTTAACAAAAAATCCTAAAACAGCTCCAGAAGCTGAGGCTTTAAAAGCCTTGCTGCTATTTCATGGGCAGCGACAGAAGATTGTGCTGGAAGTCAACAGGGCAGAGTATTCTGGAAGAGATGTTTTTTCTTCTCTAGGTGTGGTTTTGAGAGAGCTCTTTACAATCAAAATTGGAGTGCAATTATGAATTAGAGCAGGTGAGTTGTCGCTTCCTCTTCAAAAACAGATCCCCACAACGTTCCCTGCACCTGTATCTCTCTCTTCAGGCACGAGGGTGATGTTTAGATGATAAACTCCCAGCTACTCTGCCTTTCCAGAAATGGTAACAGATGCAGCCTGAATTTCCTTCTGCCTACCAGCAGCCATGAAACGAGGGAGCTTTGGGAGGCTCCATCAGTCATTACAGATGAAGGTGGCAGGACAGGGAAGTGGGGAGGATGAACCTGTGAGAATTTCACCTTTCTCATGTGAACAAACATCGGCACATTTGACAACCCCGTTCTCCAAAGCTGTCCTGTTTTCCTCCCTCCACCTTCCAGTGTGCCACTGGGATGAGCATTTAAAAGGCTATACTTTTTAATTACTAATGAATTAGTCTCATTTGTCAAATGTCTGAAAATGTGAACACAATATTTTTTTCAAAGCCCCGTTGCTTGTGTGAATAAATAGCTAAGTGGTCTTTACCTCCCAAGGGGAGTGCAGTCAGGAAAAGGTGGAATTAGGCAATTAACAAAAGAAGTGAAAGCAGTGAAATAAGAAAAGAGGCTTCTGAAAAAGTTGGTGTTATTCTGAACTCCCCACAGCCATTCTGTGGGGTTCCACTTAATTGAGACGAATAACATGGTTTCATAAAGAGACCAGTGGAAGGTGCCTATTTAAACTTTGTAACTAATTAATAGTTTCTCAAGGATGCTCAGCAGTGAAGTGGGAGTGCCGCTCACGCTATCGCTGCCACGTCTGCTTTGACTTTGCACAGGAAGAACAAAACATCTCTGCTCACAGAGATTTGTCCATCTGTCAGTGAGGGAGGGGGTCAGTTGCTGTTATCATCACGTACTTTCCATTTCCTAAGTGCTGTCACAATTCCAAGAAAGTTGTCCCCTTTCAGACCCTTATAACAAGAGAAGAACAAGTGTGCAGGTTTAATCATTGTTATTTTCATTTTAGCATCAAACAAGAATAACAAGATAATTTCTCAGTATTTAAATATTCATTCCTCCTGTGATTCAGTGCAATGGACATGTTGCTAGACATTTGCAGGCATTTGTGAACATGAACTGCCCTCCTGGAGCCGGTGACACATCTGTAGCCAATTCATCCTATCTGGATCTCAGAGATCTCTCTACCTGTGCCTTGCTAGAATATTCTCGAAAGACAGGAGTCTTCTTGTTGAGACAGACCTCTGGGTCTGCCTCTTACAGCAGACAGTCAGCTTTCTGAACATCTGGAGCTTGCTCTTTTGAAGCAGGTCTTCAAAGCATGCAGGACAAGAACTGAACAAGCAGCAGACTGTGACTCTCAGCGAGTCCTGGGTGACACCCGCAGAGCCCTCAGGTCCCTCGCTGTCTCCAGCATCTCACACGATTTCTGAGGGGTTGGGTTCCTTCCTTCCATGCTATCAACCCACCGGGGTTTGCTTGCATGAACAAAAAGTGTTCCGCTTGCAGCGTGAGCCTTCTGACTGGGGAAAGGTTTGTTCATCCTCGGTGTTGTCACCCTAAGGTCAGAGTGCAGACGTGGCTTTGTTCCTCCTTCACCAGCTGGGGTGAGAGCCAGAATTCTGCTCCCAGCGAGGAGCTGCTGTGGGGTCTGTGGGTGTTAAACATTCAAAACTACGAGAGAACATCCTTGGATGGATGTAAGGACTGTAATATAATGGATAGTCTGACTTAGAGCAATAAAATGCATAGATTTCACTTTGCTGGAAATCTTTTTCGTTACCAAATGAGGTGCTGAGTTTCAAGGAAACAATTGTTACTATCTTGCTAAGTGTTTATGATTCTTTTTATTATATATGCTTCCTTCAGTATCTCTTATTGTTCTGCTGGATGCTGTTTTTCCTCCTCCCCAGCTATGGGCCCCTGGTGTATTTTTCCAGAGGAAGTTAGATAGATATATACCAATAAGTATTTGCCATATAGCTATTCAGTACATTATTTTTCTTGATGGCATGTTTGTTTTCTAAGCTTTTTTCTTTACTACCACTTTTCTCTGCTTTCCAGATTCAAGTAGACTTTCTGGATGTCACAGTTACTTCAGAAATATTTGGCAAACAAGTTATTTCTCACTAGGAGAAGCAACAAACTTAATCCAAGTTATCCTCTGTGCTCCTCGAGAATAGATGCCTGCTTAATCCTGCAGAGAAGTAAACACTGTCTTGGACAAAACATCTCTATGCTGTGAGATTGCTTGATTTTTATTTATTTTATTTTTTGTCCAGAGAGGAAGAGAGATTTTTGCTTTAACAGTTGTATGAAGAGCTGAATCAATACAAGATAAGACCTCAGAGGCCTTTCTCCTCGTGTTGAACTATTGGATAAGCCCATATCACTTTATACCTTGATGTACAAGCTGCCCCCCTCCCCTGCTTTCCCTGGTGGCCTGTGGCAGTGCCAGAGTACAGAGTCATACCAGGAACTCTGCCACGTGTCAGGGGTGCACAGAGCACAGCAGCCAGCTCAGGAAATGGTCGTTTTCATTAACATTTGGTGCTGGTGCAGCCACACGTCTGTGTTCGCTGCACCTCTGAAGATTTACTCTTCAGACACGAACAATGCTTCAATTTAAAGTGTGAACGTGTTCCGCTGTCCCTTCTTCACAGCTTCCCTGGGGGTGTCCATCTCCTCCATTAAAACTGAGCCTGGGGACTGCCAGGAGCAGCCCCCGCCCCAAGGGCTCCCCCAGCCCAGGGCAGCCGGAGGGCGAGCGGGGCCAGCAGCCAGGAGAAGAGAGAAATCGAGGGGGAGTGTGGCGGTGGCTCAGCCCACTGCTGGGCTGTGGCCCTGCAATGCCCATCAGGCATTGGCCATCCAGTGGGTGGATTTCCCCGCCCTGGAGAGTGGGTCCGAGGGCGGTTCTATGGGTGGCAATGAGGTCTAAGCCGCTGCCCACTGGGTGGCACCCTGAGGACTGTTCCACCCTTTGTTCAGGAAAATTCTGTTACCTTCGATTGTTCATTGGTTCTCTGTTGTAACTCCCGCCTCCCAAGCTCCCTTATTGGTTGTGTCCCTGTTGTAGCCTCCCCTTTGCTTGTACCCTATTGGTTCTTCCTATGTTACCACCCCGCCTTTAAAAATCGCTGTTCACCCATTATCGGGGCCATTTGGTCCCTGGACCCTTGGAGATTAAAAGGCTCTTGGAACCCACACCAGTGGCACCTCCTGCCTCCTTTATTCTCGGGCAACGCTCTGCCTCCCAACAGGCTACCTGGCGCGAGCCTCCTGAGAGGAGTAAGCGCACTGCACCATCTGGCTGTACGGCTCTCCGCTGCGTCTCTTCTTCGCTGCCTGCTGCGCGGCAAGGACGCTCACTGGAGACGACGACGCGTTCCCTCTGACCGAGGACATGGCCCGGGATCAAACTCGGCAGCGTCAGGGGAGTGCAGAGCAGCCGGGCAGGGATCACAGGGGACACCACGAGCGGGGTGTGGCACCGAAACAGCGACACCCCAAAGCCACCGAGAGGCAGAGACCACAGATTCCCTCAACGCAGGGCTGCTGTGTTTGTTCCGTGAGGCTGCAAGGCTGCACAGCTCAGCTTTTACATCGGTATGGAGGCTCTGCCTTTCATGAACTCGCACAAACACACAATATTTTAATGTCACTTTTTAGAACCAACTTGATGCAAAGGTGTTTGACTCTTTTGTTGCTATCATTTTATATGTTGATGTAAAATCATAGGGATGAGTTGATTTTCTGGAAGATGCTAGACATACCTTTTGTTTTTTCTTGGCATTTCTGATCTTCTTCGATTTTGAGCTCTTGTAATGAGCTCAAACACTGTAACTCAAATTCCCTTGAAGTTTTTGTAAAACCTGCAGAGCTCAATCTCTTTGAAATATGACATGAAAATTCACTTTTCTAGTTCTTGCTGTTACTCCTGCCTTTACTTTAGATGATGAATCTTGGCTATTGTGAACAGTAAGGTTGAAGCATCTGGGTGTAGATTTTATCTGGCAAAGCCAGAGCCAAAACATTGATAGGCATTGCAAAAAGATTAGCAAGCCGTGGTACTATTTAATGCCTTCTGGAAAGTTTAACAAAGTTCTCGGTATGTGTTTTTTTGTGTTTTATCTCCTAAGTAGAGGAAGCTTCTCCCACCTGGAGAATGCCCCTACTTGGTGTCTCACAAGAACACAGATTAATTTTTCTCATCAAACAGAACTTTGAAATGGTGTATGTTGGAAGGCCAGCAGTCATGGCTGTCGCATCCAGAAACTGCCTAAAGACAAACTTTTTGTTCTTCATTCTGGGATTTGATAACAGAAGTAAAAAGAAAGGAAAAGGCTATAAAGTAAAATATTGAAGTGGATACGGAATCATCATTTATTCTTACAGAGTATTTTCTTGTTTTCCTAGCTGTGAGCAGTTTAAGAGCTTTACTGACTGATGTGGAAAGAATGCTCCAAAAACACCTCTCACTTTGCAAAGTTGTTTCCTGCCCCCCAAATTTGCTGTGCACGTGCAGAACGTGGACCTAATTGTACAAATCACTTTTCCTCTGTCATTACATGGGACAAGGTTTCCCAAGGCCATCGGGTCTTAGGTGCACTGCTCTTTTTATCTCCTTGCACCTTTTGGACTCAATTTTAATTATGGAGTCTCAATTTTATATAGATTCCTTCACATGTATATGAAATCTTCCTAATTTTAATATTTTACTTTTTAGTGTGAGCTCTTTAGAATTTTTCTTCCCATCAAGCAAGAAGCATTCACCACCTTCCAGTAATTTCTCTGTGTGTCATTCAAAAAGTCTTATTTCGTGGAAAGATTTTTCTGTGGTAGGAAATCAGCTTTTTGATTATTTGACAGATCCCTGAGTCTGGTATCTTGCAAAGATCACATTTCTCAGGAAAATGCTGCATCTTGTGAAGGAAAGATTAAATGCTAATTTAATGGCAGTGTAATGCCTGTAGCTTTCTGCCTGCTTCGCCAAATCCTCTCTCTCCCTGCAACGTCATTTAAGTTTTTCGTGCACAAATCCAGGGGCAAATTATCTCCCTGTTTGTGTTGGTGCAGCTCTGAAGTGCCTCGTTCAGGCACTGACACCGAGCTCCAAGCACTCACCGAGGCTCTGCCACGCTCAGCACAGGGAAGTGATGCACTGAGAACAGGATTGTGTTGGCGTTCTGCTCTCTTGAGAACATTTTCTGGTAGAAAGAAATAGGAATATTTAAAGCGCTCATAGGAGCCTCTTCAAAATTCTCTGCAGCTGTAGTTTGACAATATTACACAGACTGAAATGTTTGCTTATCAGGAAAGCTGAAATGTTTAAAGAACATTGATCTACATTTCTTGTCAGTTTACTGTCTCCATTGGCACAACATTTGGAGGGATTCTGATGTTATGAAATGGAGAGTGCCTCAGACTTGCATCTGCAGTGAATACTCCGTTACCTCTCTCTGAGCCTTGGAACAATAACTCCTTCCACCTAAACACTCACAGAATGTGAAACATATGATAGATCTGTGCAAGTTGTTCCTATTTTCCACCTTATGTTATAATGGCAACTGCTGCCAATCAGCAAAACAAGTTGGGAAATGGGAATTTCTGTGAACGCCACTGGCTTCCTTAATTTCCTTGAAATTAAGTACAGGCACTGTTCAGCTGCTGACATTTCTCACAGCTGAGGCAGTGTCAGTGTTACTGACACAAGATGTTTAAGTGCTTATATCAACTTTTGTGCGTGCTGTAGATGAGCTCTGCCAGATCACATGAATCCTTTTCTGGTACCTCTCCAACCCTGGCCAGAAGTTGTGATAAAGGAGTCAGATGGAAAATTCCGATTAGAATGATTTTTTAAGGCTCTTTTTTTAAGTAAAAGGGGCACTTTTATGGTAGCTTGCAGATTTGCTGAGCAAAGCTGTGATTAGAAGGTTGTTAAGTAGGACTTTGACAGCTGACTTTCAATGAGAATTAAGAGAACAGAGTTGAACGTAGACACAGCAATTGTTAGTCCTTTCCCACGGTTTCTATTGTGTAACCCCATGTTACTCTTTAATAGCATTAATTCCCTCAGAGCTCTGCTCTCATTTGAGGGTGTCTTGTTGCTGGATAACCACGGTATTTTTGCAGCAGTTAATGCTGAGGAAACTGATGGGGAAGCAATAATGGAATTGTTGCTAATTTCACTGCAATAACTCTCCATAACCTGCACAAAACACGAGCTGTTTCCTCCTGCTTCTCAGCAAAGATTTAAAAGCCGAGCGAGTTGCCATGTTACTTAAGACTTCATTATTTTTTGCAAAGTATACTCCAGAGCATTTGCTAGAACATTATGAAGTATTATCATAAATGATTAAGCTGAACTATAATTGTCAAAATATGTGAAAAAAGCACATCTGGCAAGCCTGGTTTTTCACTCCCTAATTCACATGAGTCAGTAATTCACAGTGGATCCTCCTGACAGTGTGAATAAGTCAGACTGTGGTGGGGCAGGCGTGTGGCTCCTCAGCTTCCTCAACACAGCAGGCACTTCTTGCCTGGTCTAACCCATGGCAGCCTTGGGTCGGGTCAGCAGATGTGGCGCTGGGGGCCCCAATAATGACACATGGACAGGAGAGATGTCAGAAGGGTAAGAGCCGAAGAAGTAGAAGCAGAAGAAGAAGCATCTTTATTTTTACTTTACAGTATTTATGCCTTTCTTATAACTGCAGATTATTGGAAGCTGAGGTTAACACCTTCTCCATCACATTGGATGGACCAAGAGTCCATCAACTTTATCTATCATGGAAATGGGATGTAAACACAAGAAAGCAGTTACAAAACAACAGGTGTTATTTAGATGAAACTGTGAGAATCTCTGATTCTCTGACTCCAAGATATGCAAACAATTAGAAGGCTGAGAGAACAGTGCAACACAGCCTGGACCTGAGCTGGGAACAGCCTGACTGATGGACCTGGGGAAACAGGCAAACCAACCTCGTCGGTCATCAAATCCAGCCTCACACAGCCACGTTTATGTAATCGATATTTTATATTCATTAGCCTAAATAGTTGTGGCTTCCTGCATCTGTTGTTTCTATTCCCTTTTTTCTCCTTGCTTATATGACAGTTCCTATGTCATTCCTAATCTAGGCTCTGCTTATGGCCAATTTATGTCGTTTGTTCTTGTGCCAGCATCAACCTTTAGTTAAAATGCACTTTTTCCTTCTTGCTAGTTAATTCTGTGATGAGGAAGAGCAAAAATTAGATAATATCCTTCTCAACTTTCATTTTGTGAGGCTAGACAAACCAAAAGCCTCCTCTTTGAAATAAATTTGATCCCCTCAGTCATACCACTACTAATGCAGATTGAATTTGTTTTCCTTGGGTGGAACTGTGCACACCATTCCAGATGAGGCCTCACTGGTGCTGTTCAAATACCCCTCCTGATGTAACCTCTCACATCCTTATTAAATTACAGGCTCAGGATCCTTTGGTGATTGGATCCAATTTTTCTCTTCCAAGCAATGAATGTTGTTGTAAGTCTCTTATAGCATTATGTCAATATTACGGGTGTCAAAGAGAATATCTCGTAGAGCTGTTTGTGGTGAGACTGTACAGGGAGGATGGCTGGAGTGGGAGGTTTCCAGTTCCTGGGTGTGCCAAGGCCCTGAAACACAGTAACCACCTCCAGCTGCTATGTGCCTACTCTTTTCCTTTTTGTTAAGTTTATGGGAACATTTTTGACAGAATTTATCTCTATGATAACATTAAGATTTCAGCTACATTCGAGTTTGTGGAGGTCTTTATGGACCTTGCTGTTCTTTACTGTGTCTCTACAGGGATTTTCATTGCAAAAGGTTCTCTTCCTGCTTCTTCACAGTGTCACTACATAAGGTGACTCTACACCATTTTGTACCTCTAATACTTGCAATACACCTAGAAATTGCTGTTCTGTCCTGACATGATTATCTCTGATTCACATTCCTTCTGAAGATGTCTTCATTTGGCTGCCCAGATTCTTTGGTTTCTTTCCTTTTCTGGCTATCACCTGTCAGGTCCTTCACTGCGTTGGACCAGATCATCTGTGTTATCTCTGAATTTCTTTGTGCCTTCTCCACTGTTCCTTTACTTGCCAAGCCCTTCCACACTCTTTAACTTTAAAAGGACAGGTCCAGAGCAGGACCCATTTTTTCCTGTTTCCTGATCTCCTTATTTTGGGATCCTACACACTTTACCTTCCAGTGTGGCAGTGGGTTAGTATTTGCAAAGCACTTTGGAGGGTGTGTACATGCTGCTTGTTTCATCTTGCATGACTTTTGCTAGATAGAAGCAGAAGCTGAGTATTTTACAATTACTTAACTCCTCAGTGGCCAGGACAAAATTAGGAGCTGTATGTGCCAAGATCCACCACTTCTGCCTGCCTCACCTTCCAAAGGCTGTGTCAGGGAGCACTGGGGGGGTGGGCTGGGAGATTCCCGGGGCTGCCCCATGGAATCTGCACCCTCAGCAGGGCTTTTGCTGAGGAGCCCTGCATTGCTGATAACCTCCCCTGCTTCAGCTCTGGGACACAAGAGGAATGCCCCTGAGTTTTCTCAGCCAGTCTGTCCAGAGGGGCCAGAGCTGAGACATCTCTGCACGAAACTCTCATTGATCACTTCTGCGCCTGGAGAGCCCGAGCTGGAGCTCCCAGAGCTGTGACAGAGCGGGTGTGTGCTGCTGAGCAG
Organism: Dryoscopus gambensis; assembly: GCA_013389985.1. Taxonomy (NCBI): domain Eukaryota; kingdom Metazoa; phylum Chordata; class Aves; order Passeriformes; family Malaconotidae; genus Dryoscopus; species Dryoscopus gambensis. The sequence goes on along the minus strand of WEIT01022493.1, from coordinate 392,327 downwards.
CACAGTTAGGCATGCTACGTACAGAGGGGGGCAGTGAGGATTCAGCAGCAGACTTAAATTATCATTTCTGAGCAATTGAATAATAAATTGGCCTGGAAAGCGTTGAATATTTTAAGGCTTTAAATAACAACTCGCTTTGGCCTTTTGTGCGCAGTGTTTGTTGTTGCTGCGGTGGAGCTGCCCATGTGCCTCTTCAGGGCAGGCTGAATGCCCAGAGTAATTAAAAACTCGGCATGGGCATGAAGGATCCTGAGTCATGTGAGGGCCCATCCTGCAGGTCTCTGCTCCGGGAGGGCACAGGGGTGTGGCAGAGGCTGCTGCTGGGACAGACAGCCACGGGTGGGAAGGGAAGGCGCAGGGGCAAGGATGGAGCAGCAGAGCTGGGCAGGCACAGCCCTGCAGGGTCAGGCCAGAGGTTGTCATTGCTCAGCACCCAGCAGCCGTCAAACACCAGACACCTGCAGGAGAATTCGGTGTGCAAATACTTTGCATTCTGTGTATCTGTGATTTTTTTTAATTATTTTTCTTTTTTAATGTTTCTGTTGGCAGGTAGTATGTTTTTATTTAATAAATCTTGATGGATTTTTTTCCTTACATAAATTTCTGTCACTTTTAAGCCTTGTAGGTTGTTTTATGTTGGTAAATAACCTTATTTTTGTATAAATACCATCGCTTGTAAATTCCGGTGTTGCAAAATCTTGGCGAATTTTTGTCATCTTTTTAGCTTCTTTTTTTCTGCTGCTAAAAAAAAAAAGGTATTTAGAAAAAAATTTTCTAAGTAAACAAATATAATCTTTTACTTTTTAATGAAAAAGCGAATATTGCCCCTTCTTCATATGGGGAAGCATATCCCAGGGAATGGCATCTCTGCAGAGGAATTCGTTCTGTCCCTTCGCACACACGAAGTGCTGGAGAAGGAGTTCCCTGTCCTTGGTCCTGCAGGTCGTCAGAAGATGTCAGTCTTCAGAAGGAAACCAAACCCGAGGGCTGGAGGAGGAAGCTGCTGGGGAGCTGTGCTGGAGGTGGGGCAGTAATTAGCAGAGCAAAAGGGTTGAGATCAGAAGGCACAGGAGCAGCAGCTGATGAAAAAGGACCGTGGCAACAAATAGAAAGGGGAATGGAGGCAGGTGCAGGTTGGAGGAGAGGCAAAGTTGGAGTAAGAGGTGAGGACCTGGAGAAAAGCTGAAGGACTTCTGAGGGCTGGGGTCAGCTCAAGGAAAGCAAAAGAGGGCCCATTAGCAAAAGCTGATAACAAAGGAAGGAAAAGGAGTACAGAAGGCAGCAAGGAGGGAACGGAGCAAGGTCAGTGGCTGAGTGGAAAAGGTGGGTAATGGGAAGGTGGAATAACAAGAGCAGACAGTCCTAGAAAGCTGAATTGTGTGTGCTTTTGCCTGTTCTGAGGGTCTCTGGAAATTCAATTCTCATGTGTTTGAGGTGCCCAGGTAGAAAAAGCAGCCCGTGGTGTCTGATTTGGAGAGCTTCCCCCCTGGCCGTGCGTGCTCGTGGAGGGCAGCCTGTGGGATCCCCACTGCACTGCACTGGTGGGCAGTCTGTGGCACTGCCTCACTTTGGGGGTTGGATATCCCTGGTTAATAAAGGTCTATCAATCTATTTATGAGCCTGCTACAGACCAAGTACAGAAATGTATGAAGACCTCAGAAATTATTTATGATGCATTTACAGCATAAATAGCTAAGCTGTCAACTGTGATTGTAAAGTTCTTCCTCTACTCCTGCACTGTGCTTTTCATTTAATATGGCTTTGTTCAGCTTAGAAACAAACCAATCCTGTGATGGCTTTTAATAGCTGTAATAAAATATTGAGAATATAGTGTCTGCCAGTGTGGCGTAGACACACGGACTGTCTGTGATTGTGATGTTAGAGATAGTTAAAAGGGAACTGAGATGGGGGGGAGACTTGTGGAAATGAAGGGAGAAAAACTTTGGGAATTTTTGGAAGTCTTGAGTCTGAAGAGGATCTTTTTCTCCCAGTAATTCTGGGTTTCGAGCCTGAGGAGGAATTCACTGGATATTTTTCCCTGTAGTATTAAACCTGTGTGTCCCTGTAGCACCTTAACTTGGTTAAAAAGGAAAGTACATGAGCTTTGTAAACAAAAATTGTTGTGAAACCGAGAACATGAAATGGTTGGTCTAGCATCACGAACATTTGTCTCATACTTGATAGAAGATGCCATCCCAAAGTCACATCATCCTTAGTGTAAAGCTACAAAATCCAGACTTTTGGACTGTACAGATCATAATATAAATGGATCAAGTTTCCTCCTCAAACAAGTCAAACATTTTGTCCAGTTGTTCACGGGAGGAGAGAGTTTGAGAGTCCCATTACCCCAAAGGCAGTAATTCTTCATGTGACTTTTCAGCTGCAGCTTAATCACGACCACTTGCTGTACTCCTGCTCCTCTATCAATGTTATTTTTCAGCGTGAATATGTGTTCTCTGGGTGTATTTATGGATAGCAATCACAGCGGTTTGCAGCTTTCATTTTGGAAAGCCGAACAAATCAGGCTCCGAGAGACTTCCCGTTGTTCCCAGCATCCCAGCAGGGCTGCTCCGAGCCTGTTCCACAGCAAATTCATCTTCCTGGAACCTCGGTTCCTGCAAGCGAGGCCCTTTGCTGCAGGTGGTGTTTGCTGGTTCCCTCTCGCCCTTGTCGGCCGTGCCCAGCTGGTGATGTGGTGCCACAAATCTTGGAGCAATACTAAAAATAATGAGCTATTTCTACGGACAGGAGATGGCTGAAAATATTTGTGTGATGTGGAATAGTTCAAGCTAGAGGATCCTGTAAGTGATGTTTAAAGGAAAAATAACAGCCTTTAATTTCTTGCTGTAGGAGATAAAGGGGTTTTTTTGAGTTTTGGGGTGGTTTTTTTGGTCAGGAAAGGGAGTCGAGTCAGTTTTTGGTGTTTCTGGGTCCATACAGAATTCAGAAATTGAGGAAGGAAGTAGACAGAGCCAGGAAGACAGAAAGCAGTGCCCTGTTTCCTCCAGGTCCCCTGCCAAGGAGAGATTTCACACATTACAGAGTGCATTAGAATTAAGACAGGAGAAACTCTTTTATTTACTAGCTTCTGCATGAGATGTTTTACTGGTAATATTAAATGATCTTTTACAGATATAGTCTAAAACTTTCTCGGCACTTGGGAGAATGGCATGAGAAATCCAGTAACTAAATTTTCACTGATTTTATGGAGACTGTCAGTGGAAATGTGAAACTGGGATTAAATCAAATGCTGTGTGTTAACAGTAATTGTTGATATATGGCACAACAAAAAAATTTTGGTATTTTGCTTTGACTTACCATTCTAAACCAGCCTGAACCTCTTTAGCATTCAGAAGTTTGTTGAAAGTCTACTAATCCTGACCTCCTCAAAACCCTATTAGTGACATTTTCGATTTCTGAATTCTTCTGAAATGCTGACTTTCCCAGTTGCATTAATTTCCTGTATTCAGTTTCCAGGCAGATTTTGGCAATGCAGAGTTGTGTGGAAAAATAAAATCAGGGAAAAAGAAAACAACATCATACTGTACAGTCTCCAGGAGGCCTGGTGGGGACCTGAAATGAGAACTGAAATGCAAATATTTAGTCCTGGAGTTCTGGCCTGGATGTCAAATGAGTTACATTGGACGGTGAGTTTCTTGGACAGTGTGTTTACTTGGCTTACACGTGAATTACTTGGGCACACACTCAATTACTAATTGAGTTGCCTAAACCTCAGGCTATTCGTTCAGGGGTGATATATTTAATAGCATAAAATTCACTTTGACACTCTTGAATAATGATGAAATATCTGTATTTCATTTTGGTCATCGTAATCACCGTCATACTTAATCCTTTGATTCTGCTGGGAAGGGCACAGTGGAGGAGCCATACTGGAATAAACATCTTTATTTTTTCCTGTAGCTGTGACAAGACCACTTGAGTCTGCGCCTCTCTCTTAAGAAATTGTCTTGGTGGCACTAAGCTTGACACGTACACAACTTGTACATTTGCTTCATGCTAAGCTCAGCGCATAAATGAGATGTTAATGGTGCCTGAAAAAGTCAGTCAAGGTTTGAAATATGGAATTATGTACTCAGTACTCTCATATTGATCTCCAAACCCAGTGTCTCCAGAACTACAAAAGCCCAAAATAGCACCCAGGTTTCTCTCCTGCCTTATGCACTGCCTCACTGAGGTGTTTGCAAGTGAAAGGCACAATCAGCAGAGCCTTGGGCAGATTTGGGCAGGTAGGCTGATGTTTGCCTCCTTTTTTCTCTCAACGTTTCTTTGGCGCGAAATGCAAATCCTGCCCATTTCCCCCGAGTTTCACCCTGAGGCACGAATCCTTCACCGAGTGGAGCACGGGAGGGTGGAGGGAGCAGGAGCGGTCCCTGTCCCGAGCAGGAGCTGGAGCTGGAGCTGTCCCTGTCCCGAGC
>WEIT01022493.1:361870-387867 GCA_013389985.1 Dryoscopus gambensis | reverse complement strand
GGAGCTGTCCCTGTCCCGAGCAGGAGCTGCCCCCGTCCCGAGCAGGAGCTGTCCCTGTCCCGAGCAGGAGCTGTCCCTGTCCCGAGCAGGAGCTCTCCCTGTCCCGAGCACCAGCTTGCGGCCACTGTGAGGACCCGGCCCGTGCAGCTGTGCCGAGCATCCTGCGGGGGCGGCTCGGAGCGCTGGGATGCAGCTCGCTCCGGTGTTCCAACGCTGGGATGCAGTTTGCTCCTGTGTTCCAGCTCTAGGATGCAGTTTGCTCCTGTGTTCCAGCTCTAGGATGCAGTTTGCTCCTGTGTTCCAGCTCTAGGATGCAGTTTGCTCCTGTGTTCCAGCTCTAGGATGCAGTTTGCTCCTGTGTTCCAGCTCTAGGATGCAGTTTGCTCCTGTGTTCCAGCTCTAGGATGCAGTTTGCTCCTGTGTTCCAGCTCTAGGATGCAGTTTGCTCCTGTGTTCCCACACTGGGATGCAGTTTGCTCCTGTGTTCCAGCACTGGGATGCAGTTTGCTCCTGTGTTCCAGCTCTGGGATGCAGTTTGCTCCTGTGTTCCAGCTCTAGGATGCAGTTTGCTCCTGTGTTCCCACACTGGGATGCAGTTTGCTCCTGTGTTCCCGCTCTAGGATGCAGTTTGCCCCTGTGTCCCAGCTCTGGGATGCAGTTTGCTCCTGTGTTCCAGCTCTGGGATGCAGTTTGCTCCTGTGTTCCAGCTCTGGGATGCAGTTTGCTCCTGTGTTCCAGCCCTGGGATGCACTTTGCTCCCGTGTCCCAGCTCTGGGATGCAGTTTGCTCCCGTGTCCCAGCTCTGGGATGCAGTTTGCTCCTCCATTCCAGGAACGGAGCGTGTGTGCCACCCAAACGCATCTGAGGCTGATCAAAATTCCTCCTGCTGCAGGCAAAATTTCACTTGCTAGCGAAGGCCAAAGAAGTTTTCTATATCAGTTCAACAGCTGGTCTTGTTTTATTGATATTGAAATATTACCCCAGTTTCCAAAAATTCCTGAGGCTGGAGAGAGCTGAAGTCGGCACAATTTGAATCGCGCGTTGCACAATGGAAATCACGCTCGTGCAGGGAAGTTTGTTAGCAACTTCTGGTCACCTGTAACGCCCAGTGAATATTATCTATATGCACTCCTCCTTCTGAGAGCCCTGCAGTGAATGCTGCTGTGCACCTTCCCCTTCTCCTGGCCGGCCCCTGAATAAGAGGAGGGGAAAGTGCCCATGGGCACGGCGCCCAGAGAAGCTGTCAGCCCCCAGATGTTTCTGCTGCCACCCACGAGGGTCCCAGTGCCCGTCTGGCTCCCAGCACCCGGGGGTCTGTCAGGAGCAGCCTTTGCAAAGACTGATGGTAAAATACCTCGGTTATTGTGGATTGCAAGTGTTGTGGCCTTCTGTGAAGGAAAGGGAATTCTGTCAAGGAAACATCTGGAGATGCAGTGAGATGAAAAATCGAGGAACTCTTCTTTCTTATGTGCTTCTGCAAAATCCCACAGACCACATTTGCCTCTGCTCTATTCCCTGTACACAGCAGAAATTGAAAGGAATTTACAGGGGAGGAGACCACGCTACTTTTATCAGATTTGTATCAGGATAGCTTCTTATGCAAGAGGAATTCTCCAGTGGCCATTATCAATCAAATAATAATTTCATTGAGTCACCTGAGCACTTGTGGCTGATGCTGTAGCAGAAGTGAGATGGTTATTTCACAAAATTGATGTAGTTGTGTAGAGAAAAATCCCTCACCATGGCCATTTCAATATCCCAAGTAGAAAAAAGGACTCTTTGTCTCCATGAGTCCTAACCTAGATTTAGCATGCTGCAGAGATATTTCTCTGACGTGTTCAATGATAGCAGAAAAATATGTGGTGGTGCATTAAAAGCTGTAGAGCAAAGGAAGTTTGGGGAACTTAATCAGAGCCTTAGGCAAGAAAAGGATGTGTAACACTGATATGTACATTTTGCTTTTGCTGTACTTAATGAAAAATGTTATGCCAACACTGGTTTTTGTCCCTTATGGTTTAGCAATGCAGAACCAATCCTTTTTATTCTTTGTGTTTCGTGTTTTTCTTCTCGTCATGTTACTTAATCTGGAAATAAAAATGTTTGATTTCTGTCATTCCCCTTGGCTACTTTGCTTAAAATGGCACTTAATTGTTTTCTCTTTAAAGGAATGGTGCCAGGTTTAAAGGTTTATTATATTTTCATGGGTTTTGTTTTAAGATTGCAGGGCTTTTTCTATACTTCTCCTTGACATCTGTCATAACATGAGACTTTTCAAACTTGGCCACCTCCAGTCTGAGAGGAAATGTTAGTGAATTGTCAGGTTGCCACAAAGACCAGGTTTCTTTTCATTCTCTCCCAGCAGCACTAATCAAGGCAATTCTTTCACTCATCACGCTGCAGCAAACTCCTCCTGTTATTGCCCAGGCCACCAGGGAGCCCTGGGTGGGTTTGGTTGGGATGCTCACGTTCCCAATTCTTGACGCTGCCAACTTCCTCGCTGTCATTTTGGGACTGAGCATTCAGAGAACCTGTTCCTGGGGGGACCCCCCAGCACCTCCCTCACCCCACAGGGTGGTTTGGTTGCCTTCCTTTTCTTTTCTCTGAGTACAGGTGCTGCTGCTTGTATTTAGGTACTGGTACATTATTGATCAAAGCACAGAGAACACACAAATAACATTCAAACTGAGGTTCCGTGGAAGAGAGAAATTAACTCTTGTCAGAAGCTGACTGGTTTCTATTTTAATTTCAAGACATTTAGGATGCTTCCCCCGGCACCATCTTAAAATGCTGCCAGTCCCCATCTATCTAAGGAATGATTTATGCTTAAAATTAATTATCTCTTAGCCTTTAATTTTTTTTCTTTAATGTTTCTCTTGGAGGCTGTTTTTTTGCAGTCAGGCTAATTTCTGATTTCCAGATTTCATTCCTCTTAAACATGTTGAACAATTCTATTTTCCTACCCTGTTGTCTGTTTCAGTAGGTTGCCATCAAATTTAGTTCTAGCTAATTAGGGAAAACCAGTTTCATCGCTTTGAAGATTGTCCTCTCCTTCATAACATAAACAGCTTTAATTCTGAAGGCCACCTTCACCTCTTGTCTAGAGCACTAAAACCAATGAATTCCCTGCTCTGGAGGTTATGGTTCCTGACCTGAATAAAAGAGCAATAAATCAAAGTCTGTTCATTGGCATTGAAGCAGGCTCCAACTGTGCGGAATCAACGCGCCAGTTCCAAATTGTAATTTCACTAAAAATAGTACAGTTTAACAATTTTGACAGTTGTAAACTTGAAGGATCTAGGCACACTGTCCATCTTGCTGTGTCTCATATGTTCTGTCAACCGTGCAGCTTTTGGAGAATAAAACCAGAAAAAAGCTGAATCTTCTTCATTCTTTGCTGGATGTGCCCATCCTGGCCCTCGGCAGAGGGGCTGCAGAGTTCACAGTGATCTTTCAAAGGTGAAACAGGAGAATCCTGAGTGGTGGCTCAAGGATGGGAGGAAGGGTGAAGGTTTGGATCTGTATCTCCCCTTTATCACTTCCCCTTTTTGGGCCTGTGTTTTCAGGAAACAAAAGACAAGTAGCCAGGGTGTCGTGGCTCATTTATATTTCACGGGGCACGGTGCAATTGCTCCTCTCTGTTCTGTGGTCTGGAGAGCCACGCATGCAAATTTTACTGTATTTTCTCCTCCCAAGGCTTATCACCCAACCCTTACCTCATCCAGGCTCTATTCAGCAGACATTTACACATGTATTTAATAGGAGGCACATGATTTGTCTTTTGGCTTCCATGGACTGTATGGGCAGGTTGGAATTGAAATCATTCTTAAATGCTTGGATGAAACGGGCAGCACTTACTGCACATTGGGGATAGATAAATAAAGCAAGCATCTGAACTTGTGGTTAAAGTTTGCTGGTAATGCCAAATTTAACCCTTTAGCTGGCCATTCCCCTGACAGAAGAGTGTGTGTTGCTGTGCACTGCTTCAATGCCAATTAATTGCTCTCTGCCTCAAAAAACGCCTGAGGTTGAACCACACTTTGCTTCATCAGAATTCAACACTGCTATTGGTCTGTGGGGAGGAAAAACAGGAATTAGAGGAGACAAGAGCACTGTGGAGCAGTAATCTTTTATTTATGTATAATGCTGTACATTTCCTGACTGTACTGCGAGTTTTCCTTCTGACTCTCACTAATTATGGTGACTGGCATGTGGCATGTGATGGAGCCTCAGGAGAAGTGGGATACATACAGCTGTTCAGAGCTGGCACCTTGCTTTCCAGTTTGCATTTGCTGGCAGGCCAAGCTCGCTTTTTTTTTTTGAGGAGAGAAACAGGAATGTTGCAGTTTGGTTCAAGTTGTGTTTGTTGCACAAAGGACTTTATTAGAGGGAGCTGAATTACTTTCTGTTTTATCCAGAGGAGTTGCACACAGAGAAATGGAAATCTGGTTCTTGTAAACTGGTTCCAGTGAATTTTCAGAGGTCGTTGTTTGTATCTATCTGTTCCAGCTCTAAATAACCTACATGTTGTCTGTCCTGTATCACATCTAGGTAAAAAATACAAATGTTTGGCTAAAAAGATGGTGGCTGAGTGAAGAATTAACCACTGAAAAATGAATAAATTCACTTACAGCTTTGAAAGTTTGTGGGTTTTGTCTTTGCTCAGAGGAAGGCAAGGAAGAAGATTATCTTCATATCTCCATTACTTTTTCAAGGTGCTAAAATACTTAACTCATTTTGCAAAATGCATCTTTGCCAACAGTCATATTTGCTTCATCGTTATCAGTTTTGTGAACTCAGGCAGAAGCTTCCCAACTTTTTAAATGTGTACCTGCAGAAAGTGGTAATGATGTACCAGGCTCGCTGCTCTTGAGGCTACATTTGTACCCTCGTTGCACAAATTGAAAGTAAGCCAAATAAATTCTTTCCCACTCTTGGGAAATATGTGTTATCCTAAGTGCAAGACTAGGAGAAATGTGTTAATTGTTTGGCACCTCATCATTTACAATGCTCATTAAAGGAGATAATGGTGATGCTACAAATAGTGACCTGACAAAATTTTGCAGATCTCCGAGGTGGCCACTGCATTCTTAATTCACAGAGAAGGCTTTTGAGAAGACTCTCTGTGGATATCGTCCATCTATTTACAGCCCAAGCAAACCCTTCCTTGTTCCCAGCTCCTTCCCATACAGGTGATATTAATATTCCCATTTCCACTGGAAACACTGATCCACCAGGTCAGGGTGCTACAGCTGGTGCATGCACTGTGTCCTCTCTGGTGGGGTGCCATTGCTTGGCAACTGGGGGGTTTTTTTTGCTATTACAAAAGGCATTTTAAGTACAGAAAAATAACTATATTCTCTCTGTTTTCTTTTCCCTAGGCATCAGAAAAAAAAATGTGTGATTTTGTTAAATTCTCTTCTGCTGTGCAGCCTTTCTCTAACAGTCTTTCAAATGGAGCCCAGGGATATCCTTCATCATTCCCTCTATTGGTTTCTCCTCACTGTAAACTTAATGGAAGCACTCAGGCTTGTAGGGAAGAGGAAACCCACAGGCAAGTGACAGAAGCATCATAAGCTTCAGGGAGCTCGTTTAACATGGTTAATTAAAGGGGTGATCAGTTCAGGGCAGCACCAAGTGTGAAGGATTGATAGACAAATCCCTACAGTCAGGCTCTGGATGAATGCTCTAAATATGAGAAAAGGCCTCTCAACTTGTTGGGGCCTCTTCTTATCCTTGGAGGGGAGAAAACCCCACAGCAGCAGCCGTGAACCAGCACAGGGAGCAAACCCACGTGTTTGCCATTTTCTGTCTTAAATCTTGGTACCCCAGGTGGACAGTGCACTGCCCAGGTTATTGAAAGGAACTCCCTCTGGGTCAGTACATCTGCTTTGCTTTCGTCTCAGGTCTCACGTTCAAAGCAATGGGGGAAGTTGCATCTGAAATTCAACTGGCTCAGATTTAGGCCTGATCAAATTTAATGTTTTCACTGGGGAACTTTATGAAAAATCAAGAGTGTGCTAATGAAATTTGCCATTTACAGAAGTTTAGGTGGCATAGTCAATAAAGAGGAAGATTAGAGTGTTATAGGAAAAGAATTTTTATGACTTTGAGATGTAGGGTAATAAAGTTAGGTACAACTCACTTGTACAAAGATACCAACTCATATGCTCAAAGAGGAATAAAAGAACTCTGCAGTGAGGAGGAGAAGATTCCTCAGTTCCCCAAATGAGGACAGAGGTGTCCTTGGCAGGCTGGTGTCAGCCAGGGCTGGCTTTGGGCTGGTCACTGAGCCAGGGCGGGAGGGGACAATATTTTGAAATGCTGAAGCGGAAAATATTTGCACTGTGCTGTACATCACTGGGCTTTCCTTCACACACTGGGGATGTTTTCTTTTTTAATGCTCTTTCTGGTACAGCTCAAGTGGAGAAGTTTTCTGCTCCAGTGCTGTACAGAGCTTGTGTACACTCCCAAACCAAAGCGCTAAGGCTTTAATAAGCAGTGGTAAAGCTCAAATGCACATTTGTTATCACTGGAGATAGGTACACTCCTGCAATAATTTGAGAATTATTTCATTGTGATGTTTGACCTGAAGGAACTGTGTGTCTGAAAGGTTGTCTGCTTCTCCTGGCTGCATTATCTGGTTTAATGAGGTACATTACCTCTCCTCCAAAATTCTGCTTCTCTGAGGTTGCTCGGGAAAAAAATAGAAATGACAAGGAAATCCTAGATTTCACTGGGACTGCTTCTCTTCTGCCAGTTCCTCATCGCCTTAGGGCTGTATTTTAATGTACTTTTAAATGATCAGAAAGAAGGCTCTTTAACTGTCATTACAAAAAATTGTAGCAGAATGACTCAACAGTCTGGCCAAAATGGTGGTGTTTGGAACAGGCACCCACCAAAGGCAGGGGAGGTCCTGCCTGAGGAAGGACAGAGGGGATGGGGCTTTGGGTGGAAGGTTCAACCTCAGCACGGAGGGCAGAGAAGGCCCAGGCTTTGAGAAGGGCTCTGCATTTTGGGGGCCAACCCGTTTGAGCAGCCAAGGAGGTGAAACAATACTGCTGCAGGTGCGGCCTCGGTCGTGTTCAGAGCACTTTAATATCTGACCAATATCTGACTAAGTCTGAGCTACACTAGAAATCAACAGCCCTAAATGACTTGAAATGACTTTCAGCTGGGCAGAGTAAAAGGGCATTTCCCAGAAAGCTGGGAGTCATGCAAGAGCCTGTTTTATTTCTGGTCGTGCCTGCGCGGCACTGGATGTGTGATTATGACTGGAAGTTACTGGCTCGTGTTGGCCTTGTCATTAAAATCTGACCCTACAGTCGGAATATGAACTAATGAACTAATTCCAGACTTTATTTAAGCCTGCTTCTCGTGAGAAGTTGTTCATATTTCTTCTCTCCTCATTGCTTTCTGGAGGAAAGAAGGGTGAAGTCCTTGAACAGGGACAGATTGTGCTGAGGATGGAAGTACAAAGCTGTCTCTCAGAGTACCACCTCCTATTTTGATGATTTTTCCATTCGGGCACAGATTTGTGTCTTGTTTAACTGTGTTCTCCCACTTGTACAATCCATGCTATGTGATCTCAATTTCCTTGTCTCCTGTGTCCTGGGCACTGATAAGCCCTGTGTGGGCTAAAGGATCCCTGCTTCCGCTTGGAGAGCAAACTTGGGAAAAAACAGGGTGCTTTGGGATTGTTAATTATTAACATTTTTAATTATTTTTTTAAATTATTTACTCTGCTCGCTGCCATAATAGCAGCAAAGTCCTTATATGGAACAAGCGTGGCTGGAGGGGATTTGGAATGTGCCTGGGTTTGCTTTTGAGCTTGACAGCCATTTCTCACTTCCCGTAATAATGACAGTTAGCTAGGGAAAACGAGGAATATTAATAGATTTTGAGAGTGTTGTGTTTCTGGAGTGGAGACAGAAAAAGCCTTAGCAGGAGTAAGAAAGGAATAGAAGCAGGGATGATTCGTGTTTCCTGGTTTCTGTTTCATTCTTGTTTGCAGTCTTTTATTTATACTGTTCTTCTAAAAGTAAATGTAATAGAAGAAAAAGTCTCCGTCATGATTTATTCTTCCAATTTTCCGAGGCTTGTAGGATTACAGCCTCCTCCCTCTCCTCCTTGCAATAACCAGCCAGAGTAAATCCGAATATACAACCTTTGGAAAGGAAGAGTTTTGCAGGGAAGAACTGAATCAACCTTTAACTTGCATGTTCAAAAAAAAACCAAACAAAAAAACCCCCAAACCAGAGCAGCAGCACAGGGTAGTGAAGCTCTGGAAGTATTTGTAGCGTGTTATTGCTAGACTAGATCTGTCTGAATGAGCTGCAAAGCAGACACTGGCACTTGGAGCTGATTGTTCTCTTCAGAAAGCAATGAATTTCCCTGAAAGTGTTTGGAGTTTTTGGATTTTTTTTTCACATTTTTACTTTCATCTTGGATTTTTCTTTTTTTGTTTTAATGTTGAACTTGTGTCTGCACTTCATCTGACAGACAAGAGGCTGTAGCCCATTTTCTGAAATGAGTGTTTGCCACTACCCAAATATGTCTCTGACAAGCCTGAGAGTTGTGTATTCATCTCATTTCTACTGCAGCACATAAATCCAGTGCTAATATTACATTTATCTTTTTCTTCCTTTGTTCTTTTTTCTGGGTAAAGAGAAGAATTGTTGTGTAAAGATACAGTACAAGCATTGTAGATATTGTGATGTGATGACACTTGTCACTTTCTCAGTGAATAAAGAAATGAAGTTGGAATCAAAATTTCTCAAAACATTTTTTTGTTCTCTTTCAGATTGGGTAGTTTTTAAAAATGTTAATAATTTTTTTGTTTGGTACTGCTGGTGTACCAACAGGCATTTGCTGAAAATCCCTTTCATGAGCAGAGTTCTGGTAGGGCAGTAACTGGTCTAGATTATTTAATGGGTTCAAACTGGGAACCCCCTGGAAGCCTGAGGGATGGGGGCAGGTTTTTTATAACCCAGAAGCACTGTTCTGCCAAACCTGCCTCAATCTCCTCCATCTTTTCTTACAAACAGAAAGTAATTATTTAAGTAATTATTTAATAAGTATATTTACTGCTCTTCAGCAAGATCTACTGGATTTATGGGGCCACTGATGCCTACCTAGATAAGCCAATGTGTGGCTCCCTTCCAACTCAGGATATTCCATGATTCTACAATCTGTTTCAGTATTATTTCCTGGTTTCTGAACTAATAAACTAATAAATATGGACAAGAGACAAAAGCAGGACTGTTTACTTCATTTCTTACCATATCTGCTAATGTTTTTTCAACACAGACTGGATTCTTTCTACTGTCTTGGAATCCTTTTCCACTGGGAATTCTGTGGCATGATACAGACACTCTTTGAAAGACTGAGAAAAGTGAGTGGCATCTGATTTTCTGTAGAGCACGCAGAGCGCTTCAGATGTGTTGGCAAGGTCTGAAGAAGAAGCCTCAGCGGCGTGCCAGGCCTCTGCTCCGCGGGCCCTGCGCGGTGCTCGCTGCGTGCAGCTCGTGGCTTTACTCCTCCAGAGCAGAACCCATTTTGCAGCAGGCAGAGGAGACATGTGGTGATCTATTTTCCTTTGAATGGTTTGTTCTGTTTCCCCCTTCCGAAATACATGGTGTATTCCCAAGATGTAGCCCTACCTTTGATCCCTCCCCTGTGAACTTTTCATTGGCTCAGGCCTTGGGCCCGCGGCCCTTCGAAACCCTGATAAGGGAATGCTCAGAGGATGAGGGTCCCTTTTCCGCTTGGATCTTTTCCCTCTCCCTTCCCCCTTCCCCTTCCCTCTCCCTTTCCCCTTCCCCCCCCCTTGCCAGCTCTGGACCTGAAATAAACCTGACTTCACCATCAAGGAGATGCTGTGTTTCTCTTACGGCTTGCTGCTGCCTGCTAAGGTGTAGCCCAGAGACACTGCATAAGCCCCGGTAAGCTGCTTGCAGCCCTCCTTCCTTCCAAGGACCCACCGGGGAATGTTGCCCCCGTGACCACAGCAACAGAGACACACACGCCCGAGGAAAAAGACTCTTAGCTGCAGATTTCGTGTGCTTTATAGGCTGCTGCCCAGGCAGGTGCAGGCGCTGGGGCCTCCTTGCCCTTTCTCTGTGGCCTCCCCGTCATCCCCTTCCCATCACGGGATCCTGAGCCCGGCTCTGCCTCCCTGTCAGCTCCACTGCACAGCGCCTGGCTTGCTGTTTTGTTGTGACTGTGCTGGGCTTTGTCCTCCAGATCAGGCTTACAGTCTCGAATAATGCCCATCAGTAATGTCACAAAAATTTTGAGGGAGCCGGTAAACACGTCTCTTATCTGGCAGCAGTGTCACACAGGACACAAGTGGCTTTATATTGATGGAGTGTGTCAGGGCAGTTACAAGGAAACCTGCAGCCCCTCTGCTCCCTCACCCCAAAAGGGCAGCAAGGCATCTTTTTTTCGTAGTTGCTGGGATTTTTCTGCACGTTTTGCAAAAAAAACGGTGTGTCCTAATATACCATTAATATTGGGAGAAACTCAGCACTTTGCTGGATATGGTTCCATTTCAGGTCTTTAGCCTTGGCTGCCATGCCTTATAAGAGCATTCATGATCTGTTTCTGTGTTGTGTACTTATGTACTCTCAAAAGCAGAGAAATATGTTTTTCCTGGCAAAATTTTATGCTACGGCACAGGAAAATAGCCAACCAAAAAAAAAACCCACTTACAGTTTCTGCAGAGTGAGCCTTTGCATTGTAGTGGATGCTCCTTTGAGGGAGAACCCGAGCAGCCTTTCCAGCTGGAGGAAAGTAGAAAAAAACTGGGTGAGGACCCATCCTGGCACGTAAAAATGAGTAAAGCTCCAAGTTTCTTTTTCTGAGATGGTTTTTTTATTCCTCATCCGCAGCTGGAATATTGTAGAAATTGAGAAAACTTTGCTGGTCTTCATTCAATTGCACTGGAACTTGTTAGGGGGGTAAAATGTGCACCCAGTGTCTATTCGGCCCTCCCCTGCCTGCTTTGAAAACACTTTTCCTTTTCAAGCCCAGGCCCTGGAATCAGCAGCAACTCGCCACTATTTGCAAACACAAATTTGGCGTTGCCGCGGTATTCAGGTGTGGCAGAATGAAAACAGCACCGTTTACTCGTCACGAAGGGACTCAGGCAGCTTTTCCTTTCTGTTTGCTGGTAGCTCACCTCACTCCTCCCCTCCCTTGGCCACAGGCAGCCGGACTGCCTGTGCTTGTCCAACAAACCCAGAATGTGCTCTGTGTGCCCCTCTCTGGCGCTCAGGGCTTCAACTCCCTGTGCTCACCCTGCCCTGCTCTCCGTGTGCTGGGCAGCCCCTGGGCACCGGCTGGCCCTGAAGCTCAGTGATGCGAACTGAAATAAAAACGGGCAGGACTGCGAGTCTTTTAAAAGCCTTTATTAAAAGTGATCAGCTTGGGTTGGGTGCCCGGCAGGCTGCGCACACCTCCGCTGCTCCCGGCTTCGACGTGGGGGAGGAGGAATTCGGCCTTGCCACTCAAAGCGATAAAGCCGGGCCTGCTCTCCTCACAAGGGAGTGGCCCGGAAGGCAATTTCAACTCTTCATCGGAGGGGGGGTGCTCTCAGTCAACCCTCTTATTGCTTGTAGTGATCAAGAACGAAACCCAAAAGCTGGTCAGGTGATGTTCTCCTTCCAACTGATCGTGTAATTGGGTTGATTTTCTTAAAAAGTTTGTTGGCTCGTCTTTAACTTATTTTTTCTAGGGGTTCATTACTTCTCCCAAGGGTCCTTTGGGCTTTCGTTTGTGTATCAGGTTTTCTGGGTTTTTTTGTTTTTTTTTTTTTTCTTCTCTCTGGTATCTTCACACAGGCCTGGGGGGGGTAGCTAGGCAACGGGGAAGGGTAGGGATTCCTTAAATTTACATATCCTGATAAGGAGTAGTTTACTGATAAGGAGTTGTAGGTTTTTTACAACAGGATGATTAGCAGTAACAGTTAATAAAGAACAAAATATAACATTCAGGTAATGAACAAAAAAACTACAATGAAGTATAAAATGAATGGACAATTGCTAAATTGATAATCTGGCCTCTTATTTATAACACTCAGCACCACTGCAGAGCTGATTTAGGGCTGCAGGACCTGACCTCAGGCACACGGACCTTGCCTCGGTGCAGCTGCTGCACAGCCTGGAGAAGCTGTGCCCGGGGTTTTCAAAGAAGCCATCCAAGAAACAATCCTTCATAATCCTGCGCTCCTGGGGAGTGGAGAAGTGGAGGTCTGAGGCTGCCATCTCTCCTACCAGCACTCAATAACTGGAGGTTGTTTCAGAAAATGTTTCCATTTTATCACTAGAAATTTTTTTGCTTTTCCAGTTCCTCGCTGCCTCCCCAGCTGAGGGACACATGAATAGCATCGTTCAGAAGTGTTTCACCAGGATTCATTAGAGCGAGGCTGAAGGTTTCATTATTCTTTAAGGGATGCATTAATAAAACTACTGTACACTTGGGTTTTTTAATACTATATGAATTATTCTGACAGTCAGTTTGCAAAGCCAACATATCAATCATTAAATTAAAAATGTAGTAATATAAATTAGTGTGATTCAGGAGCTGTAGAACATGTGGAACAATATGCTCTCTGTTTGGAAATGAATACAGATCTGTCCTTCAAATGAGAAAATATAGCAAGCAGAGAGATGCAAAAAATTGCCCTGAATTTATCCAGCACTCCATAAAACCAACTGTTTCTATGTATCAGATACCATTCTTGTTTTGTCCAGGTCCCTATTACCCTTCCTGCAAATATCAGAGCAATCTTTAATGATCAACCATAATGTTTGTTTGTCATTTGTGAATTGCCTGACACGCTGCTTACATCTGGGGATGAGGCAGCAGCACAGGAACATCAAAACACATCTCCCCACAATTACTGCCTTTGTTTGCTTGACAGAAGATGCAAGTGAAATATTTTGCAGAAAACCCCATGTTGCTAACTCACCACTTCATGAAGTAATGCCTTGCACAGGTTGCATCAGTGCTCTGAGCCTAATCTAGCTGGCCCTGGTGCCTTCCAGTGCTCTGGGGAGAGATATTCTATCTGCTCCATTTACGTGAGCAGAGAGAAATTATTTTGCCCTTAATAAATGTGAGGCGCTAGACGAAGTATGCAGGACAGCTTGCTTTTTCACTTCCTCGAGCAGAAAGTTCTTTTTAAGCATCTTTCTTCCTTCCTTTGCTGATTCTGTGAAAACTGTGTGGCTGTGAATAACACGCTGGATGTTTGAAGCAGCCCAGTGAATGCGAGATAATGAAGCTGTGGCCAGGGTGCAGGACATTTTCAATGGCAAGACTTTGCCCGTGGATTTCTCTCCCTTCCGAATTCTATTTCAGCCAAGCTGCTTTAGAGCAGCTTGCCCACACTGCAGATAAAGGCCTGCCATGCACAGCTGGGCCTGATGTGCTTATCCAGGGCTCACCCCAGCCCAGCATGGTCCCGGCAGCCCCAGTGCCTGGCAGCAATTGCCATGGGGAGCAGCCAAGCCTGGGCATCCCCGGCTCCCCGGGGCTGGCACTGCCAGCAGCCTTCAGCCCCCGCCACCCTTTTGTGCTCCTCGGGGGAATTCCTGCCTTAGTTCTGTCACTCGGGCACAGCCAAGAGTGCCAGCGGAGGAAAACAGGCTTAAAAAATGTGTTCACAGCCAGGACAACATGTTAATGACCCATTACAGGCTCAGCAGCTGCCCGACACCAGGACCACGGTGGGTGTGACCTGTGCAGGCCCAGCTGCGTGTGCAACCTTAGGAACCCGCTAGAAATAGCTGCAGTCTTCAGATAAGAGGTGCAAGTTATTATTGAGGCTTTCTACTAACCACAGATTTAAAATCCCTGGGTGTTTCTCATCCCTGGTCTTTTCAGGGCTGTGATTTTGATGCTGCCAGTGAGGATTGCAGAGGTAAAAGCTGTTTGTTCTTGTTTGCTCCTTATCTGCGCTACATAAAATGCATGAAATATCACAGTGGTGGAATAAAGGCAATAATCGTTTCTAATAATGAAACTGTTCTGAAAGGCAAGACCTAGATTTCTTACCAAGATAGTGTGCCGAAGTATTTGCATAGTAACTGGGCTATAATTACAGATTCATCTCCTTTATGTCTCTTAGCTCTCAGGCTTAAGTAACCAGATCTTTGGAGCAGTCGCTCTTTCCCTGGGTGTCAGGCAGCATATGCTGAGGCTGTGTGCTCTGCTACTCTGACTGTGAGTAATGAGTGTTGATAAACTGTTTACTGAAGCTGGCTGAAATTCAGGATTTGTGCATTGTGGGGTTTTTGATAGTTCAAAGCATTTCCACTTTCAAGTAGTGGAATATATGTTTAGGACTCCTCAGAAATTTTAATTTCTGGGATAAAAAACGGCTGCATTTTGACTTTTTTTAATTTTGCAGTTTTGATCCTGGTGTTTTTTGTTGGTTTTATATTTTATTAGTTTTATGGGACAGCAGTGGCCATTGAAAATATACAATGCAAAATAGTCAAAACTTTCTTTTTTTGTTTTACTTAAAAATCATTAACTTCAGCTGTCACACCTCTCTGATAAATCTCTGCTCCAGATGGGAGTATGATGAAGAGCTGAGTGCTGTGGGGTACTGACAGTCTCACACTTGCAATACAGAAGATGCCAAGCAATGCTGCTGCAGAAACCTTTTTAGTTCCTTCTTCTTTGTGTACTGGTAAATTTTCAGTCCTGATAGAAAGAATCCATTAACTTTGTGCTACACAGAATTCTGGGTAAAAGGAGTTAGGCAAAAGAGTCTTTGCCCCAACTCAAATTAAGCTCTGTCCTGGGTCTGGAGCTGCTCCTCAAGAACTGAGAGCTGACTGAGAGCTGCAAATCCCAGAAGATGGGATTGTTTGGGGGATTTTTATGTACAAGAGTGTTGGCAGCCTCTGTGTCACTAACTTTATTCTCCCAGAGAAACCAGCCTGCAAAGCTCAGATATTTTTTCCTGCTCTGCTGAGAGATTGCTCAGAAAAAAGGGAGAGTGGTGTAAACTTGAGAGGCAGAAATTCTGTGTCAAGGTGACTGTGAGGGTCGTTGTTTCCTTTCAGGTGTGTGCAGGCCACAAACAACCTCTCTGGAGAGTTCAAGAGCATTTTTATTTCCTCCTTTGAGCCTGAAGTTGTTTGTGCATTTGTGAGTTGTGCAGAACTCGGATACAAGGGGGGCTCTGTCCTCTCGTACTCTCCCTGCCTGTTAATGGTTTAAGATATTCCCTAGATTTAACTGCTTCCTACATCTCCAAAGTTTGCAATTCCCTAGTTTACATAAACTCATTATTACTCCAGGAATAAAGGTGTAATTCCTCTGCTCTCCCCTGCCACGAGAAACCCCTGGTGTTTCCTTCCCCTTTAGTCTGCTCCCAGGGCAAACCTCCTTCCCCTGCTTTGTTATCGATTGCCTGCTCCCTCCTGCCTGTCAAGGGCTTGGCTTTCCTCAGGTGCCCTGAGCTGGTCCTGGCAGGTCTCAGATGCTCTGTCTGCTCCCTCCTGGAGCGGGGATGATTCTCTGAGAGCAGCGATGTGCTGTCGTTGCCGTGCTGCAGCTCCAACTTTGAATTCATCTTTGTGGTGTCTTCCTCGCCACAGGTTTTGTGGTACCAGCTTTGATTCCATCTCCTCTGCTGTGAGAGAGTATTCCCTGCTAGAAAGTGACGAAATAGCTCACCAGCCTTTCCTTAAAGGAAGATTTGAAATAAGGGTGGTTCTCAGAATATCATAATATATGAATATATATCATAACTAATGAAGAACCAATAAATTGAGATGTTCAGTTGCTATATCTGCTTGGAATTTGGCATGAAGCAGGTGGATGCATCCATTCAGTGTGTTATGGCAGAAATAGGTTTGTCATATGTAACAAGGAGAACGGGGAAAAAATACGTTGAATTTCATAAGAATCATTAAAAAAAGTTGCAAGGCTTTCTGAATCACTAATTAAACAGTGTTGAAAACCAAAGAAATGTCACAGGCTCTGAGATAATATGTGTACTGTTTCTTGCTTACAGAGGTAAGGAAGAATCACCAGGAAGCTGTAGGCAAATTGGCCTGATATTGATTCTGTGTAAAATAACAAAACGCTTGATTCAAGAGTTCATCAGCAAGGCTTGGCAGCTGAAAATTTCATTAACAGTAGCAGTTACTTGGAAAATACAGACCTTCTCAGACAGACAATTAGTATCTTTTTCTGAGGGTTTTTTTTTTAAGTGGATTATGGGCAGGTTGATAAAGTCAGATGAACTGACATTGTGTGCTTGGGCTTCAGAACTTAATACTGCATGACATTTGGACTAGAGGCTTGGATTTAGCTGTGTGTCTTTTTAAAACTGAGTCATTGGTAGATATCAAAACATAGTTGTGATGAGAGAGAGATCAGTGAGCAGTCTCCTTCTGGAGGGCCAGTGTGGGGCTGAGCTGTGGCCTAACATTTAATGCTATTTTCAGTGAATTTAATTGTCAATGTAATTTTTTTCCAGCGCTTGCAGCCTTTGCAAATATTGACAGAGTAGTAACCAGAGAGAAGACAAGTTGCTTTTATTGAGTTCTCCAAGTTTGTTACTCAGCTGATCTGTCTTTAATAAAACCACTGCAAGGTAACTTGTGGCGGAGCAGCAAGGGTAGATTCCAGGGCTGTGGAGTTTGTTAATTCACTCAAGTGATGTTTAGGGGGCTGGCAGAAGAAAGCCCCTAAACATGAGCTCTCAGGACGGTGCTGTGGCTGAAAGAGAACCAGATCTTTTAAGATAAATGAAGAAAGTTTATAAAGTATAAGTGAGAGAGTGATCCTGCTTTTGGGTACAGCCTTACCAAGGTTGTCACTAGAATTTCTGTGCCTGCTTCTGGTGTCAGGGCTTCAAAGGGATCCAGACATAGCAAGAAGAGTTTCTAAATGGGTTAGAAATGTTCCTGGGATTGGAAGGGAAGTTTATGTTTAGATTATCGCTCAGTTAATTTAGGAAGAGGCTGAAATTACATGGCTGTCAGCTGGAAGCAGATCAGAAAAGGAGGTGGCAGTGGTATGGGAAGAAGATGGACCCGTGCCTGGACATTGCAAGTGTGCTTGGAGCAGGTTCTCCTTCTATCAGATTCATATGGTTCCTGCAGACTGACTGCCACATTTAGACTGAGCACATTTGCTTCCACTATTTTCTGATTATTGGACCTTGTGAGGATTTTTGTCTTTTTCTTCAGCATGGGTAGACTCCATCTGTTGGGACCATGTCAGCTTTGTAGGCTCAAGGCTTGGTCTCGCCTTTACATACTGAGTATTATTTAAGTAAATTGAGAACTGAAATATTCTTCATTTCTGAAAAGGGTGGACTGGACAGAATGAACGACCTGAAATGCACTGAAAAGCAAACAAAACACAAGGTACAGCATGTGGCGCTGTGAGGGCTTGGCTTCTGTAAAACCCAGAAAGATCAGCCCAGGTAATGCACCACGGGGACCTGAACTTGTGTAACTTGCATCACTTGGCAGCACTGAAAATGGATGCATTTTGTGCAGTTCAGGTTGACTCATCGGGATCCATCCCTGTTGTAAAGACATTAACTTTTATGCTCTTGTATTTTGGATTTTGTGTTACTTGAAAGGTCAGACCAGACATTCTCAGAAGTCCTTTCTGGCTGAATTTGTCTCTGAGCTCGGCGTGCCTTTGAACGATGTGGAAGTAACAAATAATCCAACAGACCTTGAACTGGTTTCTTATTTACATAGCGAGGAATTCAATATAAAGTAGGTTTGAACACGATGAAATAACCCCTTCTTTGCTACATCTGCCACATGGCTCAGTGCCATCGCAGACTGCTTCAGATGGCCCCAAAATAGCTGAGTGTCTGCAGGGGTGGGAGCTGGGGTGCCCGGGCAGCAGGGCTGGGACAGCCAGGGCTCCTCTGAGCCGGGCACAGAGAGCTGGGGTGCCCGGGCACAGAGAGCTGGGGTGCCCGGGCACAGAGAGCTGGGGTGCCCGGGCACAGAGAGCTGGGGTGCCCGGGCACAGAGAGCTGGGGTGCCCGGGCACAGAGAGCTGGGGTGCCCGGGCACAGAGAGCTGGGGTGCCCGGGCACAGAGAGCTGGGGTGCCCGGGCACAGAGAGCTGGGGTGCCCGGGCACAGAGAGCTGGGGTGCCCGGGCACAGAGAGCTGGGGTGCCCGGGCACAGAGAGCTGGGGTGCCCGGGCACAGAGAGCTGGGGTGCCCGGGCACAGAGAGCTGGGGTGCCCGGGCACAGAGAGCTGGGGTGCCCGGGCACAGAGAGCTGGGGTGCCCGGGCACAGAGAGCTGGGGTGCCCGGGCACAGAGAGCTGGGGTGCCCGGGCACAGAGAGCTGGGGTGCCCGGGCACAGAGAGCTGGGGTGCCCGGGCACAGAGAGCTGGGGTGCCCGGGCACAGAGAGCTGGGGTGCCCGGGCACAGAGAGCTGGGGTGCCCGGGCACAGAGAGCTGGGGTGCCCGGGCACAGAGAGCTGGGGTGCCCGGGCACAGAGAGCTGGGGTGCCCGGGCACAGAGAGCTGGGGTGCCCGGGCACAGAGAGCTGGGGTGCCCGGGCACAGAGAGCTGGGGTGCCCGGGCACAGAGAGCTGGGGTGCCCGGGCACAGAGAGCTGGGGTGCCCGGGCACAGAGAGCTGGGGTGCCCGGGCACAGAGAGCTGGGGTGCCCGGGCACAGAGAGCTGGGGTGCCCGGGCACAGAGAGCTGGGGTGCCCGGGCACAGAGAGCTGGGGTGCCCGGGCACAGAGAGCTGGGGTGCCCGGGCACAGAGAGCTGGGGTGCCCGGGCACAGAGAGCTGGGGTGCCCGGGCACAGAGAGCTGGGGTGCCCGGGCACAGAGAGCTGGGGTGCCCGGGCACAGAGAGCTGGGGTGCCCGGGCACAGAGAGCTGGGGTGCCCGGGCACAGAGAGCTGGGGTGCCCGGGCACAGAGAGCTGGGGTGCCCGGGCACAGAGAGCTGGGGTGCCCGGGCACAGAGAGCTGGGGTGCCCGGGCACAGAGAGCTGGGGTGCCCGGGCACAGAGAGCTGGGGTGCCCGGGCACAGAGAGCTGGGGTGCCCGGGCACAGAGAGCTGGGGTGCCCGGGCACAGAGAGCTGGGGTGCCCGGGCACAGAGAGCTGGGGTGCCCGGGCACAGAGAGCTGGGACAGCCAGGGCTCCTCTGAGCCAGGGCATCCCGGGGCACAGGGAGCTGGGGGTGGGCCACACCTGCCCGAGCGTGGATGGGACACTGACGCTCTCACCTTGCACCTGGGCGTGTCAGAGCAGCTGCGCTGGGGCAGTAGAGTCTTCTCGGCCTAATGAGGGCAATATGAAATAGTATTTCAGCACCAGAAAAAAGCTGAGGCAAGGCAGGTCCATCCGCCATTTTTCAGTAGAGTAAAAGACACCTAACTGATTTTTATGTGATTGAGGCAGAAGCACGAATAAAGGATGGATTTATGGCGTGTATGCAGTAGCCAGCCCATGGAGCTTTCAGTGCTTTGTGCCAGAAATGCACTTTCAAAAACCTCTCAGTAGCAGCAGAGACAAAAGGCTACTAAAATGGGCAAGCACTGTGCATTTCCAAACCAGTACTCAGCTCAAAGAATGCGTGTGCTCAGCTGATAGAAACAGCAGTTCCAGGGGATAAGTAAATAATCATTTCTGGGGGGCTTTAGGGAGGGTGGGGACCAAATACAGAAACAAACCAAATGTAGTGGTTACTTACATTAATAACTGAACTGCCTGACTTGTGATAACACAGAGCTATTAATGGGCCTCAACACAAGTTTAATACTACAATAAAATGGTAATTCAGACAAACCCCTGCATTTTAACATTAAGGACAATGGATAAAGCCCACAAAAGCAAGACATTCTAGAGTGAGGGCAGGGAGGCTGTAATTAGCTGCACACAGGCAGTGCAGCTAAACAATGTGCAGTAGGTAGCATTTTTATGGTTATCTTGCTTCCATCAAATACATTAAAATTTTAGCAGTATTAGAGCATGCTAATGAACTAGGTTATACTTTAAATTTGACTTTATTTCCATTTGTAGTTTAAATCTGAACTGGAAGCATCATAGGTTTTCATGGTTTTTTGAAGTAGAACAGATATCCTCTTTATATTTTCTTCTGTGAATTTTATTTCCCTTTTTGATGTGTCTAGGGAAGATGACAAGATTAAATCCCCCTCACTGAAAGGATTTCATTGTGAATGTATTTAATTACTTCCTCTTAACTGGCCCATGTGTGCAGCTTTTCACAGCCAGGATGATGCCATTTCAAAATGGAGCGTGCTGAAACTTCCATCTCTGGGAGAACTGAGCCAGATTACAAACAGCTCACCACGCAAGCACCGATCAAAAAATTCCTGATGCACAGCCCAAATATTTGTCTCTGAGGTTAGATCGTGCATTTTCCTTTTTTCCATGTGTGTTTGTAAAACTGAGAAAGGGACCAGCAAATGCCAGTTGCTAGGATCTGTCAGATCTTGTGTCAACACCTGTTTCCTCGGGAGAAAAAACTCAGCCACTGTAATTAGAAGCTTGGAAATTAAATATTTGCAAAACAGTCCACTCTTACTGTTTAATTGAGAAAAGGATTCAGATCTGCAGGAGCATGCCAGGGCCCTGCTCATTAGATTGTGATGCCTCCATGTGATTTGTCTTGGTTGCTTCTGTACTTGTTTAAAGCACTTTTTCCCAAAATATAATTGTGAGATCAGCTAACTTTTATCATGCTATATTCTCATTTCTCACAGAGAGCAGAACATACAGTCTATGATTGTGGATCAGACAGGTGGAATGTAAAAAGTGTCCATCTCCAGCAGCTTGTGGAGGATTATATCCAACATCCTACAAGCAAATATGGTTTGTTCTTGGGGTCAGGCATCGGTGACTTACCTCACCTTGCTGCTGGTGTTTGTGTGGTTCCGTGCAGCATGCACTCACCTGGCCTCTTTGTGATCTGTAAATGTTCACTGTACCTTCCAGGGTAAAGCTGAAATGATTGTGTGCTTGTATCACCCTCTTCCTTCGTGGCCCTCGAGCTGCTCCTCTGCAGGCAGACGTGTTATTCCCGTGTTTCTGCAAACACAAACACGAGCTGCTGTTGGTATCACGCCCTGGTTTCTCCGGGTGGCTTTCTGGAACCTGGGGACAGACAAGTCACTGGCACAAGTCCAGGAGAGAAAATGCTCCTTGTTCGTGGGGGGCTGAGCCTGGCATGCATCACAGGGCTCAGAACGGTGCTGGGAGAGCTCCAGCTCCAGGTGGGTGCAGTGTCCCTCCCTCAGGGCACACTCCAGAGCTGGGAGCTGACTGCCAGGACTCAGCGCTGTCCCCTCCGGCACCGGGGCGTGCTGCTGGCCTGTCCCAGCCACGGCTGCACACCATAATGCTTGTGCAGTGACAGAGCACCCCTGTGCTCGGCCCCTTTGGCAAGCCTCTGAGTTTGGAAGCCAATGGTTTGGATTTATGTCTTATTTGGTTTCATTACCCTTCGACAGGACTGGACTTGGGTGTTTCCTTTCGCTGTAGGTTAGAGAAGTAGGCAGATGCTGCTTCCCTTCATGTGCAAATCTCCCCGGCACCTGGTGCTGAAAACTCTGTAAATAAACAGCTCTGAGGTCTCAGAAGCACTCAGGGTTTGTGCAGCTCCCCTGCTGCTGAAGGCACCGAGGCTCTTACCATAGGCTGGGCACAGTGATGATCCTGCTGCAGAGAAATTCAGTCACATTCTGGAATATGTATGTACCAGGGGCTTTTTCGGGATCTTTAAGATGTATTAGAATTGTGAAATTCCCTTTTTTTAGATCTCCATGACTTGTCTTCAGCCTTTTCAAGATACAGTGGTAATAATTATTTGTTACTCGGTCATAACAATTAGCATTGTTAAATGATTAATAAGATTTTATTTTATTTTGCCCTCAGAAAATCGTATTTTAGGGTTGTATACACCTGTGAGTTTGCACCTGTGGCAATGTCCAGAGGCCTTGCCAGTCTCTGACTCTCAGCAGTTAGTGGATCACTGATTTCCAACAGAAGTAGTGTTCTGTAATGTCTTTTATAGAGGATTGTAATCTTCTTTTTAAGGGTCAGTTTCTTCCTTCCAGATATGCCTGTGCAGTTCTTACCTAGGTGAGCATCAGTGTCTAACTTCCTTTGGAGTTTTGCACCAGTGCCCCCATTTTCCATTTCAGCAGAGCCTTTTCAGAACGTGGGCACAGGAGCAGGACTTGAGCACTTCTAATCAGAGTAAATGGTGGGAGGCACTGATGAGCACAGTCAGCTTAGCTGCACTTGTACTATGTTCCACTTTTTTATTTCTGAAAGGAACTGAGACTATTTGAATTAAAATGCTCCCAACAGCTCATGTATAAACTCAAGAATAGAGTCTGCCATGGTCAGCTTTGCATCAGCTGTTTGAAATCTGTGGTCAACAGTGTGGATGTGCCAAGGGGGGAAGCTGCCACAGCACCGGGATGCTGCTGATGCCTGGGACCCTCGAAGGGCAGCTCACTCTGAAATACTTATTTTTTTGATTTATTTTTAATGAAAACTGGATTAAGCTAGGATTTTTTTTCTCAACTTGTATTAAAAATAAAATAAAGCCCAGCGAAGTTAGCAGCTATAATTTGTGCAAAATGCACTTGTACAGAGGAGATTTGTTCCTTTTGTCCTCTACTAAGGAGCCAGTTTTTCGTCTACTTGCAGAAGTTTCAAACTCTCTCATAGAACAGGGAGAGGCAGAGGATGAATAAGGAGCTGCTGTCCCCAAATGTGATAGACCAGGCAAATAACACACTCAAGGGCAATCCTGCACTTTATTACAGTCTGAGCGAATCACGGGCTCAGAGAATGGCCTGGGTTGGAAAGGACCTTAAAGATCACCTCGTTCTACCCCTGCCACGGCAGGGACACCTCCCACTGTCCCAGGCTGCTCCCAGCCCCGTCCAGCCTGGCCTTGGGCACTGCCAGGGATCCAGGGGCAGCCACAGCTGCTCTGGGCACCCTGTGCCAGGGCCTGCCCACCCTCACAGCCAGGAATTCCTTCCCAATATCCCACCCATCCCTGCCCTCTGGCAGCGGGAAGCCGTTCCCTGTGTCCTGTCCCTCCACGCCCCTGTCAGGTGTCCTTCTCCAGCCTTCCTGCAGTGGTGTTACTCTGCTTTCTCAGCCTTCTGATGTTTACATACTTTGGAGTCAGAGAATTAGACTTCTCACAACTCTTAATGTAAGTAACAGCTGATGTTATTGTAACTGTTACTTGTGTTTTTCATTCCTTTCCCATGAGGAGAAAGGTTGATGGACTGTCTGTCCAGCCATTCTGGAAGAAGAGGTGTCACCTCAATCAGCCCATCCATTGTTATGTTCGGAGTTGTATATATTTCCTGAGGAGATTAAAATCTTGGGATTATTTCCCCGACATCTCCCTGAGTCTATGCGTCTTTTATCGTGTCCTCCAGCAACACAGTGGAGCAGTGGAGGTTTCTGTGATGATGAGCACCATGAGGGAGCCTCGTGCTCTCCAGCAGCCAAAGCCAGGGCGAGCAGGCTGAGCTGGCAGCAGCCTCTGCACTCTCCTGAGATCTCATGGCCTGGCATCACCGTGGCCAGCTGGACCCGATGGATGTACAGCCTGTGAGCTGATGTTTGTTGGGCACCTGCGTTCCGGATCTCACCAGCAGCACTGCTCCCCTGCCCAGGATCTCACAGTTCCTGGCGTAGCTTTGGGCAGGCTCCCGTGTCCTCGCCTTGCTGCTTTTGTTCCTCGAGGCCAGACTGCAGCCCAGACACTTGCACCTCTCTTAGTGCAGAGTGCCTGGCCGGTCTGGGAAGGGCTGCAGTTCCACAGCTCCGTGCTGCCCATGATTAAGTCACAGAGCCATTGTGCCTGCTGAATGGAAGTGTCTGCGAGCTAATGGCAAACCCAATTCCAGCCAGTTCATGCCTCTAATTATGGCCGGCTGGTGTTTGCAGGGCTCCTGCCAGCAGAGACATCCAGAGCCTGCAAATGTGACTGGATCAGAGCGCGCTGGGCTTTAACTGGCTGTCAGTTAGGAGGAGAACGATGGATGCCAGGTATCTTTCCATGCTTCTGTGTACAACTGCGTGTTCGCTTCTATTTTTCCTTCCCCAAACTCTCTGTATTGTAGCATGGTGCTGGTTCAGAGTTACTTTGGAGGTAAAGTTCCCCAGACACCTTTTCTGGCAAAATGTACCACGCTTGTAGTGTTTTAGCTCAGATAGTCTCTTCAGTCGCCAGTTAGTCTGGTTATCTCTCTCCCAAAGTAAATTTGATAATGCATTGATTTTAGAGGACTTTTATATGGAGAAAATAAATGTACAGCTTGTCTAAATGAAGTGATTTAGCAATGGAGCTGTATCAGTGCTGCTGCACTGCTGCAGTCCTGTGTACAATTTCCCCTGTGGATGCTTTTAATCAGGAATGAATGTGACCTACCTAGTAAAAGGCTATCTTAAACCAAAATAAATGCTATAGGTATCTCACAAAAGATCCACTCCAGTGCTCTCTCCCAGCTGCAACTTTTTTAGCTGAAGGAGTCAGCACCCTAAGTCAGCCTGAGCTCCCCAGTGCTGCTGTGTGCGTGGGGGCAGCTGCCCCCTGGTTTCTCTACTGTTTGTTTTCTAATGAGTTTTATTAAGCTAAGTTTGAGCAGCATGCACATTTTAAGTTGTAGTTTAAACCTTCAAAATTCTGCCTGTCAGAGGGGCAGGGGTGAGTGTTCGGGGGCAGAAGGGGTGGTTTCAGCAGGACAGCTGAGCTCACTGAGCTGCACTGAGCTCTGGCTGTACAGACAAGAAAGGGCAACGCCCTGAAATGTTCGCCAAGGCCGATGGAATTGAGTGAACTGAAAAGAAATTTTGTTCCTTTGGGCAACATCAGGTACTCCATATTTAAAATTTTTTTTTTAAAGTCTTAGAAATCTGTGTGCTAGAACCTACAAAACAGCTTTTCATCCCATCCCACGGAAAATGAAGTGTCAAAATGAAATGCCACTTCATCAGTATTAATTCTGCAACTTAGAGCTGAATTACAGTCTAAAATTTATGAGGCAGATTTTGGCCCTATCGGCTGATGGAGAGAGGAGTGAGTGTTCACTTGCCAGAAGAGTGAGTGTTCACAGTTGTTTTCTCTCTGGATTTATTCAGTACCATTTGTCATGAATTAATGATCAATTGTTAATTCAATATTCACTTTTCCAGCTGCACTGATTAGATGCAGGAATCTGAAATAATAAGTCACATGGCATTGTTTCTGTTGCCAATAAGATGAGTCTAACTTGAATAATATTTGAACAACTCAAATAATTCAAATGAGCTCATGGAAGTTGAATTTAAAATATTTCCTGTGCATCTTCACATGTACAAGCTTAACAATTTGTTTTCTCAAATAGTCGTGACTGCGTTAATATGGAGAAATAATTGTACGTGCCATGCAAACTAATAATTGTGCTCAATATTTTCCATTTTTCACTTTCCACCTAGAAACATCACAAATTAAATACTTTATTTGAAATCTCCCACTAACAGAAGGCAGGTAATTGACTCAGCAGTGACTTTTGTGATCAGCTTTTCACACTGGAGCGAGCTAAACTAAGACACTGTGGGAGAGCTTTGAGATCAGGAGGGAGAGACTGATATCTTTGTCCCAAAGAACAGTTGATATCGTGGATTTTACTCGGAAGGGGGATTGGCGTGAGAGCGTGCCAGGCAGCTCCAGCTCTGAGTGGCTCTCCCTGACAAACTGGAGGTGTCGGTCCTTCAGGCAGAGCTGCACCATTTTTGCTGTTGCTGCTGTCTGCTTGTTGTGAGCTGAAGAACCTGTGGGGTCTCAGACCGCGATGGGAGCGGGGCAGAGTGGTGGCACAGCTGCTGTGCCCTGAGTGGTGCCAGAGCCTCTGTGCCCTGAGTGGTGGCAGAGCCTCTGTGCCCTGAGTGGTGGCAGAGCCTCTGTGCCCTCAGTGGTGCCAGAGCC
>WEIT01022493.1:341891-361741 GCA_013389985.1 Dryoscopus gambensis | reverse complement strand
GTGGTGGCAGAGCCTCGGGGCCCCGAGTGGTGGCAGAGCTGCGGTGCCCTGAGTGGTGCCAGAGCCTCTGTGCCCCAGAGCCTCTGTGCCCTGGGTGGTGGCAGAGCCGCCGTGCCCTGTGCTGGGTGTGACTTACGAGGACATCACTCAGCCAAGGGTTCCAAGGGATGGTGGAAGCAAANAATGAATGTGACCTACCTAGTAAAAGGCTATCTTAAACCAAAATAAATGCTATAGGTATCTCACAAAAGATCCACTCCAGTGCTCTCTCCCAGCTGCAACTTTTTTAGCTGAAGGAGTCAGCACCCTAAGTCAGCCTGAGCTCCCCAGTGCTGCTGTGTGCGTGGGGGCAGCTGCCCCCTGGTTTCTCTACTGTTTGTTTTCTAATGAGTTTTATTAAGCTAAGTTTGAGCAGCATGCACATTTTAAGTTGTAGTTTAAACCTTCAAAATTCTGCCTGTCAGAGGGGCAGGGGTGAGTGTTCGGGGGCAGAAGGGGTGGTTTCAGCAGGACAGCTGAGCTCACTGAGCTGCACTGAGCTCTGGCTGTACAGACAAGAAAGGGCAACGCCCTGAAATGTTCGCCAAGGCCGATGGAATTGAGTGAACTGAAAAGAAATTTTGTTCCTTTGGGCAACATCAGGTACTCCATATTTAAAATTTTTTTTTTAAAGTCTTAGAAATCTGTGTGCTAGAACCTACAAAACAGCTTTTCATCCCATCCCACGGAAAATGAAGTGTCAAAATGAAATGCCACTTCATCAGTATTAATTCTGCAACTTAGAGCTGAATTACAGTCTAAAATTTATGAGGCAGATTTTGGCCCTATCGGCTGATGGAGAGAGGAGTGAGTGTTCACTTGCCAGAAGAGTGAGTGTTCACAGTTGTTTTCTCTCTGGATTTATTCAGTACCATTTGTCATGAATTAATGATCAATTGTTAATTCAATATTCACTTTTCCAGCTGCACTGATTAGATGCAGGAATCTGAAATAATAAGTCACATGGCATTGTTTCTGTTGCCAATAAGATGAGTCTAACTTGAATAATATTTGAACAACTCAAATAATTCAAATGAGCTCATGGAAGTTGAATTTAAAATATTTCCTGTGCATCTTCACATGTACAAGCTTAACAATTTGTTTTCTCAAATAGTCGTGACTGCGTTAATATGGAGAAATAATTGTACGTGCAATGCAAACTAATAATTGTGCTCAATATTTTCCATTTTTCACTTTCCACCTAGAAACATCACAAATTAAATACTTTATTTGAAATCTCCCACTAACAGAAGGCAGGTAATTGACTCAGCAGTGACTTTTGTGATCAGCTTTTCACACTGGAGCGAGCTAAACTAAGACACTGTGGGAGAGCTTTGAGATCAGGAGGGAGAGACTGATATCTTTGTCCCAAAGAACAGTTGATATCGTGGATTTTACTCGGAAGGGGGATTGGCGTGAGAGCGTGCCAGGCAGCTCCAGCTCTGAGTGGCTCTCCCTGACAAACTGGAGGTGTCGGTCCTTCAGGCAGAGCTGCACCATTTTTGCTGTTGCTGCTGTCTGCTTGTTGTGAGCTGAAGAACCTGTGGGGTCTCAGACCGCGATGGGAGCGGGGCAGAGTGGTGGCACAGCTGCTGTGCCCTGAGTGGTGCCAGAGCCTCTGTGCCCCGACTGGTGGCAGAGCCTCTGTGCCCTGAGTGGTGGCAGAGCCTCTGTGCCCTCAGTGGTGCCAGAGCCGCCGTGCCCCGACTGGTGGCAGAGCCTCTGTGCCCTGAGTGGTGGCAGAGCCTCTGTGCCCCGAGTGGTGGCAGAGCCTCTGTGCCCCGAGTGGTGGCAGAGCTGCCGTGCCCTGAGTGGTGCCAGAGCCTCTGTGCCCCAGAGCCTCTGTGCCCTCAGTGGTGGCAGAGCCGCCGTGCCCTGTGCTGGGTGTGACTTACGAGGACATCACTCAGCCAAGGGTTCCAAGGGATGGTGGAAGCAAAGCCTCGGAGGCTTCTCACCCCAGAGAAACGCCAGGGGAGGTTCCGGACCCCGCAGACCCCGTTTCTCCGCAGCAGCAGCTCTGTTTCCGTGTCCCCCCTGTGTGCTCGAGCAGTCTGAAGTGACGAGCCACAAGCCAAAGGCACAGGTGACAGTGGCTGCTGAGAATAACTGCTCCAGAACCAGCACCACAGCAGTCCAGACCAATGTGGCACAAAGAATGGGACGTAAGAGATGGCTTGGTGTCCCTGATGCCTCCCTGCCTGCTGCAGAAGACTCGGGAGACTCACACATCTTGCTTTGATTTGGTGTTTTGCCGTGGGGTTGTGGATAACGTGGCTAAGATGAGGTGGGGGGATTGTGCCACCTCTTGTAACCCGGTTTGCAGCTCCTGCCAGCTGCCTCTGTAGAGCAGTTGTAGCTGTGGAATGTGCTGAGAGGGTTCTTCAGATGAGCCCTGCATGGCCCCAGCTGGCCAGCTGCTCCCCAGGATGCAGGGAAGGGCAAGGAGGTAAACTGAGGTACAGGGCACTGGATGGGACTGGTGCCTAAGGGTGTAAGGAAAGCAGGATCTTAAGGAAGAGGTTGTTTCTTCTGTTAGACCAAATGCAGTTATTGGAAAATGCAGCCAAGATTCCAAGACTGACTTCTGTGTCTGGGTCCCTGGTTATCCTGGCGGGGGTCTGAACACAGCCAGACATCCAGGAGTGGGCAGGGATGATCTGAGCAGCCTCTCACTCTGAGTTTGAGCTCAGCAAAAGGCCAGATCAGCCTGTGTTTGCAGCAGTGTTTTTGTTCACATCGGTTCAAACAAAACCAGCATAAACCTAAAGTTTTGTGGCAACTTTCCGTTTAACCAGAGGGGAGCAGCACTGAATAAAGCCCCATGCAGAAAATTCGTGTTAGCCCACCTTCTTCATGACTTTGAGGTACAAGGTCTTGAGGTGAAACTACATCATGATCTTCCATGTAAGTTACACCTGCTTGTTCCATGTCTGATTTGGCTCTCAAGAGGTGCCAGTAACTAATTGTCAAGTAAGTTTTATTCAGCTTTGAGTAAACGCTTATGCTTGTCTTGCTGGGAAAAAAAAAATCCCCTCTACTTGGAAAAAGCAAACTATTTTCTATCACAAATCAGTGTAAATAATGTCTGTATTCTGGAGTCTCTGGGGGGATTATAGGATTGTGTCTCTCCACGGATGCTGCTCTATCTGTATTTACTGTATTTTGTCCTGTCATCTTGATCTCCCATATTAACACTGATGTACAGCACACAAAGAAATGTCACTTTCTGTGACTTTTATTGGTTCTATCCGCAGCTACATGTGCACTTTCTCTGAACCATATCCTGCTACATTCACACGTATGCATTCGGAGGGGAGAGCGGAAGTCACTTCAGTTGGGTGGAGTGGTATTATTCCAAACTGGATTTTCAAAACCACTGCTTGCTTGTTTTGGGAGGATTTTTTTTAGTTGTTGTTTTGTTAGGTTTTTCCCCTCCCCCTACTGTGCTGGCAACTTTCAGACAATTTGCAGACATATGGCTCTGAAAAGAATTGTTCACACGGTTCCAGCTCATGTTGTCATTTGGTGGCTGAATTCAGTAAATGACACAATCATGTCTCACGGACTATCAGTAAAATGGCAACCACTTTGGATTATTTTGTGTATTTGGATTCAGATAATAGTGACTTTTTACTGGCTGTTTCATACAATCTCACAAGAGACTCTCACCTCTGTGACATGAGAAACAGCAGCTTCGTGCTATTCTGATCTAAAGTGTTGGGAAAGGTAATGCAGTCAGGTACAGCAGAGCCTCCTATAAGATAATGTGGCTAATGATATGTGATTATTGGCATTCTTGGAAGCAATCACGCTAAAACTTCTCTCAGCAAAGAAAACAAAAAAAAAACAGGCTTAGTAGAAATAAAAAAGAAATTGAAATATAAAAAGGAAAAAATATCTCTAAGGAAGTACGCTTTCTAAAGGTCTTTCATGTTTACATCTCTTTTTTCCTTACTGTGAATAGAGCAGTGCGATGCAGGAACAGCAGGACTCGTTTGAAACTTGTCTGGGAGAGTTCTGCATGTGCGAGGCACACGGAATTTACCTTTCAAAGTAGGCTTGCTTCTTCAAGGCACCAAATTCCCGACGCTTTCATTCAAGCCATTGCTCAGAGAAGCTCTCTAAAATCGTCAGGATCTGGGGCAGGAGCTGCAGATACTGCACCTTTCAGGATCAAATCCACTCTTGGTTTATAACTGGCCTGTTTGTACTGCAGAGAATTAAACTGGAGATTTTGGCCAGTAACTGCCACACGTCCTGCACTGTTATGATAATTAAATGATGTTTGGACTATAACAAGCAAATGAGTTTCAGCTATTTAAGAAATTATTGGCACTCAGCTGGGAATTCCATCCTCCCCCCTCTGCCTGCCCCCAGCTGATATGGGATAATTGACCGTGAGTAAATTCCTGGTTTATTACAGTATAAGATTACACCTTGTATGTTAAGCCCCTTTTAATGAAGACATTTTCAGTTTCCACAGTTTGAGCTGGGAATAAATGCAGTATTATTCTGCCCCAGCTGACGAGGGAACTATTTTCAGACAGGACATTTTTAAACATCCTGACTTGATCATTTCCTTGTGTCTGGTCATTCCTATAGAAAGTTTCTCCAGACATTTTTAGCAGCACTATTACGTTTGTGGCAGTTTTGGTCTTGCAGATGCTGGAGCAACATTTTTCTTCTTTTTTCCCCTCCCACTCTTTGGGATTTTTTTTTTCCTCAGCTAACAACCTCAAAATTATCTGTTTGTCCAAGAGTCATGGACTCTTTTAGCCGGAAAAGGTTTCTAAAATCATCGAGTCCAACCACTAAGCCAGCGCTGCCAAGCCCACCACTAAGCCATGCCCCCAGGTGTCGCGGCCACGCGCCAATCCTGGCTCTCGTCCCCGGCTAGCTCCGCGCGTGGGACGCGATAGGATAAGGGGTGCTCAGGACGAAGCTCCAAAGTAAAGAGACGAGGGAGGGGCCAGCCAGACCAATTGTCCAAAGAGTTCTTTATTCCTCAGGGTTTGGCCAGACTGAACCACAAATCATAGGTTACAGCAACTTATAAAGGGGGGTGGATACATAAGGCGGGGAAAGGGTACAACCAATCAGGAGTAACATAAGGCGGAGTCTAGGGAGGGAGCATACAACCATGTAACCAATGGCAGTAACTGATAATAACTGACATCAGGGAGAACTAATGCGATAACAGGGAATAGAGAACTTTCTGGAGATAGGGGAAGGGTTCTGGGGAGATGGACATGGGCTGCAGGAGGGGTTTGGGTGATGGATAGGGAAGGTGCTGGAACAAGGGGAGGAACCCCAGGTGATGGATAGGGAGGCAAGGGAGGGGAATAACCTTGAAAGGGCATCAGAGGAAGGACTAGGGACTTGGGACTCACCACCCGAGGGGGAGAGAGGGGAGGGGGTTAAACCATCTTATAACATAAGGGAAAAACAGTAAAATGCACCCCAACACCCAGGTGCCACATTTACATTCCTCTGACTCCCTGCAGGGATGGTGAGCCCACCGCTGCCCTGGGCAGCCTGTTCCAGCGCCTGGCAACCCTTTTGCCAGCGCTGGGTGTTCCAGCCCTCCTTGTGAAGGCAGCTGGGGTGTCCTGGGGCAGTGCCACTCCTCTGCCATGGCCCTGCCCTCGAGTGCAAAGTCAGCTTGGAGCTCCCTGCCTGGGGGCTGGCTCATCCTCCGCTCAGCACACGCAAGCTGCTGCTAGAACTGTCTCTCCTGGCCACATCTTCAGGGAAGAGGCTTGTTGGGAACAACCTTTGAGCCACCAGAGTAAATTGGGTGCATCAGCCCCCTGCTGCCTGCCTTTCTGAGTCTTTAGGAGAGTGAATGGCAACAGGTCAGAGAGCTGAGCTCTCCTGGCAGGTGGGGCGTGACCCGTGGAGGCACAAACTGGGTAACGAGGCTGGAAATCAGCTACTTGTCCTCATAGGCTGCAG
Source organism: Dryoscopus gambensis (assembly GCA_013389985.1). Taxonomy (NCBI): domain Eukaryota; kingdom Metazoa; phylum Chordata; class Aves; order Passeriformes; family Malaconotidae; genus Dryoscopus; species Dryoscopus gambensis. Next base: position 355,744 of record WEIT01022493.1, on the reverse strand, counting down.
TCCCCAAAGGTTCCACAGCCAACCAAACAGTTCAGTTATGTGTGGCCAGTGTTCTGGTGTTTGTATCTGAGCTTTCCCCAACATAAATAGTTTGAAGGAGGTCAGAAAATGTCACCAAGAATTGTAATAACAACTCACGATTTCATAGCTCTCTGCTGGTTTTGTTGTCATCTTTTATATGAAATGTCTGTGCCTGCCTGCCAATTTATTTATGTAATTCTCGCTGCAGACATAGAATTTTGAACCAAATCAGTGTCCTTGTTCTGTTGTGTTTTAATTTACCTGTCACTTAACTGACACTGCAGCTTGATATTTTATGTATCTAGTCATTTTCCAGGTTTCACCAAATTTGTTGTTCCAGAAATACTGCACTTGGAGTATCACACCTCAAACGCGTTTGCTTTGTGGTTTACAGTCATAACGTGTTTTCTAATGCTTACACAGGAAAGCAATCAACTCTTGTCTTTGTAGCTTTGTATCTTCACTTGCTTTTGCCCTATTTAGAAAGTTTTTGCACACTTACAGATATCATGAGACTGATTCCCCCCCTCCCCATGTTAATTCAGTTCTACATATGTGCAATGCTCTGGATTAAACTGGAATGTTTTCAGCAGAGGAGTGAGCTGTTGGACTCAGGATCTGCCTTTCATTTTAGGGGAAGCATTTTGGCATAGATTTGTACTTGACAGTCTCAATCCTCATATTTTTTATATGTGTGCAGGAGAAACTAGGTATCAGTCATTTAAATTAAACTCCGTATGTGGAATCACCTATTTAAGACAGCGGCGATTTTATTTGTCCTATCAAACAGGCAATTTGATCTCCTGTAGCTAATGAGATGTAGCTCTCCCCAGGTTTTCAGTGACAGGAGTGTGTGGGAAATGGCCAATGTGCTGCTGTACAGGGGCCCTGGCCAGGCCAGGAGGATGGGCAGGAGGAACTTTGTGAGTGCACCTGTTGTTTTGTTTTTTAGTTTTTTGATTATTTTGCATAGTTTTGGAGTTAGAATTTTATAATTGTCACACTTCATGTAAATAATACCTGTTGTTTATTTAATTGCTTCTTTATGTTTGCATACCTATTTTATTAGGAGAAAGGTTTGATGAACTTTCTATATGGCCAGTGGGATTGAAGAGGTGTCACCTCAGTCTTCCAATCCACTCTCATGTTCAGATTNACAGGCAATTTGATCTCCTGTAGCTAATGAGATGTAGCTCTCCCCAGGTTTTCAGTGACAGGAGTGTGTGGGAAATGGCCAATGTGCTGCTGTACAGGGGCCCTGGCCAGGCCAGGAGGATGGGCAGGAGGAACCTTGTGAGTGCACCTGTTGTTTTGTTTTTTAGTTTTTTGATTATTTTGCATAGTTTTGGAGTTAGAATTTTATAATTGTCACACTTCATGTAAATAATACCTGTTGTTTATTTAATTGCTTCTTTATGTTTGCATACCTATTTTATTAGGAGAAAGGTTTGATGAACTTTCTACGTGGCCAGTGGGATTGAAGAGGTGTCACCTCAATCTTCCAATCCACTCTCATGTTCAGATTTGTAGATATGTATCCTTCAGAGAAATAAAGTGGGATTACCCCGTTGACATTTGACCAGAGCACACGCGCCCTCACTGTATCCACTAAGGACGTGCACCAAGCCCTGACGTGGTGGCCCCGTGAGGGACAAAGCCCTGGCAGCGGGGCGGGCTGGGGAGCAGCTCTGCTGGAGAGCAGCTCTGCCAAAAGGCAGCTGGCTGCAAGCCAAGCTGGGGCTGGCAGCACAGCCTGGCACAGCCTGGGCCAGGAGAGGCATCACCCACCTTTGCTGGGACGTTGGGAGACACGCCCCGGTTACCATGCCCAGTTCGGTCCCCATCCCTACAGCCAGGACACAGAAAATGGATTCCCCCAGATGAACTCAGCAGGGGCTGTGGGCTTGTTTAGGCTGGAGAAGGCAGGGAAGGCACAGGGGTGATGCCTTAGGTTTTAACTTTTCTATTTTTTCAAACCCTGTATCACCCAGTGTGTGACTCTGCAGTCTCTTGTAGCTCGTTCGCTGCTCTCCTAGGCCAGACAGACACAACAAAGCTGCTCTGAGCTGCTATCCAAGGACACTCAGACTGTCCTAGGCCCAAAGCTGTGAGCCAGGGCCACGAGAGAGGTGGGGAAATTGAAGAAAGCTAAAGTTTTAATTGGTGAATTTATGCTGATATGCAAATGGACCAAATCTTAAAGGTGTGAACAACCCGTGACCTGCCGTCCATCCTGGGGTCCATTTTGGAAACAGCCTCTGGCTGCCCAGGGTGCACCTTTGAAGGCCTCTCAGATAAATACCCCCCTTATTCCCTTACTCCTGTCTAGTCTCTGTTTCTGGGTAGCTGGAGAGGACCTCAGGGGCCCACGAGCATCCTGCCAGCACCCGTGGGTGCCGTCAGCGCTGCAGGGTGGGAGGATGAGAGACAGTGGGCAGAGCGGCTCTGGCTGGATGGAAGCAAAGTCTTGTTTGACATTTATTACTTTTCTTTTTCTTATTTTCACTCCTGGAGCTGTCAAACATAGAAACAGGCTGTGCAAAGAGGTTGGATAGTCTCCATCCTGAGAGGCTTTTCATGACATGAGTGGGTGAAGTGTTGGGTAATCTGGGCTGATCTCATGGCTGGCCCTCCTCTGAACAGGAGTTTGGATTAGCCACTGTTCCAGTTTGCATCTAGCCTGGATTTTTCTATGGTGCTGTAAAATGTAACTGCCAGTTAAAAAACCACAAACACAAAAAAACCCAACAAAACAAACAAAAAAATCTCATTAAATATTCCTAGGGAAAAAATATATAAAAATATATACATATAAGTGAGAAATGCAGAGTCCATAATTCTTGTAGCAGAAATGTATCACCTTGCAACATATCAAAGAAGGAACATCTGAAGTCCATTTAGACTCTCAAAATAAAGATAAGTTGCATTTCAATGACCAATATGCGTTCAGATGAAATGAATTATTTATACATAGATTTCTCTTACACTTAGCAAAATGATTCCTTAAAAAAATATTGAAAAACATACAGACAATCCCCATGAACTTGATGATGCTTTTACTTATTTTAATAGGATACTCTGAAAGTCTTTATAGGGTTTTAGAAGTGCAGATGTTTGTAATAAATACATACAGTATAAATTCATTGGATGCCGTTGTATTTGAGATAGAAAGAAGCAGCGAGGCAGCCCTGCTGTGGATGTCAGCAAGGAGCCCAGAGGCCAGCAGTGTGTTTGTGTTTGTGTTGGTGTTGGTGTTGGTGTTGGTGTTGGTGTTTGTGGGGGCTGGCAGACACACCCTTGCACAGGGGCACTGCCCGAGGCCCGAGCAGGCGCTGCCCTGAGGTGCTGGGGTGATCACACAAAGCAGAGAAATGTCTGAGCTGGGTTTTGTCTCTGCCGTTTGTCCGGGGCTGGGTTTCCACCGAGATTCTTCAACACCCCCAGACTTACGGTCGGACTACACAAAGGATCCAGATTTTTCAGTTTTGGAAGAATAGTGATTTCAGACTAAAGGATTATGATGTATGGAATGAGGTGCTACCCAGAGTAATTATTTTTCATGTAGGATCCATTTCCTCTTCTGCTTTGGAGCTGAGGCGTGCAGGTCCTGGTCTGCATTAACATGAATATTTGGTTGCAATCACATTTCCAGGATTCATGTCATAACACGCAGAAAAGCAAACCAGCTACATTTTACAAGATAAAAGTCTTCTGACTTGTGCCGATGTTATTTTCACATATATTCAATAATTAGAATATTTCCATTAACTGTAAGCTACTGCACCGTGATACATTCTTTTTAGAAGTGCATCAAAAAATATACTTCATGATTTGTATGCATACCACTTGTTCCCAACAATAACAAAACCACAGGAGAAAATGTCACTTCTTGTGCTATTTCTGTCCCTAAAATTTTAAGCCAGTCTTCCATCATCTTCTTTTTATTTTTTACTGCAGCTTGGAAATCTGTGATAGGTTCACCTTGAGTGCTCTCTTCTGTCTTAACAGCTGATGCTTAACCTTTGTTCTAGATGAGTATTCAGTGTCTAATTAGCTTGGTCTTTAAAACTAAAAAACCCAACTCTAGCCAGCATATTATAAAATCCCTCCTACTCCCTCACCATTCTTTCTGCCCAGCTTCCCCATTTTGGTCTCTGAAATTATTCTGTATTACTCCCTCTTTTGTATTATCCCTTGCAGAATCCTTTCTGATCTCCTGGTTACCACAATTTTCTTTGTTACTTTATTACACACATGATTATCTTTTCCTGCAATTACAATATCTGGGCTTCTTCTGTTGCTGCTTTCTGTGATTGAGTATCACACTTCTCATTTGTGAGCCGTGGTAATTACCACCCATTCCAGAGTGTTTCATTTGCTCCCTAATTTTGTTGACTATTTTTTCAGCAATGCAGAGAGTTCCTGTTTGCTCTCACTTCATTAGTCCTGAGACCTTTCCAGTTTTGAAATCAGTGATTTGTGTCCCGTGGTTTGTGTTCCATGAAGGCTCCTTGCTCTTGCTGTAGTCACCCTTCCCTCCCGCCTTCCGTAGCCGCAGCACCGAATTTCTCTGTTATTTGGGTGATGTAATGGGGGCCTGCAGGTAAAGTGGTGTTTGGGCAGCTGCCATTCCTTGCTGACCATCCACAGAGTTCTCTTTTGATTTTATTTTACCTTGTCTTCCTGCTCTTGAGATGATTTGAGTTTGTGAACCGGGGGGAAGAATCTCAGAATCTTGTCTAGTCATGGCTTGTGCCATGTTCCTTTTCCTCCGTCCTAAAGCAAAAGCTTAAAACAAGCAAAATCACGGCTGTTGCTCTGTCATAGTCTAAAATTAGGGTTTATTTTCTTGATTTTCTTTCTTATTATCTTTCAAGATAATAAAGATATTATCTTTATTATAGATAATGCTGAAACCACTGCTTGGCTTTGTGATGTTGCTCTGTTTATAAAGGTTTTAGAATGGAAGCAGAAGATTCAGAAGTAACATAAACAAAAGTTCAGACCTTGCCACAGCCTTACTGATTATTTAAAACAGGAAGAGGTCCTTTGTTTTAAGGCTCAAGAACTTCTTTGACTAGACTTTTACTGCTCATGGAAGCTTTATGTTTGTTTCAAGAATGAGTCAGTTTAAAAGATTTTTTTTCTTTTTTCTTGTGCCTATGCAGCAAAGGAAAAGAGATACTCAGTCTTCAACTGGCCCAGGTCAGTTCTCTCTCATACTCATGCATATATATATATATATATACAGATGCCTCTTTTTTTTTGCCAGTGACTTTTGTTTCCCTGATCCATTTTTTACCACATTTTTCCCAACAGATATTTTTGGGCTCTCTTCTCTAATTACATTATCTCTACTAAAAAAGAAATTCATTAGGAGTTGAAACTTCAAATTCGCAATAATCAAGTGGATTTGAAAATAGAGAAGAACTAAATTTCTTTTCTGATGGGTCATTTCTTGTTGTATCCATGTCCATGGAGAGGAGAAGAGAGGGGCAGCAGCCAGGGATTGTGCAGCAAGAGTGATTTCTTCCATTATCTACAACTCTTCTTATAGACTTTTTGCTTCATAGTGTAATTGGTCAATGCCTCAGCCACCCCTTAGGGTAATTGGATGAAATCTTATAACATCCATTCTCAAAATATTTTTCTACCATATTATAAACAAATATTAGCAAGGTTACAGGTGTCCATAGCTTATAAAACTTTACTGATAACTTCTGTGAGACAGAAGAGTCTCTCACGGGATAGAAAGCAGCAATAAAAGTTCTTGCTAGCAGCTTTTGTATCCACAATTTCTGTTGGCTGTGCATCACTTCTGTAGCCCCTTAAGTGACTCCGTAGTAAAAAAACACAAAATAACAAAAATTTCTATCTTAAGTATCATTATCTTACATTAATCACTGAAGTAATCCCACTCTGTTGATAGCCTAGATGTGTTATGTTCTGCTAGACCCTTGCAAGAACTAATTGAAACCTATTTGAATCTCTTGGTATTGTGTCAGCGAGCCCCATTTCCATCCCTCTCTCCTTTGAGTGCTCTCAGATTTTTGTGCTGAGTTACGAGGTTGTACCCAGGGAGATTTTGTTCCTTACAGCCCCGCTGGAGTGAAGGTCACATGCAGAGAGGTTTTGGGCTGCCCACAGCTCAGATTTGTGCCTACTTAGCATCTTTCTAGGTAGGTTTTTTTTTTGTGCTTATTACAGCAACCTTTTCTCAATTTTTCAGCTGTCATAATCCATTTTTTTTGTATGTCTGAAAGTTGTTTTTTTTTTTTTTAATTTACTGCATAAACATTTACAGTTCTCTGTAGTATGTTTCTTGTTTAGTTCATAATTCAATGGTTGGCAAAACCAGTAGTTTTAGTGACCTGAACAATGATAAACCATCAGAAACTTGCAGCGTGGCAGTTATTTTCCATGAATTAGTAAGTGAGCACAGAGTGAGAGAGGATGCTCATCTATTATCTGCCTCGTGCTGCTGCAAGTCAGCCTGGTTTGTACAGCTCCCATCTCCTGAAATATTGTTATTCTGCTGCTACCCTGTCTGATTCTTCTTTTCTTCCCTGTGCATAATTATCTCATAGTATCCAGCATTCCATCTCCTGGCTCTTTCTTGCATGCAGAACATGTTTCCCACAATCTGTTCCCTTCTCCCCGAGTGTCTTTCTTAAAGGAATCAGTTTACATTGACACTGAGCAGACAGTGGGAGAGTCCTGCTGGGTGCCCTCGCTATAACCTGATTTCCTCCCTATTTGTTCCATGGGAAATGGTTACCTGCAGTGTTTAAACACACTTTTAGACTGCTGATTCAGAACTAAACAACTTAAAAACCACACAGGAATGAGATTTGCGGGCCCATTTGGAACGTTAAGGTTTTTGCTGAAAGCATTTCCAGACAGCAGCAGTCGCAGTTATTCTTCCAGAGTGGCAGAAAGTTTGGAGCAGAGAAATTAAATTCTTGGTTCCCCTGGTCCTGCCTTAGCATTGCCTCTGTGTGGATGTTAAAATTGAATTAATTATGCCTCTGTCTCCTGCCACTTGTCTTTTTTTCAAGCTTCAGTATATTTTTCTTGACCAGATGGTTTCAAATATTAATTTCAAATACTTCTCAGGATCTGGACACCTCAGTGGTTTATGCAGGAGCTGGGGAGCAGCTGACAGTTCTGGGTCTAGCTCAGGTAGGCAAAAGTCTTTCTTCATATAGAAGGCAAACAAATAAGCAAAAGGCCCCCTGCTAACTGGCATTTAGCAGCTTGTGAGAAATTATTTCAGACTTCTTTAGTCAGTCCTGAAAGAAATACCCAAGTGATCTACTGTTGATATTAATCTGCATTTAGGTTAACAGTCACTTCAGGATTTTTCTTTTTTTTGCAAACCTGGTGTGCTGAGGTCTTTGAAATAATGGTTGGTTCATCCCATCATAGAGCACTATAGAGCTGTAATAAATTATTTTTGTCCAAATTATAATTTAATTGAAGATTTTGAAATATCTCAGGATGAAAAGTATGACATAAAATATTGTGTGCTTTTATAAATCTTACCTGCTGCAGCTGGAGTATCATAGAAACCCCTTGAAAGAGAGCAGAGTTCAGCTGGGTGTAAAAGCTTTAGAAATGTGTCCTTTTGGCAGGATAAATAGATTGCAAGTCCTGACTCACAGAAGTGGCGAGGCCTTCTCTGGGTTTGTATTATTTAACGAGCTCGTGTGTTTGCCTAATTAATGATGTCAGGACTGTGCTCCTTGCTCAGGGTGTAAATCCCCAGCAGGAATGACTCCTGTCCATAACCCAGTTTGGGAGGAGGCACTCACACATCCTGAGATGAGGCTCAGTGGCCCCCCCAGCCTTGAGCTGCCCCGTTTCAGTCCCCACAAGCACAGCAGGAGTCAGAGGGGATCCAAACCCAAACTGCCCGGGAGGAGAACAGAGCCACAGCCCTCTCCTTGACGCTGAAGGACAGATATTTGCCTGGACATGTTTGTTCAGCTGAAGAGCAACCAGTGCTTTATCCAATAAGGTATTAGAGCTTCCTTTCACGGGGGCTGTTTATCTGGAATTATAAAAGAGAATGTAATCTCTGTAATCCTTCCCATTTTCAGCAGCCTGACACTGGGGTGCCTTCCTCTGATCCCCACGGCTTGTTTGTCACTCGCGTGGGACTTTGGCCCTGGTCCTTGCAGGCATCAGCCCTTCTGCTGCTATTCAGCTTCTTTATGACCTCCTTACACTGCCCACCAAGATTTCTGTTATAAACAAGTCCGGATATCAGAAAAAATCAATCCGCGTTTATTAATCCGCAGCTGGGAACAGGGGATGGTGGGCAGTCCACCATCCCGCTCGACAAAACAGACAAAAAGTAATCCAGCAACAGCCCTCGACCACACAAAGCTCACCCCTCTCACTTCAACAACCACCCAAAAAGCCCGCCCCCTTGCCATGAGGCGCTCTTTTTAAAACCCCTGGTCCCATCTCCCAAAAGTCTCAGTCCCCAATATCCGCTTCCTGTTCGTCGTCGCTCTTCTCCGAGGCTCCATGGGATATGTAGTTCCGTTATGGCAGCTGCCAGGTCTGTGCCTTGATGCTGTGTCTTCTTTCAATCAGCTGTTAGTCTCTCCCGTGGTTCCATGAGATGCATCATCACCTTCTGAGGCAGCAGCCAAACCTGTACATTGCTTAGACATACTCAAACATTTTATTAGTTAACATACTTTACATTAAATCCAATTCTTCAATGTTTATAACAATTTCTGTGCTTTTTTTAGGGAAAAGCTCATGAAATCAACACAGAACATATTGGAACCAGGAAGACAGACCCATCTACCTCTTTGTTTGCAGCAAATTCCTCCCAGCAGGTCTTGTTAGCTTGAGCTTCTTGTCACTGCTCCGTGGCTCCTCCTCACTCACAACCGTGAGCTGCCATCCCTGGGCAGGGCCGGAGCACACCTCTCTGACTGGGACTCTGGGGGGATATTTAGCCTCTCAGATCTGAAGCTTTGTGGCGTCGCTTGGCACAGCTCTTCCTCCCCATGAAGGCTTCCAACTCTAATTAGGGCTACACACACTCCTGCTTGAGACTGCAGAGAGGAATGGGAACATGAGGGAAGAAAACAAAGGGCACGGCAAAATAATATCCCTGCTTCTTTCCACCTCTTTATTGGAATCCATTAAATTTTCGGAGAGTTCATATTCTTTGGTGCCCTCATGCTCAGATTCTAGGCCTCTCTGTGCTTCTACTGCCTTTCAGGAAACTGAATTCCTGGAAGGAATTTTTGATAGCATTAAAAGCGCCCACACAGGGAATGGGTTTGTGCATCTGTTCTCCACCTTACATACACTGAAAGGCAGACAGTTCTTCTCTTTGAAAAGCTACTTTTTCAGATGAATTTCACGCTAAACTCTGCATCTCCTACAGTGAATATTAGTACACATACCTGAGGTATTCTGTGCAGGCATTCCATCTGTGCCAGCTGGGGTACATTGTGCACCCAGAGCCTTTGTCGTGCCTCGGGGAGGAGCAGAGGTGCAGCTCATGTACAGTGCAATCCAGGTCCCTTCACAACACAGGGAAACCTAATTTAGGCCAGTTCAGCTCTGCAGCCATTCACAGGGAAGATGTGCTGTTCCTGTAATGCACGGCAGAAATGCCAGCATTGTTCACCTGTGACAAAGGGATTCTGAGGAACTGAGGATGGATTCTGGATGGGAAGAAGCAGATGGGTATGAGAATGAGATAGAAGGGAAATTTTCTTCAATTCTTCCTCTCGTTTACACATTAAAAATGGAGATTTCTCAATGCAAATTGCTGAAATAACCTTACAGAGGGTAATACAAAAGTTTACAAGTGATATTCTTTGGGTTAAATCGTGTCTCACTAATGTGTATCTGAACACTCAGAGTCCCCTCTGAGTTTGTTGTGTTTGCCTTGGATTTCATATAATAGTCTCAACATTCAGGATTTGGCCACTTGTGGCTGTTTAAATTGATTCAGATGGATCCTTCCAGATGATACCAACTTTTGCCTGTTGCACTTTGAAAGGTATTTTGTTGCTGGTATAATAAATCTCCCTGCTAAAAAAGCATAAGTGCTGTAAGGAGGGGTAAGCGAATACTCAGGAAATGGTCACATTCAGAGTCTGCCTGCAAAAACAGAGCGGAGCAAAAAAAACCTCCTGTGGTAAAAAGGACGGATATTTCAGACTTCTGTGAGATTGTTTATTGCCTGTCAGTTCTGTAGAGGTGTTCCTGTGGATTCAGGAAATTATTTATAAACTGGAACTGTATTTTTGCCTTGGGAAACTCAGTCTGGCAAAACATTCAGCAGAGCAGCAAGATTATAAAGAGTGGTAACTAATCAGTTATTTATTGGAATTTTAAAATTCTGCCATTTTTATTCCTTGGAACTTTGGACACAAATAATTTCCATATTGTTTCACTTCTTGTTTTGATACAGAATAATTCACCCTTGAGGTATTCACTCACCTTTATTTTATGTAGAAGGATAATAACACATTGTATCACGAAACGATGTAGGCAAGCACAGGATTTATAACAGGCCTGATAGGTAAATGAGAGTTTGAGTCAGATCTGAAAAAATTGGAAATTACTTCTTCCTATCTGCAATGTAAACACATTCCTGGAAAGTGGAAAATTCCCCTGCCTTGGAAGTCGCTCAGCACACAGCTGAATATGGCCCTGTCTCAGCCTAATTCCATTTTAGCTCCACATCCTATGGGATGCACGAGCTGGGACAGATTTTGCTCATCCCAGTCACAGCAGTCTCCCTTTGAGCATGCCAAAAGCACACAGAACGTACAGATGAAATGCCAGGACGGAACTTTGAAAGTAACAAATGCGAATAAATAAAAATAAAGCCTACCACCAAACATAAATAAAATAATAGATAAAAATAAGTAAAAATAGACTTCAAAAATGTGTCAGATAATACTCTGGTGTTATGCAGTTATCTAGGGATCTAACACATTTTGACAGAGTGTATCAGTCTGTGTACTCAAAGCCAAACATTTTATTAAAACAAAATATATCAGTTTTTAAAACAAGCTATGTATTCTGTTCCCCAAAGAACCCTTTGAGAAAGATGTTGTTTGAGCAAGAATTTCTCTGCAAGTTGATGAATGATTGGAGGTAATAAAGTGGAAATACAATTTTCAACAGGTTGGGCTTAGTTTGATCACCAGTGCACTCCAGTGCGCCCCTTTTATAATGATGCATCTATCTTCCTGTGTCAAATAAATCCATATTTGTGCATTATCAAGTGCTGTGTGGTGGGTTTAATGAAGTATTTCTGCATACATGTATTTTTATTCTATGAAAATCATAGAAAAAGGCTCTCAAAATGCCCATTACGGAAACAGGCTTCCTGAGCACCCCCAAGACTTGTTTTCCTGGAGGAAAACAGATCAGTTCCCAAGCAGGGCGATATTCCACATTGCCAGGCATTGACAAAGCAAGTTGCTGTTTGTGTGTTTATCTCAGCAAGTGAAACAAATCATGGAATTATTTGGGTTGGAAGGGACCTGGAAGAGACCTTGCTTTGCTGTAGGATAATTCACCCTGGAGGGATTCATCCCTTTCCAACCCCCTGCGTGGGCAGGGACACGTTCCACAGGAACAGGTTGCTCAGAGCCTCACGCAGCCTGGCCTGGAGCCCTTCCAGGGATGAGTTTCAGTGTGCAGTGCCTTTGCTTTTGACCCTGGTGTGAATATCTCTACAAAAGACAACGTAGATGCCTAAATATTCCTCACTGCCGCTTGTGCTTCTCGCTGCTGAGGTCTCCATGAGTGTGTGCATGCTGATTCTCAGGCCTTGGATGATTCCAAGCTCAAAATACCTCAGCTGCTGATGCTTTCTCCAGCATCGTTTCCAAAAGTGCCTGTGCTGGGAGTGCCTTTGGAGAGCCCGTGGCAGCCGGAGAGCCCGGCACGCCGTGCAGTCGGACACGAGCTGTGCACGAGCTCCTTGCACAGGAGACAGTACCTAGAGGCTGGGAAATGCTAAGGAGGAGGCCTTTGGACCAGATCTGGTACCAAAACAAGTGGAACAGTAGCCTGAAGTAATCTGAGCTGGTGCTGAAGAGGAAGGGCACCACGCACCTGAGCAATAACAGCTCTCAGGTGGGAAATACCAGCTAAGCAAGTCAGGGAAACATCGTGAGCCCCTTTAGACTTTTGTTGCTGGCACTGGTGCTGTGCGGTGAAAACACGGTTCTGGAACAGAATAATCTTTAGGCAGTTGTAGTGATGAATCTGTTCAGAAGTCTTTACTCTGCTGCAAAGCAGCAGTGACTCATTGCAGGGGGACTCGGCTGGGACTTTGCCTCATAAATACCAAAACATATTCTTTTGGGAAATAAACAGGTAGTGCAGGGCTGGTTGTGTCACTGAGGTTCAAATCAGCAACTTCTCTAAATAAACTATTCCACTTACAGACATGGGAAACAAAGTTCTGCAAACGATGCACAGATACACATCTGAAATACTGCTTTAGTGTTCTAGAACTTCCTGCCCCTTTTATTTTGGGGTCTGTGTGATTATCTCTCCAGACCGTGTTTGATATAGCACCGTGGTCTGCAGCAACTGCTGCAGATGCATTTCCCCAGCGTTAATTTTACTGTATAAAATAAGCTCTGGCAATGTGGTGACTGGTTAATTGAACTATATAACCCTTTCTGGAATTTGTGACTCCAAGCCACTGAACAATATAATTCATCTCAGTTTTTATTAAAGTCCTAGTGAAATTGCAAGGCTATAGTGCTGTATTAGAATGCAGAGAGTATGGTGTGTTACCAAGAAAGCCACCTCTCCAGTGGGCCTTTAATAAAATAAATGTTTTCTGATGGTGCTGTGCTTATTTTTAGCTTATTCCTGTTTCAGCTCAGAAATATTGCATCTAGAACAATTCAGAAAACTGCAAAATGTGTTTGAGGAGGAGGAGATGGAGGAGAAGGGAGAAGGTCACAAAGAGATTTAAATGTTAAAGTAAAAATTTAGAAATCAACATGATTGTTGCATAGCACGACATTGTGATCAGTAGAGTACAGTGGAAATACTGAATTTAGAAAGAATAAACTGCCTAACAGCATGCTCCTGAACCATTTGTTATTTCCTAATTAAAGCTTGTGAAAGGGCAGTTTATACACAACTATAATAAGCTCAGTGTGGGAGATGTCAGAGCGTAAATCAGACTCTCTACAGCACTGGAGCTTTAAACATCTCTAATGACAAGTGGTGGTAGGTAGATGATACAAAAAGACTGTTTTGACAACATGATTGATTGAGATCTTGAAATATATAAGCAAACAAAAAGTGTGAATTCAGCAGGAAACGAAACCTGCGTGCTGCACCACATATGAAGTGTAAAGAGAGTGAGGGGAAGCTTGTGGCAAAGAAAGTTTAAAGCCTTACTTGAAAAGAAAAAGTCTTAGGCAAACAAGCCCTGGCTACTCAAGTCAGGATTTATCTCTAAAACCCCAAAGCAGCTGTGTTGCAGGTACACCTGGTTACAGGTACACCCTGTTGTAGGTACACCCTGTTGCAGGTACACCCTGTTACAGGCACTCCCTGTTACAGGTACACCCTGTTACAGGTACATCCTGTTACAGGTACACCCTGTTACAGGCACACCCTGTTATAGGTACACCCTGTTACAGGTACTCCCTGTTACAGGTACACCCTGTTACAGGTACACCCTGTTATAGGTGCACCCTGTTGCAGGTACACCCTGTTGCAGGTACACCCTGTTACAGGTACACCCTGTTATAGGTACACCCTGTTGCAGGTACACCCTGTTACAGGTACACCCTGTTATAGGT
>WEIT01022493.1:192198-331127 GCA_013389985.1 Dryoscopus gambensis | reverse complement strand
AGAAGTGAATATTGACATCTGGTGTGGCCACTAAGGAGATTTGTCACCTCTGAGAACATGGGGAGATAAAGGAGAGATTCACAGAGGAACTTCCTTTTTGTGTTGCGGTCAGTGAAAGCAGCAGATCTCCTCCCCCGCCCAGCCTGGGGCTGGGGCTGGGCCTGGGCCTGGGCCTGGGCCTGGGCCTGGGGCTGGGGCACAGCCCGTGCTGGCGCTGCAGCGAGGGCAGGAACATCTGCTGGGGCTCAGCCCCATGCAGCAGCTCAGCTCCACAGCCCTCCCTCCCCCTGATGGGAGCGAGGAGCGAGCCCCAAGGGTGAAAGTGGGGAAGCTCCTGGGCTGACATGAAGGCAGACCATAGGTGAAGCAAAAGGCACGTGTGCGGGCAAAGGAGAGCGAGGAATTCACTCGCTGGTTCCCGGGGGCAGGCAGGTGTTCGGCCGTGCCGGGAGAGCTGGGCTCCACCACAGGCAGCAGTGGCTCGGTGTGTGCTGGCCGTGAGGCCGGACGGGCTGGGACCTGCCGTGGGTCACTCGGGGCCAGCTGTCCCGGCCGTGTCCCCTCCCAGCCCCTCACGTGGGGTGAGGAGCAGAAAAGGCCTTGGCTCCGTGTCAGCGCTGCTCGGTGATACCCAAAACACCCCTGGATTACCAGCACTGTGTCCAGCACAAACCCAGAGCACAGCCCTGTACCAGCTGCTGGGAAGAAAATTAGCTTTATTACAGTCAAAACCAGCACAACACTCCTGGGCTTCATTCCCTCTTTTCCCTGGACCTAGCAGGATTAAAAGGAAGCAACTCCTACATAGGTTTGTGGCTCTGAGGGCTGCTGCTGTTGGCTTTGGATGCACTGAGCTAGAATTCCAGAAAAAGAGCTGTTTCTGTAGGCCCAGGATTTATGTAAAGATAGAAATTAGATAGAAATAAGATAGAAATTAGAGGAGAAATTCTTTCCTTAGTGCAAGATCAAAGGGAAGGACATGGACATAAAATTCATCTTTGATTGCAATGCTGATGAATTCTGAGATGACTCTATCCTCAATCAGGTCTGGAGACTGGTGATCAAGAATGATTTCTCTTGACGTTTCTGCATGACTTCTCCTTATTTGTTGGGTTTTGTTTGAGATTTTTTTTGCGTGCATGTATGGTTTGGGTTTTGGTTAGTTTTGGGGGTTTTTAACAGGAAATTTTCATGAAACATGAGTAAAAATCTTGCTGTAGATTTTGGAAGCGCTGTGCTTTTGCTGTTTGCCTTTAGGAACTGCAGAGTCAGACCAGAGCTGAAGACCTGCAAATCCCACCTGCACAGTTCCTTAATGCAGCACTGCTTTAGAACGATGTAATACAGCCACTGTGGGAGTGGAGATCGTTCTCGGGATCATAGCTGTGAAGGAATTCATCCATGAGACTGTATCTTTATTAAGCTCAGCTTCACACTATTAAGAAGTCTTGAGATTGCCTGTCCCTTTAATGGACTGTAAGTTCACTCTCAAAATGATACTATAAAATGATTCAAAGTGTGTCTGCCCAAAATACAGAAACTCTCATCCTGTGTATTTCCCAGAGCAGTCAGAGCCTTGTGACGAAAATAAAATAAGAGAATACTTCATTATTTCTTAGATGTGGCATAGTCAAAGGGCGTTCACATAAAAATACATGTGTTGAAAAGAAATATGACAAAAATACTCCTCTAAAAGCTCCTTGAGGAATATCAGATGGAGCCAGTGATTCAAATGTGAACAACATTTTCACATTGGTGGTCCATTAGTCCATCTTTTCCAATGAACCTGAAGATAAGACATTGCAATGCAGTCTGGACACGCTTTCCCCTCATCTTCTGTTACTAAGCAACTTGGGTGAAAATGGAAAGATGAACTCACTGGTATTGATGTGGTGAGTAGGAGCACATCTAGGCTGCAAAACAGGATGTTGCCTGTGGAAGAGAGAAAAATGGTATTTCCGAATAGCAACGAAAGCCCAAATTAAACCAAGCTGTGATGCACACTTCTTCGCTGTTTCCCTAGTTTTTGTTTAAAAACACAAGACAAATCCAAGGAGAATTCCAGCTGAACACTCATCCAGTTTCCTTCCTGCCTCAGACAGACGCTGGATGAAAAACTGGCTTAATGTGTGCCTTGAAAAAGGCACGGTGCAGCAACCTGTCACCTCTGCACTGCTGCCACAGCTCTGCTGCCAGAGCAGAGGCGTTCACTCCAAACTGTGTAGGTTATTCAGTTTATCATCAGGGAGAGACTTCAGCAGCAAATCACAATTCTAAAGACTGTGATGAGTGTAGAAAGTGAACTTACTGCTATTGCTGGAGAAGAATGGGAAGAGTGAAATGGCTCAGTGTAGGCTTGGAAACTTTTTAAGATGTGGTAGTATGCAGCTCTCAAGTCAGCCTGGAAGCCTGGCTAAGAGAATTGGGAGGTAAATACAAGCATTCCCTGCAGCGCTTTGTAGTTTCACTTTAGAAGGACTGGGGAGAAACAGAAAGATACTAAATGAATTGAGAACTTTAATCAAAAGGACTAAAAAAGAGATAAGCTGACTAGAGGAAAAAAAAATGCAGGTTAGCAAACAAAGAACAAAGAGAGTGTTTGAATACAATTACCAAGAAATAAGGAATAGAAATAGGGCACTCATGCAGACAGAGAACAGGGAGGGAAGGTTGAGCAAGACAGGATTTTTTGAAGATCCATATGGAGTTGTACAGAAGGTATCGGAGGGAAAAAGGATGCAGAAGTTCATCTGTCTCTGAGAACCTAATTGAAGTGAAGGATGGAAATTGGGTCAGAAAAAATAACAAAACCCTCCTTCTCTTCCTCCCAATTTTCCTTCTCTTCCTTTAATATTTATGTGTGTTATTAAAGAAACATTTCTGGAAGGCACTACGAGCAGAAGCTGTAAGTATCCCTGCAGAGAATACCTTGCTAGAGCAAAGTGTTCAGCATCTGAGTCTGACTCCCTCCGAACACAGGAACAGCGACTGGAAACTGCAAGTGACACCTGGAAGGTGTGCGAAGGCCAAACTCAGATAAATGGCACTGCAGCCACGGTCATAAAGGAGACACAGGAGAGGGCAACGAGCAAAAGCAGTGGCAGGGACGGGGCAGCAGGAGGGATGGCACTGCAGTGTGGAGCTGCGTGCCACGGCCGGGGGTTGGCATCACCAGCAAACGGATGGGAGAGTCTCTAAGGCTGCAGAGGATGGATCTGGGATCCTCTGGCTGGCACCCCAGGGAAACGCTGTCTCTTGCTCCTAGTGTGGCAGTAGGAGCGCAGTTTGTCATGCTAAAGCAAACAAACAACCCCCACCTTTCTGAACCGTGCAGTAAATAGGATATTGACAGCCTGTTCTCAGTGAAAACATCTTCCAGAGTGGCAGTAAAAAGCACATCGATGGATTTTGTTTGCCTCTTAAAGCTGTAGTTTGACAAACGTTTCTTTTGGTGGCAGTGCTGGCTGAAGCAGTTTGTGTCCATGTCCTCGACACCTCATGGCACAGAACTGCTCAGGGGGCAGGTGCTGACCACAGCTTGGGCCACTTCAGAACGCAGCGCCCAATGAATTGTCCTGGCCGGGTGTGTGCTGGGCACCACGGGGTGTGGGGCTGCTGGAACTGGCACTGCACAGCGGGAGGATGCTCGTGTCCACCACTGGCCTTCCAAGTGGAGGGACAATTGGAATTTGGTTCATTTAACTTGCATGGGGGTAGAAGTAGACACAGGTATACTGATATATCTGAAGCTTGGAACAAAAAAATGTTCTGGTGTTGGTACCCTGAGCAGGGTTAGAGATAAATGGCTTGGAAGTCTGATTTGGGACTTTACAATGGTTGAAATGTTTCCATCACTGATAAAGCCTCCGTTGCTCTATGAGGGACCTGGTTTTTCCACCATGGCGTTTCTCTCTGTTGGCATGTTGGATGTTGAGGACAAACACATGTATTTCACTGTAAACCTCAGGGAAGCAGATTGGTTTACCAGCTTCTGTTCTTCCATATTAAAAGGAGAGTTTAATTTAATTTAGCTGAAGAGGGTGGTCTTCTTGTTCAAAACACCATACACAGAGAGATTTGACTTGCAAAAAGACTTAAAGATTTCTCTGTGCCTTGCTGCAGATGCAGGAGCAGGAAGGTGGGTGAACGAGAAGTGTCAGATTTCTAGAGCAGCAGGTACAAGTATTGCCGCCCAAATAAGCTGAGAATAGTTCCTTTTGACATGGAACCTGGACGGTGAAACAGCTTGGGTTTCTGAACAAGAAACTCTTGATAATTTTTTGGATCTTTTTTCTTTCATTTGGATTTGCAGAAGGAGAATTTTGTCTGAACTCCTGCTGTAGAACTGACTTGTCCTGGATATATCTGGCTCACACGAGTGACTCCGTGTCCCAATGGAAACAACTCAGGGAAGCCCAAACTAGCAGGGAAGTACCCAAAGTACTTCCAGGGTCAGTACTTTATGCTGCACTTTTTGATATACTCAGTTTGAGAGGCAAGAATGTTTGCTTCCTTCCCAAGGACAAGTGCATGCTTCACACAATGGGGCCTTCTCAGCTGTGCTTCTTTCTCTGCAATGACTCTTAAGATATTGATGCTTCGGTACCCTGAATCTGGGTTCTGAAATGCTGCAGGGTTATTTGTTAATAAAATGTGCAACACTGTGCCACAGTGTCTTCCAGCAGGTGAATTTTGGATGCACAGCTACCTGAGTGAGCTCTTGATCCCATGATGGAAACGTGGATTGTTTTTCTACTTTCATAAACCCACCCTGGTAACAGCACAAAGATGCAAACACTCAATTTCTCACTCACCAGGTAGGCTTCATTCCCATGCAGGCTTTCTGCCAACAATTAGAGGTTGCAGTTGGCCAGATAGAATTTTAATTCTGTCCTTTTTGGTCACCTAGGAAAACTGGTGGTAACACCGAGGAAAGTGAACAAATTTCTGGCAAAACTGAAACATTCAGTACTTCAAAAGCCAATGTATAAAACAGTGTATAAAATGACAACATCTAAAAGCTTCAACAATCCCCGGAGGGTGCCCCTTTTCTAGCTTGGAAAAGAATAATGGTTAAGATCTAGTAAATGGCAGATTACTCGATTCACTGCAAGTAGTTGAAAACTGCATTAATCAAGAGAGGTAGCTGTTAGGAAATGCCATGGTTACAGTGCGAGCATGTTTGTTTGTTTGCTTTTCTGTGTAATCAAGCACACAAAGTTGGGCGAAACAAACAGATTAAGAAGCAAGAAATGAACAATGGAATTATTAACAGGCTAACAGCAGGCCCACTACTTTGGACGAGGCACACTCGTACTCTGCAGGTGTCAGATGATCTGATTTAGGCATCCAGGAGATGACTCTTCATTACTGCTCTAACCTGCTGAATCAATTAGCTCTCTCATTAGTGGTTTTACCAGCGTGTTCATCTCTCAGAGAGGCTGTATTGCCACTGCAGGGTTTTCAAGGGACGTGAATGGCCTGTCCCCGAGCTGCTGCTGTGCAAGGCAGGGGTGGCAGTCCCTCCCTGCCCTCGTGTGCACACCCAGCTCCCCCTCTCCGGGCAGCAGCCGTGAGTGGCTTCTGCTCAGTATTGCCATTACAGCTCCTGGCAGAATAACCTGGAGATTGTCTGAGTGCTGTTTTCACCTTCAAGGGTATCTCAGCAAGGTGTGTTGAGCACACTCTGACCTTTTACCATTGTACTTCTTTTTTCAAAGCAATGTGTTTTTTCCCGTAGCATACGCGTGGTTTACAAACGGGTGATCTCTCTGGGGTTTGTTGTAAAGCCTCCTGTAGGATGCCCAGGTGGACGTGGCACTCCTAAGTTTCATGCACTTGGATCCAAATCGGCTCGGGAAGAGTTCTGTATTCACCCCCAGCACCGTGTTTTGCCACTCAGATGTATCTTTTGAGTTATTTCGCTTTAATCAGTGACATAATGATGACAGAATGGGAAAATGAGGCCCGTCACCCTCAGTCAGCACAGACATATTGTCCTACCCACGGAGAGAACATTTCTTAACTTGAGAGAGGGAGAGGGATCTCCCTGGGAGTTGTGCCTGAGTGAGCAGGACAGAATGGGGCTACCATTTGTAACCAGCAGGGAAATTGAAGGAAACACCTGCTTTAGTTTTCAGAGGAAGATTAGTGTTTGTGATGGACATGTTTTTGCAAGGTTAGGCTGGCAGGTCTCTGCAGACAGCACCACCCTCCCCTCTGTCCTCTGCATTTTCTGTGCGTGTTTCAAATGGGTTTGGATGTCTCAGAGGAACCGAACACTTAGGAGCAAAACCCCATTCTCCTGCAGATCAGGAATGACTAAAATAGCTTAGATATGAGAATAAAGAGCTGCCTGTGGTTCATAACCAGGACTTGCTGAGTGCTGCTGGAGCTGGAGTGGGAGCGAGGATCACAAGAACACGTGGTCACTGGGGGGAGCAGGGGATCTCCATGCCCCAATCCATGTTTTCAGGCTCGATTTCGGGACGTCAAGAGTTTCGCTCGTAGCAGCCCAGGCATGTCTATCGATTTGCATGCTGTGGTTTCTGCTCGACAGATATGCTGCAGATTTGGGAGTCCTTGCAGCTTAGAAAGAACGTTCAGCAGCCAAGGAGAGCAATTCAAGAACTGATCTCGCTTTAGTCTTCTCAGGCACAGTTACTATCGCAGGAGGGAGAAAGAGAAATAATGCTATAAAATCAATAGTGGGAGTAGGAGTCAAAAGAAGATTGTGGTGTATGGGGATATAAGAGAAAGGAAAAATTACTGGTAAATGAACTGGACCAAATCCTGATGGTGTCTGAATCAGTGTGCAGCCAGCAGGCAGGATTTGGCCCTTGGTGATGATAACTCGGTTTTCCTGGAAATTTACTGAAGCTTTCAGTGAAATTGTTTCTCAGAAATAAGGACGTGTGTGTCAGTGTAAAGACTGTGATCAGTTAAATGCTAACTAGCATGGGTTTGTGAAGTCTCATTCGTTAATCTTTCAGACTGTGTAAGAGAAGACACTTTTGAAGTGCAAAGTATTATCATTATCATTATACGTTCATAAAACAGGTTTTGTGCCTCATTCAAATGTAAAAACGCTGAAAGTGGCACACGAGGATGCCAGATCTGTGCCAGATCCCGAGTCTCTGCTGGCTTCCCCACATTCTTCTCACCTGGAAGAGTCTGAGGGGGTGACAAGCTTTCTGATGTGCAGTGCCTTGAAATTCCCTCTTTAATTTCCTGCTTTCCGTGCTTGAACTGCTCTGACACCTGCTTTGTTTCTGACGACTGCCTGTAGATTATTTCCGTTCTTTGAGGGATGTCCAGCTCAGGTCCCTCTGACTCCGTGATCATGCTTAGATGCAATTTAACACACTCTCCTTGCTCTACTTGTACACAGAGAAACAGATCCCAGTGCCTGGAAAATTGGCAGGAAGGGCAGAGCGCGCAGTGCCGGGGCCGCGAGCTGCAGGGAATTCGTGCATTCCCACCGTGATGGGACGGCAGCTGTGAGCCTGCTCCGCCTGCACTCCCGGTGAGCAGCTCTACAGCCTGGTCACTGATCCTGAGCCGCTGAGTCCTGCTGGGAGCCAAAGAACACTGCCCTGGGCTCAGCAGTGAGCCACAGGAACACCACCGGCTCAAGCGTGGTCACTCGCTGCTGCTCACTGCAAGTTCTCTTGTTAAATACACCAACACCAGAAAGGGAACGAAAAGCAGCGTCCCTGGTTCCTGCAGGTCACCCGGCTGGTCTGAGATGAACTGGCCTCATGACACCTGTTGAGGGTTTCCAGAGTCAGACACACGATCTTCATAGAAGTAAGGTGAATGCTCCATTTATTTACATTATCCCACATCCTTTTATCTAGTTACAAAGTGTCCACGCGCCAAGCAAATCCCCGTGATTGGTTACACACACTGTTTCATGCACCCAGTGTCTCTGTCTCATAGGCTACTTCTGGGGCAGCACGCGTCCCCCCCTGCTCCTGTGCTCGTGGCTTGCACGTCTCTCAGCTTCTGTTTAGGGCCTCTCTGTTTTCATTCCTTCTCTTCTTCAAGGCCAGGATGTTTTCGCCAGGGCCCGTGGAAGCCTGAGCTCGCCGTGCGCCTGTCGCTCTAATAATATTCCCACAGACACCTTGGGCGGGAGCTCAAGGGCAGGCAGACGAACACTTGCACGTTCTCCCCAGGGAACGGGGGCGTGGGTGGGGGACGGAGTGCAAAAGCTGATTTTGGAATGCCTTGGACACCCTGGAATACGTGCAGGCTGGGCTTCCACAGCCAGCTCTGAAACCCCGGTGTCTCGTAGGAGCAGAGAAGCACCTGTTGCTGTTTAAACCATTGCACTTCTCCCATCTGAAGCCTCGGAGAGTCCTTTATCTTTATCCTCAGAGCAGCAGTAGCCAGCTTTTGAAAGCAGTACATCAGAGTCCAGCCCCGCTCCCTGGAAGGCAGCAGTACATCACAGAACCTCGCTGGGTTTTTTTGCCCCTCGTTTTTCTTCTGTTCTTCAGATAAAACCTGGCTGTGCCGGGCTCCTTGCAATAAAGCTGTGAACGTCGGAGGGGCTCAGCTCCCTCCTGCACAGCTGCTCGGGAGGGAGGCTCAGGGAGAAGCCTCCTGTGTGTAATCTCAATTATTGATAAATAAGTGAAAATTGATGTTTGGCCCTGGAGTTCAGTACTTGAAAATGCCAATGAAGTAAATGGGGCTATAAAATCACTGACTTAAGCATCTGTCATACTAAAGAATCTGTAAAGCAGCGTGGCACAGGCACAAGGTATGCTTATCTCCAGGGACGAGAATAACTCTCAACAGAGCTGAGCAGAAATGAGAATTCTCCCATGGGGATTTGCAGAAGGAACATCACTGAAATTTTTCTGGAGAGCTAACTTTTTCCCTCTATGAAAATTAAAAAGGATAGGGGAAGGCTGGGGGAAGGGGAAAAACTTTTCTCATTTTTTATTACTTTTTTTTCTGTGTGCTGGAATACCATGTGCAAGTCCGAAACTTTTTTCTTCTGCTTTCTCATACTCGTTTTTTTAGACAGCAAACTGCAAGAAATTCAAAAATAAGGAAGAACATAGCCTCAGCTTATTTACTGCTTTCCATCTACCAAGAGATGCAAGCCATTCACAGGAAACATTGAAAGCTCAATTTTCTGTTAATCATATTTTCAGTTTTAAAATTTATTTTGCTAAAGTTGTTGCTTTCTGTGAAAGAAAGTCTTCTGTTACAGAAGTATTTTTTTGTTCAAAAACATTCAACCAATTATAGTACTCAGGAATATGCACTCAGGTCCTCTTTTAACTTTTTTTTAATCATCATAATTTTTTTCTTTTTTTTTTCTTTGCCTTACCTTGATTTTAAGGTTTTCTTTGCTTACCAAATTAATTTCATTTCCTCATCTGCTTCACATCATTTTACCTTGATTTTATTTATTAGCCAACCCTCTACAGAGGTAAAAATTATAAGAAAAAGCAAAAAAAGCTGAATATTTTGAAAATAAGTTAGACCTGGAGAGAGCAAACTGCAGCATTTCACTCTGATGATGTGTGAGTTGCATGCTGATTCCATGGGTGGCAGATCTCTCGAATAAGATGTGCTTTGCATTCTTCAGTGCTGTACACAGGAGAAGTTTAATTTAAAAACCTCACAGCAGCTCCTTTTAATCTCTGAAAAATGTTTTTCCTCGATGTACATCCTCTGAAAGAATTGCTGAGATATCTACCACTGACTCTCACCTGCTCCTAATAGCTCTCAGTACTGATTCCTAATTTATGCATGCTGTTCAACTTTACTTTTATGTGTTTAGCATGTGAATCCTGACAAGTTAGGTGGCTCTCTCTAGCAACTTTCACAAGCTTTAAGAAATCAAGTAGTTAATTAATTTCTGAAATGACATGGAACCCAGAGATACTTCACAACTTCCTTCCCCATGTCCTCAAACAAGTGAAGCTACTGGAGAAGCCCCTGCCTCTTGAATAAGAAGCACAAACCTATTTTGATACAGGAAGGGTACGATAGCTTGCAAAACATGGCAATAATAATTAAATTTTAATGTTTATGGTAATAAACAAAAATAATTCTGCTTTTATCTGCTAATTTGACAGCCATGCCTAACCTGAGCTGATGGACAGGGATGCCATGGCAGCGTGCTGTGTACGCCGTGTTCTCAGCCGTGTGCTGAGCATTTGGCAGTGCTGTGTGAGACAGATTTCAGAGAAGAAATGCTCTTGCCCCACAGCCCAGCTCCCATTCTCTGGCTTTACCTGTGGCCACCCAAACAAAAACAGTCACCTGTCACAGGCCACAGGTGCTGCACAGCTGCCCCCTGAGTGCGATGCTCTGGCTGATTGCTTTCTTCATAACTCAGTGAAGGCACTGGAGGGAGTGCAGGGAAATGCTTCTGTTTGTTTGCTGGAAGGCTTTGGCTGGTGTGGGGAGTGACCCAACAGACAGTTTACGCCAAAGAAAACTCATTAGCTCAAAATTCAAAGCTGATCTTGAGAGAAGGAATGGCAAAGCTGGTCTGACTGCGCTCTGTGGACCACTGAGTCCGTGGGCTAGCTGGTGATTTACTGTCCAGTGCTTGGTGGTGATGTGCTTTTCATGGATTTGCTTCCATTCCTGTTTTTCTTCTTGTAGGTAGGTAATGACAGCAAATAAGCTGCAGAAAATTTCGAGGCTAAACCCCCACAAGCTGCCTGGGGTTGCCTGAGTGTGTGTAGGATGAACCCCTGAGTCATGAGGGTGGCAGGTCACACCATAGTTCATGAGGGTGGCAGGTGACACCAGGGGTCATGAGGATGGCAGGTCACACCATAGTTCATGAGGGTGGCAGGTCACACCACAGGTCATGAGGGTGGCAGGTCACAGCAGGAGTAATGAGGGTGGCAGGTCACAGCAGGGGTCATGAGGATGGCAGGTCACACCATAGTTCATGAGGGTGGCAGGTCACACCATAGTTCATGAGGGTGGCAGGTCACACCACAGGTCATGAGGGTGGCAGGTCACAGCAGGAGTAATGAGGGTGGCAGGTCACAGCAGGGGTCATGAGGGTGCCAGGTCACACCATAGTTCATGAGGGTGGCAGGTCACACCATGACCCAGAGGAGTCCGGGGGTCTGTTCTCACAGAAGTTGCTGTGTGGCCACCACAGCAGCTCCATCTCGTTCTTTGTCACTTCCACACCCTGTGGGTAATTTCGGCTCCAGGTAGGAGAGGGAGAGATCTGTCAGCAGGCAGGTTCAAAGAGGAAGGTTTTGTGAGGAGGAACTTGTGCAAGTGAGCTCATTTAAACTGTTTGTAGATCGTCTGAGGAGATCAAGACAGTTATGGATGTGTTTGTTCAAACTTGCTCAATTAATAGTTTTTATTTGATCTGGTGGATAAGCTGTTTGCAGAGCAGTTCAGTGAGAGTGTTCCGGAGAGTATTTGATATTCTGTGTTTATCGTTAGGTTTGCATTCCCTGTATTATATACAAGATGCAAGATTATTTAAGAAATGCCTCATCTATAGTGGGTAATGGGTCCTCCATCAGAGTAATGAGCAGCAGCCCTCAGAGTTCCATAGGAGCAATAATTAATGTACTCACGATCACATAAGAGTGCTATAACTTTGGGATTTAGCTGAGCTATCTGTGCAAAGAAATGGATGGGCACTCACAGTTTTGTCCCCATAACTCTTGGCCACAACACTCTTGTATCACAGGGGAACAGAAAATGTGAAGTCACAGGGTGATAAGGAGGATTGTCCCAACAACTCTGCTTTTACCTGCTTAGGATGAAAAATGACCAAGAGATGATGAGAGGCACTGCTTTTCCCTGCTTTTCCTTTTACTGGGAAAGGCCAGGAAGCGAATATTCCATTACAAGACTTGAGCAGTCCCTGTCCCCACCAAGAGAAGCAGCCCAGCTTCAGGCATTTCCAGGCCCCGGCAGAGGAGCAGCCCAAGGAACGGCTGCTCTTCCCCGCCAGAGCAGTGCCACTGCTGTGAAACAAGTTCCCAGCGGGCATTTAACCACTCCTCACTTCTGTCTCCACAGAAATAGCTGGATATCAGTATTTTATCTCACATCTCAGTCTCCTTGACCCACAAAACCCTTCTTAGGGGTGTGGTCATGCAGTGACAGAGGAACGAGGGGGAAAACCAGCACGGAAATGTCCTGCATCATACATCCGTGGGGGCTCGTGCCTGAACTCACACACACACACACACACACACACACACACACACACACACGCTTGGTGCAGAGCCTGGTGTCTCTGCAGGGTCTGGAGGTGTGGGCTGGGCCTGCGTGCCCAGGGAGGGTGGTTACTGGGTTACCCTGGGCAGGGACCGCTCACCCCGCGTGGCCCGCTGCAGAGCTAGAACGAGGTGCCAGCCTGAGGGTGGGGATCGGGGTTTGTATATTTAGCTCGTCCCTGCAGTCTGCACTGCAGAGAGGAGTAGGATGAGTGCGAGCACTGGCAGGGATTTATAGCAGGTGTTGGTTCAGTGTGAGTTCTTGCTGTGATTAAGTGTCTAGTGAAGGCTGGGGTTAGTGCTTTGGAGAAGATGCAGACATTAAATTATCAAATCTGTTCTTGTGTTCTGCGTGGGCTCCAAACCCAGGGTGGGCACTGTGACTGCAAGGGCTGAGGCTTGGGGTTTGGTATCGGTCAAAAGTCATAACCAGGGAAAGGGCAGAGATAAAGTTGGGTAAAGGTGTTTTTATACATTTATACATTTTTTAATAGCGTTTGTGTTTCATCCAGAAGCCAGGAGTGAGCAGAGGTACCCAGGGACTGACATCTGGTGGCAGCTGTGTCCTGCTGGCCCAGTGCAGGTTACAGCTGTGCTGGGGCTGGTGCTGGAGCTGGGGCCACGGGCAGGGGAGCAGCTGGATCCAGAGCTGCGTTCCAGGAGGTGAAGGAACCAGGGATGGCTGTAACCCTGCTGGAGATCACTTCTCGTGCAAGCATCGGGGCCATAGGTACCACAATGACTGAAAAACAGCTCGCTTTGGAATAAAAGGTCATGAGTGAGATTAGTGTTTGGAAAGGAGTGCTGTTTGAACTGATTTTAATTCCACATTCTGCATGGAAATATTAAAGCGTTAGTAGTGAGGAAAGACTGGTGCTTGTTTTTCCTCTAGGCACAGAAGCAGATATGATTTCCAGGAGGTTTATAGGTGTTTTGTCAAAAAAAAGGAATGACTAATGTGTTTTCTTCTCTGCCTTGGTCACACATATATGTGTCGGGTCTGCTGATGTGGCTCTAGAGGCCACAATAATGACACAGGGACAGGAGAGATGTCAGAAGTGTAAGAAGAAGCAGAAGAAGAAGCAGCTTTATTTTTACTTTACAGTATTTATACATTTCTTGTAACTACATATGATTGGAAGGTAAGGTTGACACCTTCTCCGTCACATTGGATGGACCAAGAGTCCATCAACTTTATCTATCATGGAAATGGAATGTACAACACCAGAAAGCAACTAGATAAATAACAGGTGTTATTTATAAAAAGTGTGAGAATCTCTGATTCTCTGACTCCTAGATATGTAAACACTTAGAAGGCTGAGAGAATAGTGCAACACATATATACTTGACAAATTGAATTAAGGTTGGGATTTGGGTTCAGGTTTAGGGTCAAAAGAAGCATGTATGACCTAGAGTTTCTGTTGGGACAGGAAATGAAGTCAATTAGATAATTGCTACTGGTCACCTAGACTTGACTAAGAATGGCCAGTGGAAAAGCACACCTGTATTTTTTGAGTTTATTACTACATTTTTGGAGGCTCAGAGAAGTAGGAGGCTGCCAGCCTTATCAGGAATGAGTGCCTGATGCTCCGTGTTTGGCTAAGGAACAGTCCCTCGGCTGCACTGAAAGCTCAGCACGAGGGAAGTCTGGGGAATCAAACACTTTTGAGTCAAATTTATTTTTATATTCTCTAGGGCAGGGAAATGCACGATGAGATTGCACTCATCTTAAATGCGTGCTGCGTGTTGGAGGCACTGAGAGCAGCTCCCCCCAGGTACTGGCTCCCTGATCTGGGCAAGGGGAGCTCTGGGCTGGGGTGGAGGGGTTGTGATGAGAGCTCAGAGCTGGGGAGCACAGGCATTTCTGAGTCAGGCTGAGTGCTGCTTCCTGTGTGCAGTGGAACTGGAGGATAAGTGAAGTTGTCAGCAGTGATGAATGACAACTGTTTGTTTTTCTTCTGGATTCTGCTCCCCCGGGGATCGTTTGGGCCAGCGACAGGATTAGGGACAGGGAGGAGACGTGTTTATGGATCAGGTTTATTGTTGCAGTACTGCTGGTTTTCTGGGATAAATGTGAGTATCGGTGTGGGAGAACAGATAATGCTTGGTTTTCATCAGGGACAAATAGTCTGCATTCAGATGAGGGAGAGGGTTGGGTTAAGTTAGATTTGGAGAACAGAAATGTCTGAGTTGGGTTTATTGCAGTGTTCTCACAGTCTGTGAAGTCTGGGATGAGGACTCAGGTCAGGTGGGAGGGGTTTTTGTGTTTGGGTTGCCTGGTATAGCAATGTCTGAAATGGAGGATGAATTACAAGGTAATTTGGGGGGAAAAAAAAAACCAAAACCATTCTAAGAGTTTGCTTTGGGTAAATTTGCATGGGTTTGTGTGAGAATGCCAGGGGAGATGAATGTTAAAGCCCTGGTTTTTGTAGTTTTCCTCTTAAATGAGGTTCACCTTTTTAAATTATTAGTGTTAAGGTTTAGGAGGAAACACCATTTTTTGCTGAGGTTTATTGTGACATCCTTCTGGATGCAGATGTTAAAGTTCAATGGCAGTGTCAGTGTAGGCTTTGATGCTTTGCTGCCATGCAGAATTTGCAGAATTCGCTGCAAAGAACACGCTTAGCACCAGGGCAGGATTGTGGGTAGGAAACATGGCTTAGTTCAGTTTGGTACCAAATCCTGAAACCGCTGTACTCTGTGTGCACTGAAAATAGACAAGGGAGAGATGTTTATGTGCAGTTCTCATTCACACTTCCAGCATTTGAGGATGGTGAAAGGTGTTTGAACCTGGTGTTGGAATGGGATTGAGAGAGCTGAGGTTATGGCTGGATCTTCTGGGCACAGTTTAGGGACTGGTGTGAGCAGGGCTGATGGTCCATGCTTTACTTTCATGATAGAATTTTTTATTCCTTTAAAGCTTTAATTACTTTAGGATTTGCAAAACAAAGGATTTACAGTCCCAACATGCTGCTGAACGCTGCACACCCCGAGTGGGATCCTGGGATGGACCCCAGGGCCAGGACTGGGGATGGGGCAGGGTGACTTTGGTCTCAGTACTGGATTGAATACACGTGAGAATAACGTGAGAGTTCTACCGCTGCTGATGCTTTCAGGAAGAAGAAATAAGGCTTCCACAGCAATTGCTGGATTTTCCACTTCCAGAAGAACTGGAGAACAGTGTTTATAACAGTGGCGAACATCCTTCTCAATTTTGGTGCAGAAATCTGCCCTGTGGTTTAGAATTTTTTGCACACAAGTAGTCACAAGCCATTTCTGCCAGGTTCTGGGTTGGTATCTGCAGATGAAAATCTCTGAAAAAGAACTGGCTATTATCACTGCTTGGTTTTATTCATCCTTGTTTTCCTTTATTTGATGGAAACAATTGCTCTTCCGCCTGAAAATATGCAAATTTACAGGATGAATAGGAGTGATTTCATTCCATGCCCAATTGTTGAAAATTCTCAGAAATTACTTCAGAAATTTCAGTACTTTCCTCCTGCCCTGTGTCTGTATATTAGAAGATAAATAAATATCTTTACATTTATATAAAGTATAAACTGAGTATATTCAGTTTTGACACATACTGATTAATGTCTCAAGCAGACAAGGACTTCTTGGGGTGTTTCTTAAAAAAAATTATTATTTTTTCCTCCTGTTTTTTTACTCAGCGTAACAAAATTTCTGGAGGACACTTGTGCAACTGCTCTGCAGTTGGTGCCATTTTCAGATTACACTGGTGAAGAGCAAGACAAGACAGGAACATCCCTCTGTGTGTGTGTGAAATCATCACTGCTAACAGCAATTAGGACGTGGACTGAACACCTATAGACACAAATTTGTCAGTAGTTTTTAAAGCAGAAGCACAATTCTTGCAGTCCTCATTTTTTTCAGTATCCCTGGACAGAATTCTTTTGAGAGAGGTATCTCTTCAACCTAGTCTTACATTAAAAAAATAAATAAAAAAGATAGCATTCATTTTCTTTCAGGTGTGAAAATGATAGAATTTATTTTCTCACTTCACTTTCCTATATTCACAATTATTTCTTGTAGAAAAAAAGTCAGACACATGTGCAGCACCCCTTAGGAAAAAGCAAAGAAAGGACTAGCTCAAGCATTAATAAAAGCCATTTAAAATGCCAGGTACAAAACATATTTTGAAATGCAGTTTATAATTGATGATTTTCTAAGTATGAACCCAGACAGTTTCTTTAATTTCTGTAAAATAAACTTACTACGTTTGAGGAGGTCAAAACTCCTTTTGGCTAGCTTAGGTAAGGGATAACAGGACTGGAGGATTTTTTTTTTTTTTTACTTCTAGGTATTACCTCCAGAACAGAAAAGTTATTTTTGGATAGTTGAATGTCAGCTGTGTGATCAAACTGGTGATCACAATCCACGTCCCAGCGAACAATCATATCTTCTCAAAACCCTGTCTGAGGAACTTCACAGGCACTGGCCAGTTTTATCAGAATCAGGGGATTGTGGCTTTAATCCATCAAAACACTTAAATCCATGAGAAACTTTGAGCACATAATGGTTCCACTGAAATCAATCAGGCTGTGGATGTACTCAAGTGCTCTGCTGGATCTGAGCCTGCAGGGATGGGGACAGAGCTCTGCTCCTTTCATTTTAAATACAGTTTCTGCCTGGGCTGTGCCTGAGGCGTAATGACCACGCAGAGTTGGGAAGTGGGTGCTGATTAATTAACCAGAATTAAAGTGGTTGTCATGGTTTGACACTAGACACAATGCCAGTGCCCCATGAATATATATTTTTTACTAATAATCCAAGGTTTTGTCTGATTGAAGGGAAGGGTGGAAGTTGGGAGGAGGAGGAATGTTTCAGAGAGTTTTCATGTTTCCTGTGTGTTTCTTTCCTTAATGTAGATTAATAAAGTTTCTTTCTTATTTCTAAGTCTGAGCCTGCTCTGTTCTGTTCCTGATCACATCTCACAACCATTATTAGTAAAAAATATATATTCATGGGGCACTGGCATTGTGTCTAGTGTCAAACCATGACAGTGGTTTAATTCTTCCATGCTGTCTGTCCTGCAATGTTCTTGGCATTAAATTAACCGGGGGTGGGGGGAGAAAAAAAGGTTATTGATTGGGGTACCTGATTTTAAGTTCTTATTCTTAAAATACTTCACAGGTGAGCCCTAAATAGGGGGTTGTAGGGAAGGTGGGTTGCCTTGCTCTGTGGTTGGCAAACATCAGAATTTTGCAGATGGGAGCAG
This sequence comes from Dryoscopus gambensis, assembly GCA_013389985.1. Classification (NCBI taxonomy): domain Eukaryota; kingdom Metazoa; phylum Chordata; class Aves; order Passeriformes; family Malaconotidae; genus Dryoscopus; species Dryoscopus gambensis. The sequence continues at coordinate 313,649 of WEIT01022493.1, read as the reverse complement.
GAGTTGCACCCTCAGGGTTGTTCAAGGCACGTGGCCTGGTGTGCAAGGAAACGAGACTGAAAAGGCCACAGGAGAAAGGGGAGCAGAGGGAAGCAGATCTTGGAGACAATAGGCCCAGTTATAACACGGAGGGAAATAAAGGAGAATAAAAAGTCATTCGTGGCACAGAAATGCCAGGTAACTGCAGCAGCCAGGACTGGGGCAGAGACTGATCTGGGGGACTCGTGAAACCCTCAGACTCTCAAGGTGTGTCTGAAGGGATGGAGCAGAGGAGGTGGGCAGGGTTGGAGTTTGTTGCTGTCTAGCTTGGATAAAGGACTGTGCAGACAAATGCCACATCTCAGTGCTGTGAAAGGAGAAAAAGGAAATAAAGAAAAGGGGTAAAAAGGACAGGCAGTTTCTACCTCTAATTTTTGCTAAGGCAAGTAAAGAAAAAGATCATTTTCTGTGGAGTTACTCTGGAATAGGAGGTGAGAATCCAGCTCTGAGTGGTCTGTAATAAAATCAAATTGATCCAATTGGCAGAGAAGAACTACAGTGGAGCAGGAAAAATAATGTGAGGAACTTGTGCTTTTGAAACACAACAAAGAACCACAATGGCCAAGCAGGACAATGAACAGGAGAAGAAAAATCACAAGTGGTAGCAGCTGAAGGATAGCTTTAAATTTGACACCTGCAAAATGGTAGCAGTAATTATGTTTTGTTCTTACTGTTAGAAAGGGGAAAACCATCGAAGTAAGGTGACATAAAATCTAAGAATCAGGATCGGGGTAGACCATGTAATTTAGAGCTGTTTCAAGAGGATGCTAAATGGGAAGATGGAAAATAATAGCAGGAGCTAAATTTTCCTTCTGCAAATGACAGCAGTTTCAGTCAGAGTCCTTTAAGTGCTTCTGGCAGGAAGCAAAAAATAAAAGCAATTGTCATTCTAAAAAGTGGTTTCAACCAACAATTGCATGTGTTGATAATGTAGGGATTTCTTGCCCATTTATTCTGCATGACTACTTGTCCACAAATCACAGTGATGGTGGTGTTTCTGCCTGTGTCTCAAAAAAAAAATCTCAGCCAACACAAATCACTCCATATTTAGCATCCTGAGAGCCTTAAAACAAGGTGTAGCTCATCTGCAATTAATATAATCAGAAAAAAACTTCAGCATAAATTTATTCACTGAATCTTTGCCAGAAAAAATGTTGTGAACTTGAACAAGTTAAGGACAAATCAAACAAACAAAAGATAGAGATTTTAAATAGACAAAAGAGTCTATGCCAGATTAAAAAAAAAAAAGGAAACATAAAAAAACCAAAAAACCAACCAAGTGATTGGATATTTTAGAATGAAATTCATTTTCAGCTTGGATAGCATCCATCTAAAGATTTTTTCCCCTACAAATTAATAGCATAAAAGTCCCAGACTGTGATAAGTCTTATTCAGAGCTATTGTGTTTGCTAAATGGAATGTGACAGTGATCTGAAACAGGGCTACACTACAGAAAATAATTAGTTGAGAAGTAACTTGATAATTTTACCACTGTGAAGAATGAATGGAAATCAACCTTCACTTTAATTATGTGCAAAGGAGAAGTATAATTACCTGCACAAGATACTAATCAGAGAAAATGATAATACATTCCTCTCTTATCTAGTAGATAGCAAACTAGCTTGCTTAATCTGTTCACCTCTGGTGTATCAAAGATGGCAAATTAGTTACTGCCGAGCTATCTGCATTCTGAGGTTACTCGAATCATTTTATTCAGTCCTTGAGATAAATGCTTATGTATGGAAATTTTGAAAAATAAAATTACCAGCCACTATTTGAATATTTCAAAGTTAAAGGAGAAAGTCACGATCGCTTTCTGCGGCTCCAGAATATCAACGAACTGTGGAAATGTGGGTGCCCCAGATGGAAGAGGTGGTCAAGAAATGAAGATGTCACCCTTGACTCATTTGTCACAACCTCCGTGTTTCCCAGACAGGGTTGTCAGGGGTGGTTCTTGGGAGTCCTTGTCAAGATTATTGATGCTTTCCCAACTTCTCTGGGAGCAAAGTCAGGGCCCTGCTCTTGAAAGCAGCTCTGCACCCTGAAAGCAGCGTGGGTGGTGGCAGGCACCGAAGAGCCCCTTCCCAGATCAGATCCAACCCTTCAATTACGTGGAGAAAATTCAGTGCTTCTTTGTCTTCCCCGTCACTGGCACAGGGGGACAAACAGGTTTGATTCTGTTGTGCTGAGGAAGACAGAACTTAAGGGGTTTTTCCCCAAGTTTCTTCTCAGGTGTCTGCCATGGAAATGAGCAGAAGCCTCTGGGAGTTTGAGCCTGGTAACGCCACGTGTGCGCTGGCACAGCGCGACCGAGGGCTTGTGGTGACCAGGCAAGTTTCTGCCAGCCTGTGAGGAGGCTCTGCACTGACCTGTCCCATACAGGCAGTAATGTTTGGCTAATGAAGCTCTCCAGCAGCTGAAGGCACCTCGCTCCTGTCTCCATTAAAACACTAAAGAGCAGATCAATAAAGTGAATCAGGAGATCATATAGTTATATTATGGCAGTAGTCAGGGAACATCACAAGGTCAGGCAATATTAGAAACCGGTATTGGGGCATTCCCTGCGTAATGAATCTTCTGCAACCAGGCCTAGAGAAATCTGCTAAATGCAGCAGAGCTCTGAGTGCGAGGGAGATCCTTACACGGTGATCATTTAAACAGGGCATGTTTGTAACTCACTGAAAACACTGTGTTCAGTTGATATGAAAGTCTATTTAATCTTTGGAGAGGAGTTTCCAAAGTCTGTATTTGCCTTTGGTTTGGTTGTTGAGAGGACTGGTACCTTGTGGGTCACCCGAATTGCAGTGGCAGTATCAAAGTAAGAGATTCAGCTTGGGGCTTTGGAGACCAAATGATGAAAAAGAAATTATTCATTGATCCTGTGTTCTCCTTTTAGTCACGTTGGTTTATTTGTGGCCATAAAATATATCCAGTCTCAATTCTGTCTCTTCAAAGTGCCAGTCTGAAGAGGAAAAAACCTTGAATGCATCCTTTGCATCACCTTCAGCTTGGCACAGCTGCTCTGGAGGTGTCTTTGGCCCAGTGCAGGATTATCCAACAGGGCTCCCTGTGGTGCAGCTTGGGTTTGTCAGTGCTGTTTGAAAATAAAGGGAAGTTTCTAAAGCCAAGTGTCATTTCAGACTTGGCCCATTCTGAAACTCCAGGTGCTGGCAGGGTTGGTTGTGGATGTGGTGTAAGGCCAGCTGAGACCGCCATGAGGGAGCTGAGGTTGGCCCAGGTGTGCAGCTGAGACATAGCCAATAATAATTTTGAAATGTGCTCTAGACTACCAGGGTAACATTATCATTCCATAATGATGCACCTACATGGATTTGGTGAAACCTAAACAGAGCAGGAAATCAGCACTGTTTCACAGCGCAGCGCTGCACCATCGACCGCGGCCGCGTGTGCCAGGAATGCAAAACAAGGGCGAGCTGCTGGAGCCCAGAGCAGATAGTTACCAGTCCTCTCCTTCCCCTCCTTCTCTGTCTGAAAACTGTAATCATCATCTTGCCAAGAATCTGTTGCTTTCTGAGCTGGGAAAAGATTTTTTCCCTCTTGGACTCTGACACGCGTCACAGGTGCTGATGCTCAGGGGTGGGTGAGGACCGAGGGAAGGCATCCACCTGGATGGAACACCTTTCCTTCTCCTCTCCCTCCCTCCGCCTCACTCCTGTTTAATGTACCTGGATCTTATTTCAGCCGTCTCCAGTACAGATTTTTGGGGCAGAGATTATCATGTGTACAGGGATTAGTACAACAGGGCCCTCAAGCCTGCTCTGTATTCCTTGCCACTGCCATAAAATAAGGAAATTCCTGAAGAACTGACACCAAATCACAAAGATCTCTGCCTTGTCCATTACAGGTGTGGATGCCTGATGCTTCTTTGGGAGGCACTGCTCTGTATTTTTATTATTATTACTCATATTTTACCTCTCCACTCAATTCAGAAGAATGAAAGGAAATTTTTTTTGCAGTCATTCGTGAAGTGATTTTGCTTACTTTCCTCAGTAATTACTCAGAGAGTACTAACTTTCTATGTTCAGTTTTTTAAATAATCTTCTTACTGCAGGTCTAATTCTCTAGTTTTAGATGCAGGGATTTTCAGGAGAGCACCAGCTTTTTATACTGTTCCACCACTGCCTCTCTACATCTCCAAATTCACTTTAGGTGTTTTGTAAAAGTCATTCTTGCTTTCTGAAAATTGAACCAAATATTGTGCATTACACATTAATCCTACAACCAAAGAGTCAAAGAAAATAATCAATTTAATTTCTTTTTATTGCCTGTGTAATTAGTTATATGTCGTAAAAGTTCAGATTGCATCTGGAGTTAATTCCCCGAGCCTCATCTTAAATTTTCTCATCAACATTAAATTAATCCTGTAAATCCTTTACGTTCCCCCATTCACAACTTCCACCAACGTTTCACTGACATGAACTTCTCTTCTGAACCTTCTCCAGCTTACCTCCATGGCAATTAAGAATTGCTGTACCCAGTCCGTGTTGAGGGGACCAGAATGCCAACCCGTGAATCTTCTCTTTTGACAGTTCTGTGCTTAATATTTGTAAAGCCAGAGATTATCAACTGCTGTGGAATTTATGAATGTTAGTTTACTTTTTTACTTGATTTAAATGCTCGGCACCTTCTCCTCTCATTGCTGTGTCCATAGAATGCCATCAGTCTGCTGGATCCCAGGGGTTTGGGAACTGTAGTGGGTAGTTTCTGAGTCACTGATAGCTTCAGGTTCTTTACTCTTTGCTCTCCTACACAGCCTGAAGGGTTAAAATGAAAGAAGGGGGAAAAAAAGTGGAAGGTATCAGGAAAGAAAAGTAGTATCCAAAGCAGAATGAAGGTGGGTGTGTGTCTTTCTGAGCTTTGTCTGTCTATTTATGAGGAATAAATGGGGCTGATAAGAAGAGAGGTGAAATAATAAGTGAAAAAGAACTGGGGAGACTTAGAGAAATAAAAGTGGGTAATGTGAGAAGCATGAGACTTAAATTTTAGCAAGGAGAATTTAAAACAAACATGAAGGAAACGTTCCTTCTGGTGACAGCAGTTCTGAAGGTTATGGATTTACGCTCACTGCAAATTTTTAAAAGCAACACAGATAAACATCTGTCAGGAATGTCTTGGGTGTGTTTATTCCTGCTCCAGGCGGTGATACAGACCGTGTGATCCCTCTGCATCTGCTTTATATGATTTATTAAGCTGGGAAGTAAATGAGAGGGGAGACCAGGGGTGAAGAACATGCAGAGTTTGGAAGGCACAGTGAGAAGAATTTGTTGAGTGGCTGTGGTGGCACAAGGACTGATCAAAGCCAGATCCAGCAGCAAACAAGACAGCGACAGAAGAAGAAGAATCCAGCATCACTTTAGAGCCCCAGTTTCAGAAGTTTGTGGGAATATCACTGAGAGGTTGTGGTGCTTCTCTAAGCTGTTTTTCCTCAAGTTTTTTCTCGTGGTTCCGAAGAGCCAACTTTGTGCAACTTTGTGCAGTTTCCTTCTTGTCTCTTAGATGCTAAAATCTGTCTCATCCTCTGTGCTCTTATCAGCACTGAAGTGAGCTTATATAGCTGCTTTCAACTCTCTATTCACAGGAACAAGTTTTAGAACATCCTTTCATTATCCAGTTGTATGGAATATATCACAACTTGTGCTCTTCCCGTCTTTGTTTTGCTCCTCTGCCAAACAAAGAGTTTTTCCTCAGACCCTTTCCTTATCATCATCCCCCATAAAAGCAGAGTCAACATATTGCTGTATTTACAAAGAGTCTTTCATTTGGATGATGCAAAAGATATGCATGTGCACACGTCCCTGTGTGCATTGAATAGTTGCTTGTTTTGGGGAGAGGTGAGCAGGCAATTAACCCATTTACATGCACAACTGGTGGTGCTGACTCAACTAAGGAGCGTGCGTTCACACTTTGGAATGTACACAAATCTAACACAGACTGGAAATTTGGCTTCCAATGCTGCTTTTAAATCATTGGTTGTGGGGAAAAAATAAAAACAAAATTCAAGCTGTTTTCCAGATTCGATAAACAAACCCTTGGGCTCTTGCAGTCAGCCTTTAAGACAGGGTGGAAAGCTCTAGAAATTGCAGTATATAATGGGTTTGTGTGCAATTTCTCATTGCAGTGAATCACAGATGATAGTGGGACTTCTTATCACCACACTTATCTGCTGCGAATACAAATGTATTAAGATGAGTTACTGTGTAATTACGATTGCTCCAGACAGATTTATTATGAAGTTACCAGATTGTTACCCCCCAAAAAGCCTGTCTTATTTCATGATAATTATGCAAACTGGTGTCATTTTTGTGCACAAGTTCTTAACTGATAATAAAGCAGGCGCTCTGCCAGTTTAAATAAGCAGTAGAAATTAGTTACTTTCAAAGAAAAAGGAGATGGGAGACACATGATTGATGCTCTACAAAATGTTCACCTGCAGAACATGCAGATGAACATTTTCGAGGATGATTTTCAAATACAGGAATATGACACAAGGATACACAACACACAAGTACAAAATCCAGTGAAGTACTTCAAACTAGCAGAGACTGCACTTACATGGTGTTCTAAAGTTTTCACTCTTAAACACTCTTTTATTATTACTTTATCTTGGTGTTTTACATGGGGAATAGTGGGAGTTATAGCTCAGTGTAGTTATTTGTGCAGTATTTTCTATAAACTAACCTAGGATTTATTTAGTCATCCCTATTGGATTCCAGTTTCATAACAACAGCTAAATTAAAGCTTCATGAGCGGAAGGGCAGCGTTTCTAAATCAAACTCAGTGTCTGGCTCCATGGAAATTCATCACCAGTTTGTCAAGAGAAATAACCAGTCCAAAACTTTACCAGAAATCCAGAGTGAATCTGTGGATTCTGGAAGAGATTTGTCACTTTCTCTCCTGTCATGCTGCATTCTCACGTTCCTCTGCTGCCAGCTTCAGCTCGTGTTCAGTGTTGAAGTGCCATTGCAAAGTCTGCCTTGACAGTTGGACTAACCTGACCAGATGTGGGTAATATTGGGAAACTTGTGCTAAACCTGGATTAAAAAGATTTTCCACCGAATTTTGAAAAACAAAGGAATTAGACAATAGTTGAGATGATGGTCTCAGACTCCCTTTTTTGGTGCTTGTCCACATGCTCCCTTCCAGACTTTGGGACCCTGCCAATTACTGTTTAAATCTGTATTCATGTCCTTTTACAAAAGATAACATCTGGTGCTGATACTGACTTTTCCAGTGACTTTGAGTGTAACACAGCTTTCAAAATATCATCACTTTTCAAGATAACATAAATAATTAACCTAAGAATTCATTGAAAATAAGCAAGGACACAACATGCCAAAAAGTTTTTTGAACACTGACAGAATAGATATTGGAGAAAGAAAACATTGACAAAAACCCAACAAGGAACCATTGCCATCTGTCAGGTCAAGTCAAGGTGAAGGCACTGAAATTAGCCGGAGTATGGCGGGATGGGATATATTCCTGCCCCATCTCCCAGGAACTCCTCCTGGCCTCACTGAGGATCTGCCATGTGTGCTCATGCTCACTGCTAGTGACAGCGTGACACGGGGCATCATGGCTTACCCACAGAAGGGCAGGGCCACGTCACAGGGGTAACGCCGTCAGGGATGGCCAATATCAACAGTGCCTGTTTCCCCACAGCTTTAATATCTCCAAATCCAGGCTCTCCATATTGCCAAAAGGCAATGTGTCCAAAGGCAATATTGTCCGGAGTCTGTGCTCTGCAGGAAGAGTTTGTCAGATTTGTTGCTCGCTTGTTTAGGTGGAAATCCACAACTGTCTTGCTTACCACTTGTGCTGTGGCACGTAAGTGTTTTCCTGTATTTTGGAAGCAGAGGATTCAGGTCACTTGGACTAAATGGCAGCCTTGACATTACTCCAAAGTCTGCCTGAGCAGAGCTCCGTGGTTCAGCTGCCAGTGGAGTCGGTGCAGCGGGCAGTGAGAGCCCCTCTGGGCAAGGGCACGCGTGGCACTACCGAGGTCACCAGCGAACGTCACCTGTTGCCATCGAGAACATCCAGCAACCAAAACCACAACGCAAAAAAAAGAAGAAAAGTCGTAATTCATTATTTAGAGAGTGCATAAATAATGGATTCTTGGCGAGGGGAGTGGAGGAGCGTTCCGTGGCAGTCGTGTTTTTTGCTGGCAGCAGAGGGTCTCTGTGAGTGGCCGTGCTGATGTATGGATCACATACAGCCTGTTTGCTTTGAACCAGCGATAAAGCCAGGCATGTCTCGCCGCACACTTTTGTCACCTGCAGTATTTGCCACAATTTTTCTCCCTGATAACTAATCCGAAATCCTCTTTGCTGCTTTTTAGACAAGTCATGCTGAGTTTTTTACTTCTGTGATAAAAGGAACCTATTCGAAAACAAAGTGAAGTTGTTTGTGGGGCAAAAATATTTCCTGCATTGTCTTTTCTGATGCATTTTAAGTTGAGAGTCTAAACTCCTTTAGTTTCTTGGAGAAAAAGTTGCATATTTATTAATACTGTTACATATAATTAAAATTTATATATTTGGGAGTAAACATTAGCCGGCTTACCAAATAAGGCAGGTTACTTTGATCACACTGGAATTCTATTATTTATTGTCACATCTGCCTGTATACTGAAATCTTTCCCAACTGGACATGCCCAGCTGCATCAGTAACTCTCTGAATATGATGCTGGGCACTTGTGTAGCTGCCTGTGTGCCTGTGTTGCTCTGAAGTAACACAGCAGGCTTGAAAGGAGGCTGCACCCATTGTGTTCAGCAGAGTGTTTTGACAGAGAGAGTTCCCACCGCGTACAGAACTTTAAATTGTGTTTTAAATTAAACTAAGCCTTATGTTGGTGGCAAGGAGACCATGTTGCTGAAAAGAGACATCATTTGTGACAAAAGCATTACAGACGCTGAATGCCAGGCACTGTAGAACAGTTTCCCTTCTGCTTTAATTGAGAGCTTTCTCAAGCAGCTGAACCTCAGAGCAAATCACAGTGATTCCCATTTTTCCACAAACTGTTGAGATGCTTTAAACTTTATTTTAAAAAAAGCCTAAACTGGGAGTGGTTTTGAGGATCCCAATTTACATTATTTTTCTAGGTTGTGATAAGGGAGACAAAATAGAGGAGCAGTGGGAATGAATAACGAGTCAAGGGCATTTTGGTTACCGTTGTAACTGGAGCTGTATCTGTGCTGGGTCCTTTAAAATACTGATTTAAAGAAGGTGAAGGAAATTTACCGCTTTCCCCCCACCCCCCTCATTCCATTGCTTTTAAGATCTAAATTCCCCTTTTCCATTGTGTGCACATGCATTTTTTTAGCTTGAGTGATCACCTGGCATCCAGAGATCAATGGGAAGTGTTACACAACCATGTCATTACACATATTTCAACAAGCAGATGTTAGCAGGAAGAGTTCTCTGACCAGTTTTTGAAGCTGTTGTCAAAATGTGGCTTAAACATCAGAAGAACATTCTGCAAATTTACATAACCTCTACAAAGCTTGAAAAATTAATTTATGGTGAGCATCACTCAGCACTCATTTCCAGGAGAGAAAAAAAAATATCACCCAACTCTTTGAATGTCCTTTTCAGTTGAGCTCGTATTTATAAAATTGCAAAGATGATAACGGAGCGGATTAAAATTAGCAGCAAGTGCACATGTGGAAGTGCTGCTTGGGATGAATACATTACAGAAGTCAGAGAGAGTTAGAGCCCCGGGAAGTGCTGCTGCCCAGGGCTGGGTGGGAGGGGATGGTGCCATCCGTGGGACTGGTGATGCCATAATAATTTTTGCTTTTTCATATATTCCTCTCATATCCCCCTTCATATACGCTTTTATGCAGCTTTTCTGTACTCTCAGTGCTTTTAACCCACATACTTGTAATTCCCTAAATTCGATAANAAATCTATGATAAATATGCTAATATGTAAGGTCTATAATTGTATAAGCAAACTATCACGGGGGTTTTTTCTGTGTATTCTCCGGGGTGCATTTTCCAACGTGCATTCCGTGCCTCGGTCCAGGGGGGGCATTCTTGCGGGGTGCTCCTGCCTGGATCTAAGGATCCTTAATAAACTCTGAGGTAAAATCCCTTTTTCCCCTCTAACCGTGTTTGGCTTTTAATTCTAAGCCCAGGATAAGGCATCACTGGGAGCTGGGCAGGAGCACTGCTGCTGAGCAGGGCACTGCTGATCTTTGCACGTGGGCACGGACGTTTGTGGGTTTGTGCTGCAAACTGCAAGGCCTCATTCTCAGACTTGTTTTCTGTCTGTTTTCTTCTTCCTTCACCTGCTCTGTTTTCAACACGTCTCGGTTCAGTGGAAGAAAAATAAATACCTAATTCGTGAACTTCAGAGTTGAGTGTTAGATTCAAAGTGGTGTCGGACAGGAGAGCCTGCTCTGATGTAGAATAGCATTGTGCTTTCAGTGGGTTTTAAAGGCCTGGAAAGAAATGTGATTCAGGCTTGTTTTTCCATGGTGAAGGAGACTTCATAAGCTCTGAACCAAAGTGATGAAATCCTCATGATGTCTCCTGAGCCTGCCGCGTGCTTCTTCCATTTTTAATCTAAATCTCAGAAGAACTCATCTTTTGATTTTGAAGTTTGAAGGCCAGAAGGGGTTAAATCATCTAATCTGACCTCAGTAGCACAGCTATTTATTCGGTTACTGTGCAAGCCCAATCAAATGTGCAAGATTTGAACTTGCATTTCAAAACGACACCGAAGCGAGGTTCAGAAGGTACAGAGGTCAGGTTTGTGCCTCCGATAGCAACCCAGAGGGACAGAGAGCTGTGTTTGAATTCTGCACCTTCCCTCTTCCCTGGAAATGCAAAGGAGTTCAATTTGTACATTCTCTGTTAGCCTCTTTGCCTCGAACACAGGAGGACAAGAAAATTAGAATTTCTTTCCAGCACAGTAGAAGAAACATTTTGATGTGTTCCAAATGCTCAAATGTCAGGGATAAAAGGGCTTGCTTTGTTTTTAATCCAGGAGAGAGAGAGTTAGAAAACTTAATATTAACAGAACTACTTCCGTGCATTTTTAAGCACTTCAATAAATGTGTTCTTGATTGGATGTAAACTTTCCCCTGCAGTGTTTGCAACCCAGAAGAATATTAAAGTAAAAAAATCTCTTTAAAAAGTTGGAGGACTGTAAGTGATTTTACATATATTTCAGTCTTCAGGGTCCTCATTTTTCTGACTCATATTAATTTTATTCCATATTTATAGCTTAAGTGAGAAGAGAATCAAATTCAAGAGGTCCATAACTATGTATAAATAATTACTGTTTATGAATATTACTGCACGAATTATAAAGAGGATGGCAAATCAAGAGAGATTAAGTGAAAAACTCTCCTGGAAGACGTGTAGGTGCTTGGCTCACAGAAGGGCTCAGAAGCACAGGCGTTGTGTGGATTTTGGCTGTGTGTGTGTTGTGTGTGTGCAGTCAGCAGCTGGGCCCCTCGCAGCTCGCTCTGCCGTGGGGTCCCGAGCCCTCGGCTGCAGAGTTTGTGCGTGAGGCACTCACTGCTGGCCTGCCCTGCTGAGACCTAAACCTCCCTCCTCCCCGCTGCAGAGAGCACAGGGGAACTGGGCACCCAGAAAATGAAACGGGAACTCCTATTTCAGCCTACAAGGAAGGATGTCGGAGGCGGCAGGGTTGAGAGGAGAGTAAAGGATTTTTGTGCTTTGTGCCCATTCTCCAAAACAGTGTGTGAGCTCGTGCCAGTTTTCACCCGAAATGTATGCTGCTGATTTCCTTCAGATGTGATAGTTACTTGTTTGGGGGGTTTTCTGTAATGAAAGAACTCTCCAAGGGTTTCCACAAGTCAGGGCTAATGTTTGATTTTTTTTAATTTTTTTTTTTTACTTGAAAGGCTCCATAGCACATTTATTTACATATACATTAAATTCAGAATGCTGAATGCTATCTCTCAAATACTTTTTGTCTTTCAAGAAATTCTCATGTTCACATGCTGCTCTAACTCAGTTTGAGTTTGCAAATGCTGATGAGCTCAGGCACAAAATAAAACGGACTGTGGCACTGTGAGCCTTAATTTCTCTGAGCAGGGCACAGCACTATGAGCCAAGAGCCCAGAAACAGAAGATTCTCAGGAACTGATCGTTTCTTTCTTGTAAATTGTGATTTTTTTTGGAAGTACTGCCTAAGGTCCTCAGGACTGGAACAATTTCCCCCATCTGCTGACCACAGAGCACAGGCAGCGAGGAAGGGGAGGAGGGCGGGCACTGATTCTCCACCCTCCACATTTAGCACCATCCTAAAGCCAGGCATGTCCTGAAAAAAGGGTTTTGTCCCGTAGTAGGTTGGTGTGGAAAGGTTCCTCTCAGAGGCTCGTACCTCCGGGTTTGTGGACCCACAGTTCTGGTCACGTGGCACTGTCCAATGGCTGCCTGGCACACATGGAGAAAACACTCCTCAAATATTAACAAGTTGAAAATGTATTTAATACAGCAAAGACCAGTAAAGTTTGAAAATGGATGTATAAATATTTATGAAATTACAACACAAATAAATATTACAAAAGCTCATCTGTTTAAGACAAGAGCTATGACAATTCTTGTGAATTTTTAATATTAAAATAAGCATTACATTAATGAGTCTTCATTATATCATTAAACATTTTACTTTGTTTTCTGTAGAGAATTTTATTTTTGCTTGACATACTTTTTTAAGTGTCTAATGGGCTCTTATGACATTTGTAAATGAGCCAAAACATAAGGAATATAAGAGTTAATTCTTCATATTCATCACTAATTCAGACTAATTTATCATAAGGGAAATAATAGGGAAGTAGTCTTTTTCTTTTTTTGTTTTTTTTTTTTTTTGAATTTACATATAAATAGGTCTAAATCACAAAATTAGGATACAGATTTTAAATACTCCAGAGTCCAAACTGACTGACGCAGGGTATCATTTATTACAGCATAGCAAGGCCTTGTTTTTGTTTGTTTTTGGTGTTTTTTGGTTTTGTTTTTTTTTTTAAGAAGAATTCAAACAGTTCATCCATGCTGGGAATCGGAGATTGCTCTGAGGCCCTTCAGGGGTTTGCGTGGAGCCAGCGAGGACCGTGCCCTCGAGGCCAGCTCCCGTGAGCCTTGTGAGCCGCCTTTGCCGTGCCACGGCCTGGGTTGGCGCGTGGCGTTTGTCCCCCAGCGCTGGGGCGGGGTGGAACCCCCTGTTCCCTCCGTCAGGGGAGGCACCCGGCAGCCCTGGGCACGCTGAGACCCGGGAGCCTGGCACCCCTTGGTTCTTCACCTGGGTGCTCAGCTGGCTCTGGGCGGGATGGGCCAGGAACGCCCGTCTGGGCAGGAGCAGTGGAGGTGAGGAAGGGTTTGCCCCGCAGAGCGGCTGCCCTCAGACACTCCCCTGACCCTTCATTTGTGCTTTTCCTCGCTGGGCACAGAGTATTTTGTTTATATCTGTTGTAAACATTAAAAAGGATTCAGTTCAATGCAAAGTATGTTAACTAATAAAGTGTTTGAGTATGTCTAAGCAATGTACAGGTTTGGCTGCTGCCCCAGAGGAGGACGATGGATTTCATGGAACTACAGGAGAGACGGACAGCAGGCAGAAAGGAGACACGACATCAAAGCACAGACCCAGGAGCTGCCTTAGGAGGGAGAACTACATGTCCCATGGAGCCTTGGAAAGGATGAGCAAACAGGAAGCGGATACTTGGGACCAAGACTTTTGGGAGATTGGACTGGGATATAAAAAGGGGACCTGTGGCAAGGGGTGGGCTTTTTGGGTGGTGTGTTGGAGTGAGAGGGGTGAGCTTTGTGTGGTCAAGGGCTGTTGTTGGATCATTTTTTTTGTCTGTTTTGTCGAGCGGGATGGTGGACTGCCCAGCATCCCCTGTTCCCAGCTGCCGATTAATAAACGCGGATTAATTTTTTGCTGATATCCAGACTTGTTTATAACATATCAGAGCTGCTGCGGGTGTGCTTGCTTGCAGACGTACTGGAGAGCTGATTTTGAGCTCTCCCACTGTAACATGTGCAGTAATGGGGTGGAGTCAGGAGGGCTGTAATCAAGTATTTATGTAAACCAGGACAAATGGAGTTCAGCATCCTCTGGGTTTCACTGGCCTGGCTGAAAGGAATGAGAAGCTCCTGATCCTGCCTTGCACAGTGGTAGGGGCTGTTCACTCCTCAACAGACTGCACCAGGGGGGTGCTGGATAGACAGCGTGACCCTTCCCTTGTTAAAATTGATCTTCTGCCATCTCCTGTTCCAGTGGATGGGGAAAAAGGGCATCTTCCACAAGCAGCATTTGCCATGACACAAGGAGTGCATTTGCAGTGTCCTTCTGCAGCTCTGTCCCACACAGTCCCTAGCTAAGACAGGTTCTGCCCACCAGCAGTGCTCCTCACGCAGTCCTGCTGACCCCCAGGAACCTGCCTGGAGGCTCCCGGCCCTTGCAGTCACAGAAAGAAGGCGGCCCAGGGGAGCAGAATTTTTAATCCTTCTCCATTTAATTGGTGGAGCTCATATTGCATGTGGAGTTCCCATGCATGACATTAAACCAAATTGTTATTAGGAAGAGGCTGGGCAGCCCAGTGCAGGTGGTGTTCCCTTCTTAAAAGCGTAATCTGCTCCAACACAGTTGCTTCAACTTTTTTGGGGCGCGTTACCCATATTTTTGTAGTTTCCCCAGGCCACGTCTTGTGCGTGGGAATTTACAGCACAGTGCTCCCGTTCTGTGGCTCCATCAGCGCAGCCTGCAGTCATTTACTGGATTAAGCAATATCTTTGAGAAGCCAGGCTTGCCCCAGTGCACAGCGTCCGTGTGAGCGCCGTGCGCTGCCCCCTCAGCCGTGCTGCTGCAGGGAATCTCGTTCCCCCGCACACAAAGGGCAGCAGCTCTGTGAGTTTGTCTCCAGCCTAATGCTGTGTTCAGACTTCTCCTGCCATTAGATTTATGCACCCAAGTAAGCAAAGCAAACACTGATGCTCTCTGTGCGTGGAATAACAAACGCATTTCTTCACAAACATTTGAATTTCTGTCAAACATTTTAGCACATTTACTTTCTGCTTTGCCCTCCCTCTTTGTGCATTTTTTAAGCAAATTAACTCAGAAGAAAAAAGTAGTTTACAGATCAAAAGGAAATGTTGAATTATACACTTTCTTATTCTCTCTCTCCCAAGACTGGTAAATGCCTCTTCTCAAATAGAAACTTGAATGCTGCCACATTTTTCACACTTCTCCACTGATCCAGTTCCAATGTGATTATCTTACACTGCTCGTGCAGGAATGAATTTTGCAAGGGAGGCGAGGACCAGAAATCTCCCTACTCCACGGGAGAGATGAGTTTCTTTAGGAAGCTGGCTGACCAGTCCAACCTCAAGATTCACGTTGCTTATAGCCTCATCTACCTTTTCTTTACTCTTCCTCACTTCTGGAAACATCAGAGACCTCTGCTCAGTATTGATTTTTGTGATGTGTCAGGAAGTCTGGCTGGAGATGAGCACTGGAACAGGCTAAAGCTGTGTCAAAAGCAGAGCCATCCCCCCTGTCCTTTCTTTGCTCTCAGATCAATTTCCGTAGGGTTTCCAATAAAACAACCAAACAAAAACTGTATCAGGCTTTTGAGGTACAGAGTTATTAGGTACTCCAGAGTTCTCCTTCAGTTATGTTCCTTGTTAAAAATCTTTTCTGTATGGCATCGTGGTGCATGATAAAGAAGTAGGAGCCCCACTGTGCCTTCCTCTTCTTTCTCAAGCTGTTCCTAACCTGACCTCACCCTCTCTCTGGCCCAGCTCTGCAGAAACTTTTGGTTGTTGTAGGTGTTGTATTGAGATGGGCCAAATCCTTAAATTCAGGCCAAACATCCAACAGCACTGGGCTGTGAACTGGGGGAGGGAAGAGGGAAGAGGGATGAGGGAGATGAAGACTCGTATTTGCCTTCCTTCTACATCATTGTATTTTAATTCCCAAATCTTCCTGTGTAACGAGAAGTGATTCACCTTGGTTTGAATGATGTGAGGGGACATGAGGTGGTTTCTGGCACTCAGATCACCTCATCACCTTTGTCTGGCATCGCTCTTTCTCAAACTTTGAGGAGGACGTTTGGCTTTTTAGGACAATTACTTGCCTTCCCAGAGAATGAAGCTAGTACAAGGCATGCTGTTGTTTATGAAGCTTTTTGAGAGCCTCCTGAGAAAGGACAATATGTTATTTTGGCTAAGCATGGTGGAACAAGGTTTCCTAATTTGTTATTGCTCCAAAACATAACCATGACCCTAAAGAAGCTATTAAATTTTTTGGATAATTTACATGTCAAATAATGTCAGTGCCTGAGCCCCAGAAGCTCCTATAAAAATTAGAAAAAGTTATGTTAAATATTTTATTTGGAAATAAATCAGAGGTCAGAAGAGGGCAAGGCAAAGAGTGAATACATTCACAGATTCTGTTATGCTGCCCTTAGTGTAACTTCTGAAGCTTATTTGAAATAATTGGGTCTGCTGGAAACCTTCCAAAATATTTCAAGAGGCCAACAGAAGAATTGGCTATGCTGTATCCAAACTTTAGTTACAGAGTCTTAATTCTTAGATGTCTAAGTCTTCTTAAAAAAAAAAAAAAAAAGGAAAGAAAAGAAAGGAAAAGATTTTCTTAGAACTCTTCACTTGGTCTTATTAAAATAGCACTTCTCTGTAGAGACAAGTTAATCATGATTGCCAGACTAAAGATTCTGTTAAACATAAAAGCTGTCGCAGCCCTTGTAGTGAACTGCAGCTTAGAGAGAAAAAAGACCGAGATGATGCTGTTAGAGGAAAGGTTGTTCAAATTGTACAGACACCCATCATAATTTGTGCTAATGATAAACAAGTATGCAGCAGAATGAGGAGAAGATCAGCAAAAGGCAAAAGAGTTCCTAACGCGCTGTGCTCGAGTCCGAACGCGCCCGAGCAGGGAGTCTGTGCCTTATCTAGAGCAATGCCAGAGATGTTAAAAGGTAGAAAAAACAGATTCGTTGCAGTTAGCTGAGCTGCTATCATGATTAGCCTGCCTTATCTTTGAGCGGCTCTCCTCTACAGCAATGTCTTCTTCAAGATCAAATGCCGCCAGAAAGCGCTGCTCATGGGGCGAGCTCAGGGGGCGATTGTTCCGTCCGACAGGGTACGGCAGCGCCGGAGCGGGAGTGACTTGACACCTCATTTACTCACCGAATAGCCATGCATTAACTGGCTGCCCATCTCCCCGAGGCAGCAGCAGCTGCCTTGCGAGCTGCAGCCCGTGGTTTTGTTCTGCTCGCCCTTGTGAAGTCGGGCAGCCCTACCTGGAGCTGCCTGGAGCGGGAGATCGCCCCAGCCGCGGCGGACGGTGCTTCACAGCTCCCTTTTAATGGGCAGGTATTGCATCGTTACTTCTTCCTCCGACTCCTTGATAGCTCCAAGAATTCTTAGTAACCTTGACACTTCTTCAGAAATCTCCTTGTCTAAGGCAAGGAGCCTGCAGAGACATTAGGGCGAGAAAAGGCTTTGACTGACCCGTCTGGCTTTCTCAAATATTATGGAAAGTGTTCCCATGAAGAGGCATCGCTCTGAGACAAGTGGAACTACATTTTATGTTGTACAGAAGGAAAGATACATCAGAATACATCTGAGGGCTGATCAGTAAGTGCTGTCATTTTACAGGGTTAGTATTTCCAGTTAATTTTATATTCAGGTTTGAGAAGTGCTGCACTTCTTGCAAAAGGAATTGTATAAGAGCAGTTTTTAAACCTACAAAAGAAAGGTGGAAAAGGCAAATTGCACTAATCCAAGTTTGAAGAGCCCTTCTTGTGATCTTTAGGGATTGAGTCCCCAAGAAAAGATCGGCTTGTGACTGAGTTCTGAAACGGGGTTTTGTCAAGTGTCTACTCAGAGCTGCAGAACGAATCCCTCCGGAGAGCCGTGAGGATGTGCCAGGCAGAGGGACCTGCCCCACACCGGCTGCAGCTCCTGGAGAGCTCCCGGTGCTCGCTGTGCTTCTGCCAGGGCAGGGCAGCACATTCAAACCAGGGAGGGCTCCGACAGCCCCTCTGAGGAGAGCGCCGAGCCTGCAGCAGCTGGCACGGGGTGCTCTGCTCTGAGCTGCCACAGCACGAGGTCCATCAAAAGCCGGGCTGGCAGGCACCAGGTGGCACAAAGTCTGTGTGAAGGCAGGAGGGAAAGGGAGACAAATCTGTAGAAAAGGCCACTCACCACCACTTAGTAAACAACAAGTGAAAAAATCAGTGTGGAAAGGGAAGGTGTTTTGTTCTGCTGCACAGTGTGTGCATTTCCCAGGAAGCTGCCCCACCATCTCTCACACTATTGCAGGGTTTGTGTCTCCTTTGGTCCGCCCCAGCAAAACGAGTGCTGTGTGTTTGACCCACGCTTGCACAGGTGCTGTCACACTGCGTTTGCACAGCGTCATTGCTGCACAAACCCCCTTGCCTTGAAGGGTGGCGCGGGTCAGTTCTTCGGGAGAGGTGGGAAATGTTTAACCAAGAGAAGCAGGACTGCTGCAAGATCTTGACTTAATGCGGCTATCAGGGTTTGAGCCTATCTGGTGGATGGAAGAGGAGACTTTCTCTCATCCCAAGGCACGTGCACAAGTGTGCTGCAATTCACCACTGCCGGTTATTAAAGCAGGAATAAAATAATCAAAAGCAGGTTGCTGTAGCTAAGAAGAGAGTTTTCATATTTGTACTGTTTTTCAAGATATGCCATATTTCCTTTCCACTGCGTGGCCACCAAAGGTGTTCAGACCCGCTGTGATAATTACCACTTCTCTGATTGCTCTCACTAAATGTTGCGGGTTTATAATTATCATTTTAATTCATAATTTAGTTTATAATTTTACTATCATTTTAACAAGGGAAGATGGAGAAAAAGATGTGGCAAAGTCTAAGTGTGTGCGTGTGTGCATGTGCTTGCTCCTGTATATGTATATGGAGAGAGATTTTATTAGATTTTGCTGTCATATCCCTGATGTGACACTTCAGAGAAGAACCTGCTGGGTGCCTTCAGCTCCCACAACTTGATTGTTCAGAGGTGGTGGCTCCCTGCAGGTCTGAGTGACTCCAGTGGAATTGTGGCTGCTCAGCACCTTTGTAAGGGCTCTCCCGTGCTGTCACTGGTGAAGGTGATCAGCACCTTGCCACGTCAGGCTTCCCCCAGCACATTTTCAGTCAGGCCTCGTGGCTGAGAAACTCCAAAGCTGCCACAGGCTTTTCACTGTTGGTCCCAGTCCCACACCACCCAGGGAAATGCAGCTTTTCCTGAACACCTTGCAATGGTGATGAATCTTACAGTTTTGATAAAAAGTCCAGGAATAACCCCTATCTCCTTTTCTTGGGCCATCATTCAGATAGTCTGTAGGGTAATTCTCTTCATTATTGTATCTCTCGAACCCGTTTTGTTCCTCGATGCTGAGTGCTCTTTACAGCATTATGTCAGTGATCTCCTTGCACTGCAAATCTGCTCCTTGAATACTTCTTATAATGCCACATCTCCCTTCCCTGTAATCTCTTTGAGATGCTTATAATGCTTCCTTTCCTTGTCGCACCTTTCAGATGCTCCATATATTATAACCTGAACATTTCTGTGCTCGCCTAGCCAGAAAGATTGCCAACGCTCTGAATGACAAAAATGATCTAAAGAAAGAAGATGCAGTGCAAACGTAAAGGTTACATCTTACTGCACTCAGGAAGGATCAGTGTGGCTTTTCAGGTCTACCAGCCAAGCAGGGACTGCAGCTACAGCATCACTTGTAGTTCCAATTTGCCTGGCAAATATCATGAAATTTCACAGTTCTGGCCATTGTGTTGCAAGAAGCCTGCACTGGCAGCATATAAGAAAAGCTAGACATTGATATAATTCACTGAAAGGATTTTCCTGTCTATCAGACAGAGAATTAAATTACCACTAGGTAGGAAGTTGTATATCTCCATTCAAACTATGGAAATAGTTCTCCACAGCTTAATTTGGCAAAACATGCTCAGAAAGACAAATTCCTCCGCAATCCCCCTGAAATCAGGGGGACTGTGCTGAGTTAAAACCAGCTCCCACTTTGAATTTAGCACTTCTGCAAATTATTTGAGTAAGCCTCTTTCTTGGAACGCAATGCAAGGCTTGTTTGTGCCATCACTGAGATGGGAACTGGATCTGCCTCCACCTCCCAGAGCTCCCTCCCAGAGTTTTGCTGTGTTTTCCCTGGACACGCTGCCATCACGTGTGGTTAAAGCAGAGTGAGTTGAAGCGTGAGGCCCCAGTGCCCCAGCTACCGGGGAGGAATGGCAGCCGCGGGGCTGTGCTGGTGTGTCTCAGCCAAACACACGAAAGGAAGGTGTTTTCCATTTGTATCCAGGGATACTGCAGCAGGGAGCTGTTTTTATTTTATTCCAGTAGTCTCTGCAGTTACACAGGGACTGAAGGTCAGAGACAGCACATAAATTCATGATTATTCAGTGGTAGCGTGTGGTTGCTGTGAACACTCTTCCTTTGGGTGGGAACTCCCTCCTGCTGTTTGTAACTCCAGTGCCAGACTCCCTGCACATCCCCTGCCAGGTTTAGCCCAAGAGGGAAGGAAGGCTCGTGCTGTACCAGCAGTTACCAGGTTCTGGTGGGTGTGGGATGGATTTCACAGTCCCCAAGGGACTCTGTGCTTACCCTCCAGACAGACAGGCACACCGTCTCTGAGATGGGGTACAGAGAGCCTGCTCAGACCAACAGCTGCCACCTCTCTTTCCCAGCCAGCGCTTCTGCCCCTCTGCATTGTCCTCCTTTCAGTCCCAGGGGCAGGTTTGATCATTCTTCACCGTAGCACCCTCCCAAGCTGACATGTCTGCCCTCCATGCAGGTGGTTGCCCCACGGCAAACCCGTGTCTGTGGGCATGAGAGGTGCTGCTGCTCTGGGGCCCCACCACCCTGCCTGCAGCTTGCCCAGGCTGCACTGAGGGTTACAGGCAAACTCAATCAGAAAATAATCATGATGGCAATAATTCCATGTACCTGCGGCTCAAAACTTTAGTCAAGTCAATACCCTCTTGTCTGAGTGCATGTCAAATTGAAGTTTTGATGTTCATTAGGCATTTTGCTGTCACCCCTGCTAAGCAGTGTGATACCATCTTCCCTTGCTTTGAGGCTGACAGTTTCAGTCCCAACCCTGCCTCATATCTCAAGTTTTACTTTGTTTCTCATCCAGTGGTGATTCTGTTTTACTCTTCCCTCATCCATCATCCATCACTGGAGAGGAGTATGCTCCCTATCCACTCTGCTCCTTCCATCAGCACGTTTTGCTGCATCTGCTTTGAAGTGGTAACACAGGACTTGTCTAATCAGAGCCTGATTATCCTTTCGAATGGAGGTAGCACCATTTGGATGGGCTCTAATCTCATTAACACTACTTTCCTTGTTTCCATCCCACTGATGACATCTGCAAATCCATCAGTGTGATTAACACCCCGGTCTGGCTTTTGGCAGGTTTAGTCCTGACTTATGTCTCTCTGGGATGAGAACCAGGTTATCTGACTTTCCCCAGCCTTGGAATTTGATCCCTCTAGATAGGTTTTGAGGGGGTTTGCTTCTGTTTTGAATATGATGCAGCTGTTGTTTTCTCCATTCCTTCTTATTATCTGGCCAGTGAAAATGGTGGTTTTCATAGAAATGGATAATTTAATTACTGTCACACCAGTGTAAGGTTGCTTGTTGCAGAGCTGCCCTTTAAAGCCTGGAGCTATAAATCAGTTCAGGAAGTGGCGTCACAGTGGTGGATACGCTTGGGTTTTGTAAATATTTTTATCTGTGTCTATATATTGAGCCATGCTAGGAAGTGACTTGGAAAGTACTGATTTTGTGAGTGACAGATAATCTACTGTGGTGAATGTGCTGCGATTTAGTTCCTCAGCAGACTTGTTACCAGGACTTTGCAAATTCCTCTCCTGAAGAAATTGACATTCACTGTTGTTAAGTCAAAACAGCAGCACTTGCTCCAGATTGCAGAGCTGACATCACACTCATATTTCTCTGCTGAATCTTTATTCTTGGTTATCCTGGAACTGCTGCTTCAGGTAGACCTCCTTCTCTTTTTAATTTCAATTTTAATTTCACTGTGTTTTTGTGGAAATTGGGCTCTGCAGTGGTATCTTACCCCTGCATGCACCATGGATCAAGTCTTTGCAGTAAAAGAATATGTTTGAAATGAACAGTAATTTTCAGGGAATGTCAATCTTACTGTGAACTACAGGAAGAATAGCTCGCTTTATTTTTTTGCCAGGAAGTTATTATCTGAAAATGGAAAGTTAATTTGTTTCTGGAGCTCACCTAGGATTCTTTTGTCATAGTGCATCCAGACTGTGGGGTTGGTAGGCAGAGACATCCAGAAGAAACAGAGAGATTGTTTGCACAATTCTGTGTGCATGGCAGAAAATCAGGCTGTGAATGGCACTGCTTGGGCAGAAAGTCCTGAAAAGAAGTCCAACAGTCCAGAAGTGTGTGGAAACATGGTGTGGAGAACAGCTCTCAAAGTCCCTTTTTAAGTATTAGAAAGGTTAGAAGAATTGCTTTTGTGGTTTCTGAGCAGTGCCACGTGACAGAGGCATTCAGCTTCTGCCCTGCTGACCAAGAATCATCTCCTGCTGCTCCTTAGAAAAGTCACTGCCTGGTATCTGAAAAGCACTTTGTATCTGAAAAGAAAGATTGGGTAAAGGTAATAAAATATTCACTTCCAATCTACTGAGTTGGTGAAAACTGATGCGGTCTCTGGTTATCAGCTGACAAACATAATTGCAGCTTATAAATCAAGTGTGGCCACTCGAGAATTTGGCAGCTCCTCCGGCTTAAGACGCTCGCTAAAGTTGCTAAAATTATGGTAATACAAGCAAAGTTACATAAAAGTCATTGATTTTGCTCTTAAATAAAAATAAAAAACATCTATAATTGGTTTTCCTTTTCTTCTCCTTGGGAAGAAATGGCATTTAAAGGTGGAAGTGGAGCTGGAATGTGGAGCTGGTTGTCCCTGTGGTCTCTTTAGCTGAAACTGGGAGAGTAGGGAACACGTGGCTTCCACCTCACCATGGACAGCAGCAGGAGACATAAAAACGTGGAAGCACCCAGGAATCAGTTTGGGGAAGGGAAACTTTTGGCAGAGGAGGGAAGAGGGGAGCAGTTTCTGTAATTTGTACTATGTGAGAAACAAGAGGCTCCAGCTGAGGCAAGAGCCTTGCTGACCTGGCATTTGGCACTCCACATAAAGGAAGAGCAATCTTGCACCAAGCATTTATAATCTGAATAGCAACTGAATAAAGAAAATTACCAACTCTGCTCTCTGATTTTTCAGACAGGTAAACAGAAGAAAATTGAATTTAAGTGACTCATCCCAAGTTACATGGGGATTCTGTAGCACAGCTGGGAATAAACCCAGATAATCTTTCTTTCAAAGAGCTGGCAGCCTTACCCATCTCATTTTAGAGTCAGGTCATTGAACCCAGCCCAATGCCTCTGCTGGCATGCAGAAATCTGTCTTGAATGCATCCCAGATTTGCCTCTCTTTCCCGATCCAGAAACACTTCCAGAAATCTCTCACAGCTTCTCTCAAATGCAAGCAATTCCTCTTCCTCTGCTCTTTGCAGGAATTACACAACCCCAGTAGCCTTTCTGCTCTGGCAGTGTTTTGAGCAGCTTGCTTTTCCCCTGAGAAGATGAGAGCAGCCCTTCAGCATTCCCAGGGAGAAATGAATTACTGAAGGGAAAAATGTTTCTCGTCCCCTGTCTCCCATCAGTTCTTCCGGAGGGTTCTGTCACCTCACAGCTGCTTAAATGGCTGGAGAGCTACATGGAGTTTGTGGCAATCCTCCAAACACAGGTCAAGAACAGCTGTTGGTAAAGAAAAGAGGTCATAGTCCAAAGGGCACGAGGGGCATGAGTGTTCTCCTCTCTCCTGTTAGCTCGTGGTCTCTACTGAGATTTTAGCAGTGCTAAAAGCAGTATGGAAACTGCTGCTGAGATCCTGTCTGTACTCCCATATCCGTGTCTGTCACACAGGAAAACACCTCGTCTGTTAATGTACCTGGCTGCTAACTCTCAGGTAACTACATGAAGAAAACAAGGAAAACAATCCCCCTTACACTTTCTATTAGAATGATTGATGCAGCTTGGAGAAGTTAAATCAGGAAAGGAGCAGCAGAAGCTGAGCAGCCCCTGAAAAGCTTCCAACGAGTTTCTGACAAAAGCATTTGACTGCAGCCATGGTGTGAGCTCTTGGCTACAAAAGAAAGGCCTCGTGACCCCTGCCAGCTTTCCCCAGCTGGTTTGAGCACTGAGTTTCCCTGAGGTGGGTGAACTGGCAAGAGACCCAAAACATACCAGTGTGTTCCTCCTGCTGCTAACTCCCTTTGTGGGGAGCAAGCCCAGGTCCACATAAGCTCATCCCAGGGCTAGAAGTGCTGCAGGATGTGGAGCAGAGCAGTAATGATCACTCTGCTGCTTCAGTGCAGCGATCCACAAAGGGCTTCTGGAGCCTCTCTGGCAAACCTGCCCAGAGCTGTGGGCTGCCCTGGGGAATTCCCAGCCCGAATCTTCCCTTCGTCCCCTGGGGAATTCCCAGCCTGCATCTTCCCTTTACTGTGTGGAAGCTGTCAGGCTGCTCGGGTCAGGCCAGAGCAGGAGCCCAGTGCAGTTTTTATGCAGTCAGCAGTTGCATTGGTTGTTCAGTATCAGGTGAGTGCCGTTGCTTGTAACCAATTCTGTCTGAATACCCAAAGTGTGCCTTTTTGATTGGAATCCCTTCGAGTTCAAAATGGGATCTGAAATCCTGGCTGGTTTCTATGATTCCTTGCACTGTCACAAACCAGAGATTGCAGAAGCCAGTTCCCCAGGGAGTCCAGGACCCCCTTTGCTGGTGCGCTGTTTCCCTGGGCCTGCTGTGTTCCCTCTGTGTGCTGAGCTCCTCACATGGAGTCAGGCATCGTGGCCTGTGTCTGTAAGAAACTTAACAGTACAATTAAGAAATAAATAATCAGTATTCGTATGAGGAGTAGATGGACAGTGTGCCACTTTGCAGGGTGAATTTATGGGTCCTGTCTGTACAAACAGAGTATAAATGGACTCAATTACTGACACACTGGGTATCTGCAAAATAGTGTCTTGAATATGCACAATTTTTCAACTCCTGGAAATTGGCTTCAGCCTACTGCATGCTGGAGCTCCACATTGAGTAATTTTGGTCAATGCAACTAATCAAGTTTACTTCAGCCCAGGATCTAATCCGCAATAAGGACTGGATTTAGAGTAAAGGCTTTCTCAAAGCAAAGTTCCTGTAGAGAGTTGGAGGTGATCAAAATTTTCCCTTGCCTGTGTTTTGGTTCCTTAATCCCCAATTAATTTTCAGATCCAAACACACATGCGACTTTTTCAAAA
This sequence comes from Dryoscopus gambensis, assembly GCA_013389985.1. NCBI lineage: Eukaryota > Metazoa > Chordata > Aves > Passeriformes > Malaconotidae > Dryoscopus > Dryoscopus gambensis. The sequence goes on along the minus strand of WEIT01022493.1, from coordinate 288,183 downwards.
GACTTTCAAAGGATGCTCTGAGTCACTCCAATCAGTTCTGAAGCACAAAATACCCCTCGGTTGACATTCTGAGATCATGAGCTGTGGTTATGTGTATTTCACTGTTCACATGGTAACAGAATCAAAAGAAAATCATAATGAAATACAATGGTTGGATTCAGAAATAGGTTACAAAAACATTCTTTCGAGCAGTCCTAACAATGGGGAAGAGATGAATTTACATTGGGCCAAATTTGTCATTGCTGCAGTGCCAATTAACTCGCTGAAGTTGCGCCTTGGAATAACTCAATAATTAGGTAAAATTCTTTCAGTGAGACTTGTGCCACCCCCACCCTCCTTCCAATGCTAACCTGAAAATTTTTTGGCTGAGATAAACGAGGAGTTGGCATTTTCATTAACTCTTTGTATGCCTTCAGTTTTAAAATCACTAAATATTTAGTGTAAATTTGCATTAGCAATTGATCTTGAAGCTGGATTTATCAGAAAAGATGAGCCTCTGATGGTTTAAAACAGAAACAGCTTCTGTTAAGGATGAGAAGAAAGGGATGAAAACGACTTAATTCTGTAGCTCTGAGCTGTCCTTTGTCTTAAAAGGTAAGAAAAGAATTACCATGGAAACGTGCTCATTTCTTCTCATAGAAAAAAGAATTTGACTTAATTACTATGAACCTGTACTATCTTACCTTAAAATAATATTCCGGGTCTTTTTCCCAAGCAGTGTATTTATATGTGTCAGAAAGAACCGAGGAAAATGCTATCAGAAGGGAAATAAGCATTTGTCTGTGTTTAAATCATAGCTCTCACTCCGTGGCAAACATTTTTATTGCTGTTGTGAAATTCACACCTCTCAGGAGGAAACCTTCTTATAGAATCTGCTGGTTCCTTCCAGCTCCTATACGTGTATGCAAGCAACTGTAGCAAATCTCTTTTAACTGGCAACAATAAAGAACAGTAATTGCACACTTTAATTTAAAATTACAAGAATGTTCCTTCCTTTTCTGGAGGGAAACCTCTTCTGCGGGGCCACTTTGCAGAACGAAATGCCTCATTGTGAGACAAGGGGAGCGTGGCGTTGTCCGCGAGCGCGGAGAGCGCGGCCACGGGGCCGTGGGGCCCAGCACAGCTCTGAGCGCTCTCCGCGCCCGCTCTCCTCCCGTGGGCTCCGTCGGGCTCAGCCCGGGGGCCTGGGAAACGTTCGAGGATTGTGGTGCCATGAATTGATAGCGGCAGGTCTTGGGTGTCGCACTGTTCTCTCGGCCTTCTAATTGTTTGCATATCTTGGAGTCAGAGAATCAGAGATTCTCACAGTTTCATCTAAATAACACCTGTTATTTATCTAGTTGCTTTCTTGTGTTGTACATTCCATTTCCATGATAGATAAAGTTGATGGACTCTTGGTCCATCCAATGTGACGGAGAAGGTGTCAATCTCAGCTTCCAATCATCTGTAGTTATAAGAAATGTATAAATACTGTAAAGTAAAAATAAAGATGCTTCTTCTTTGCTTCTACTTCTTCGGCTCTTACCCTTCTGACATCTCTCCTGTCCATGTGTCATTATTGTGGCCCCTAGCACCACATCTGCTGACCCGACACACTTGGGCCTGGCTCAGGGCAGGGTTTGCTCCCAGAGCTGGGCCGCGCCCGGCCTTCCCCAGCTCGTGAGGCGCTGCTCCTGTGGCTCCCTGTCCTTGCCTTCCTCGGGCCCGACCCTCGCTCTGGGGTGGAGCTGCATCCTACAGCTGGCAGAAGGCACCGAGTCCTGCTGAGACAGCCAGCGAGACCCCGCTGTGCTCCCCACACCAGCGCTCACCCCAAAGCCTGGCGGTCCCACCCGCCCCGGCAGCCCCAAAAGTGGGGTCGGAGCGCCCGGTGAGACTCTGACAGTCAAACCCACTCAGTGTATTAAACATCTCACATCTCCCACCTACAGCAGGAGCTCCCCGTGTGTCTCAAAGTGCTGCTCAGGCTTTTGGTGATGGAGCTTCAAAACGTTTTCTCGAGGAGCTGGCCCCAGGGAGAGTGAAGCCTGCATGACTGAGTGATGTAGGAACAGGGTGTATCATTATTTATCTCTGAAATAATCCTTGTTTTTCACATCACATCTGTGAGGCTTCCAGTCTTCTTCTGCAGATAGACTGCCAAGAATTATATCTGTGGGAGTTTGCAGCTCCCTAGAAAAAAGGCAAACAGAGAATTTTCAGTCTAAAGTAATTTAATTTAGTGGAAGAAAAGCATTAAAAACCAACAAAAACAAAGTTTCCATGAAAGGCCACAGGAAATACCTTTCCTGAAGTTCTCTACAGTAATTGTAGAACTGAGTGGTTGATATCTTTGTACCCCTGGAAATGTGTGGGATTTAATTGTTTCAAGACAACTGCTTTTAGAACAACATAAATTTGTGGCACTCGTAGAGGTGTTCAGCTGCACTAGGATAAGTTAAGTCCTGCTTCCATCTACTTTTTTGGTGCCTTTGCATTATAGCAGCAACCTCAACGTTTCTCAAAATAAACTGGAATCTACCAACATGCTTAACATAAGACGATTTGAAGTGTCATTATGTTCTGACTTAGCCTGGCCGTGGTTTTGCCCCGTGCTTCTCAGGGTGCAGAGACAGGAGGACATAGAGCAGAGAATTCGGGGAAACTGAGTTGTATGCAATAAAACTGTTGCACTACAGGTTCGAACGCAACACATTAAAATGCGAATGTGCCACACAGGGAACGTGCTCCCCTGTGCCATCACCTTTGTGCCCAGGAAAGTTGATACAGCCCCTTTTACATCTGGGCATCAAAGCTTTGGAAGCTCCAACTCCCAACGTTTTAATTCAGCTGGTTTTAATTCAGCTGATTTTAATAATGCTCATAACACACAAAGATCAGCTCCAACTGAGGAGAAACTGTATTTTCTAGTATCTGCTAAGCCGTGTGTCATGAGTTCCTGTAATAACTACCAGGGATTAGGTTAATAGCATTACAGCTGGAAGTGTTACTTGTGGCTTTGTGAGAGACCTGTTTACAATTTACAAGGTTGGAGTGATTAGTAGTGCAGATGCTGGCTCCGCTGGTTACAAAAGCTTCTGTTGGCTGGAAAGCATAGTGGATTCATATTTATGGAAGGAAAATAGAGTATTTTACAGTAAAAAGTGTTTCTGGGTGTGGGGAATCTTGGGCTCGTTAGGGAGCTATTCACAGATAGAACAGATCCTTAAATTAGATGAAAATAGCCATTGATGGCACGCTGCTAGGATTTCCCCCCATTCCCTGGGACAGCAGCCTGCATTCCAGAAATCATGGAATGAGCTGGTTCTGAAAGCACCTAAGTGGCAAATCCCTGTAATCCCCACGCTGAGGGTGAGTCAGGGCCTGCAGGAGCTCCTTGCATGGCAAAAGCTCCTCATTACGAAGAATAACTGAGAGCCTGGCAGTCACCACAGAGTCTGGGGAGGGTTTCTGGGAGCTGTGGCCGTCCTTCAGCCAGTCTACACGGAAGGAACATTGTGATGCCTTGTAATGGGTGTAGAACTTGCACAGGTGATCCTCGATTTCCATCACACTGCACGTGGACAGGCAGACACTTCTTGTTCTGCTCTGGGCGTCCTCACATCTGCACTGGGCTCCCAGCTCCGTGGGCTCTTTCATCCAGCAACTTGACCAGACTCTTCTTCCATGAAAAACGGTGCTTCAGACACCACCATGCTGTCAACTAAACTATTACTAGCTATATATTATTGCCAAAAATTCAGATTTTCTGATCTAAAACTTGGGATCAAATTAAATTAATTTAATTTAATTGGAGGTTGGAACTAGGCAGTCTTTAGGATTCCTTCCCACCCAAGCCATTCTGTGATTCTGAGATTCTAAATAAGACTGTTGCATAGGTGACAATCTGATACTACAAAGGAGTAAACTCTGACAGTTTTTATACTGATCTCCCTCCTTTAAGTTGCTGGCACTGGTGTCCATGGCATTGCTAACTGGGTCTAACACCACCAGAGGCCAGCTAATGCTGTCCTTCCCTTCGTGGGCTGTGTCATCTCTCTCCTTCTTGGTGCTGTGGTTCTCTCAGTTTGGCTTCTCTGCTCCTCAGTGGTTTCCAGAGATCAACATTTTCCCTCAGTGTCTATAAAATGGAAAACTACTGATTCATCCTGACTGTTCTTCAAAGCATGGGAAGGAGTGATTAGACTCTGACCACAATGGTGAAAAGCCTTATGTCTTATTTAATTCCCTTTCTGCTGCATTTTTCTTAAAGCTATCTTACTAGCTACAGCCTTCTACAGATAAACAGGCACCATGCTGGAGAATTTCACACTCGGAGTGAAGCCTACAAAATTTGCATTTGTCAAATTTTACAATGAGGTGGAAAAATGTCACTCTTTACCAGGAACAAACTTTGAGGCATAATTGCTTGTAAGCTAAGCAGATACCAAATTCATTTGGTCATGAGTTAAATCACACTTTGGTTTTGCAGAGTGCAGCCCCCCAAAAATGTTTGCGGGCATTTGCTGGGGGTTTAATACCATCTGAAAATGTTGATGGTACATGATGTGACTAATAGTAGAGCAAGGCTCCTGAATCATCCTCACACAGCCTGTCTCTTCCCAGACTTCTGTGCTTACCCAACATTTCAGTGTCAGCCTGAAACGTTTCCCAGTCACAAGGGCAGCTGTGCAAATGGTGCTCCCTTCAACCATCCTGCCCTGCACACTGAACATTTGCAAAATAAATTGGCTCCTTCTGAAGAAGTTTGGTCTGAAGAGTGGCCTAAATTTATCCCCCAAGGTGGTAAAAGACTGCATTAGCTGGAAATTCAGTCCAGCTCTCCAGGAGGCTTCCTGTCACTGCTGCTGGGAAGCTCCCATGCCAAATGGCAGCCGTGATTAAAAGCATGATAGGCAGTGACCCTGAGTTTGCTCTTGTAGCACAAGACTTTAAAAATGCTTCAGTGAACCTCAGAGGGAAATCAGATTGCAGGAGAGACTTCAGCAAATTTGCCTAGAGGAACTGAGTTGTTTGGTTTCGTTTTGTTTTTAATTCTCTTCAGAATGTTATTTCTTCATGGAAAAAAGAGATAAAGCCAGCATTGTCCCAGGGAAGGGTGGCGGTGGCATAGGAGAGGGTAACGAGGGGATGGAGGGGAATTACAAATGCTTTCTGTTTGCTCGGGTGTGTTGTGAGGGCTGCGTTGCTGATGCTCCTGGTGCCATATGGTGGAACAGCTGATGGTTAAATGCTGATGCTGAAACAAGATGCTGACACAGCAGATGCTAAAACGTGATTGTGGCAAAGATGATAGCAAAACACTGAAGGTGAAACACCAGCACAGAAAATGCTGCTGATGAGATAGAAAGTTTTGATGTTTGTCTGTGAGAAATTGTATTTCTGGAGCTGGCAGTAACTGTAGCAGCCCGGATAGAGTTTGGAAGGCCAGACTGGAGATGCGTGGGAAGCCAGAAGAGTTCTCAGCTGTTTGTCAGTGGGAGACAGTGAGGGAAATGTCTTGCTCCTTGCTCTATGGGGAAGGACACAAACCCTTTAGGAAGAAGCAAATCCACTGTGAAACTCAGTTTCCAGCTCTCCCAGTCCACCCAGCAGACGCTGGCATCAGCTCCATGCTGTTCTCACAGGCACGAGAGGGCCTGGCTGCAAACCAGCAGGATTCCAGCTGGTCACAGAGGAATAATGAGGTCATCCAGCACACACAGTCTGTTTGCTTGCTTGTCTCCCTTAGCATTTATGTATTTTTTATGGTTCTAAACACCGAGAACAAGAGTTTTAAACATTTAGTTGCAACAAAATGTGGTCCGGTGGTTTTTTTTTAACAGGAAAAGCCATTCTGGGGTGTGCTTGCCTAAGTTTCTGAAGGATAGCTTTGACCTTATTAGCAGATATGCACTGTGATCTTGTGAGGCACAGAAATGGCATTTTGTTTATTAAGTACCCAAGTTGCTCTAGAAAACAGAGGTAATTTAAAAAACTGGAAGAGGACCAAATAAGTGGCAATATAAAGGTTACAAGAAGATGTATTTTCAGAATTAAATATTCTCCAGTCCGATGGTCTGTGCCCTCAGAAAATCCAGGGTAAATTGATGCCAGAATGCTGCTCAGGAAAAGCTGCTCTTGTTTCCTGCAGACCACATCATGTTCTGCATCGTAGATTGTTGACAGAATGTAGATTGAATCGTAGAATGTAAAATTCGTACTATGAAAATGCTCTGTAATTATTTCAGTGGGCATTTACTTGTGAAAGGTCTTGCAGTATGCACGGGGAAAGTTTGACCAGCAGGATGTGCTGATTTGGAAAGGAGGGAGGGCATGGTCATCATCTGCCACAAATGATGAACATCCCACTGAGGATGTTCAGCCCGTGAGATTGGATTAAAAGCCTCCAAATTGCAGGTTTCCTTGGAGAGCCCCGGTGCGTGTTTGCTGTTTGCTTGCAGCTTGCCGTGTCCCGTGGAAGGGCGTGGGATGGCTGCAGGGCCGGGGACTTGTTTCTGTCTGTGGCACCATCTGCTGCAGGCTGCTCAGACAAGCTCGGGAGCACAGACAGGCCTGAGGGACGCTCCTGCAGCACAGACAGGGCGCGGGGACCTGGTGAGAGATGTGGGTGGCAACTGATGAGAAGAGCAGAGGGCAGCCACGGCTCAGACGTGGTGGAGAGGCTGGGAATCGTTTGCTAGCCACTGATCCTTGGTGTGGGTTTAAACACCTGAAGGCATCGGGCTGTGTGTAAGGAACCAGCTGATGAGATCCACGGCCTGTGGGAGACCCTCTGCAGACGTGGTCCCTCAGACACCCTGTGGCTTTCCAGAAGCACACCCTGCCAGTGCAGGGGGACAGCTGTGACCTCCCAGGAGCTCTCTGTCACCTGTGCGGGACGTGTTGTGCCAAAGGAAGCCACTGACGGGTCACTGTGGTGAGCACACAGCAGGGAAAGCAGAGTGAGCTCTGCTGTCAGACCCTTCCAGTCTGTTTTGTGCGGCAGATCTCTGGTTAAATATTTGCTCTAGTTCAAGGTTGGGGATTCAGAATCCTCCTGAGGTCTTTGTTTTAAGGAAAAGGACTCAGCAATTGTGCCCCAGGCTCTGCCTCACCACACTTGGTCCTGAGAGGGATGTTCCCAGGTTCTCTCACTGGAGAGGTGAGCAGCCTGGGCATCCCTTAGCTGGCTGGGAGTAACTTCAGGGAATCAAATGCCAGCTGCGAGGAGGAGTGCACATTTTACGGGCTGCTACTCTTCCCTTCTGAAGTAATGAACTCTATCAAATAATGTCAGAGTTGTAAGGGGGTTGATACAAGCAAGGCACAGGATTTGGACCAGATCTCAACTCCAGACAGGTGTGTGGGAAAGCAGAAAACACTGTATCTTTCCTCAAGTGAGAAACTTTCATTGTTGCACGCTAAAACATGAATGATTAATTAGCTATTTTACAGTAAATTGTGGCACTTGAGATAATTTAGGTGGGCATTCACATCCAACTCATACCTTTCCTGGTTCTAGGCTTGCAATCTCTTGCCCGGACCAAACCTTGATTTAGAGTTCCCCTGGGAGGTATTGTGGTGGCTGTTTTTCTTAGCTTAATCAAAGTGACAAAAACATTAAAAAAATTGTCGTTATGGAATATGATCTAGGGTCTACCAACACTTTAGTCCAGAAAACTAGCTCCAGCATCCAGTCAGGTGTCAGCAATGAGTCAGAAGTCTCTAGCACAGAGCCTGGGAAAAGGAACATAATGGCTGTCCCTGGGAAAGTTCATTCCAGTGTGAAAGCCTGTGGTTATCAGCTCCAGAAATGTTTTTGAAGAGTAATTTGCACCCCAGTGATTTGGGAAGAGGTTCAGTGTTTGGTACCTAATAAAGATAGCTGGCATGGAAGGGGATGTTATTTTAATTATAACATGGTGATGACATTTTCAGGAAGGGATCCCACAGAGTTCTGACTGCAGACGTTTCCATACTCACAGCACTTACACAGCTGCCAAAGGGCTTTCATTAATAGGTTCTTTGGATACAGTATACACAGGCTTCTGCTGTGCTATCACTGCTTCACAGCCCTTCTTCCACTTCCTTGGCTTCCTTGGAAAGATGAGCCAAGTAGATCTGGCCAGAGCCGGTGTCTCAGAATAGAAGCACGGGGTGAGAGGCAGCAGCGCTGCAGCTCTGCACAGAGGGAGGGAGGGCTGGGAGCCACAGCCCCGGGGATCAGCAGCCCCTGGAATCCCCTGTGCGCTCAGAGCGGCTTTGAGACGGCTTCACTGGTGGCCATGCGAGATGGCCGATCCCCCAAAGCCCTCCTGGAGCTGGAGCTGGAGCTGTGCTGGGGAATGGCCAGCTCCAGTCCCCGTCTTTGCATGAGAGCTGTCTGGTTGCCCACTGGTTTTGGAAATCACGGCACCCGTGGTTTGCTGCCGTTTGCCGTGCTGGTGGTGTGGTAGTGTGGAAAAGACTATGGACCCATTGTATGAAATTGTTGGTATCTTCTGATGTTTCCCCCATAAGTTAATAAAGTTGGTTTACCTCATACCTTCCCTTATCCTGCCCCTTTACCAAAAACAGTTTGCTCCCCACCCCTACTTACCTGTCCATCATCCTGGGTCCACCCCTATTTCCACAAAGTTCTTTGTCAATCAGTTAAATCCTTACCCTCAGACATGTCAATCCTTATTACCCCCATCCCTCACTACTAGAAGGTTCCATTGTATTCAATATATCATTTGTTCTGTGAAATGTCATTTATAAAGTTACTGTATGATTGGTTGTATGCAAATATTATCCCTCCTTTACCCCTCCTCTGGATATCCCTCATTGGTCAAATCCTGTTAACACCCTTTGTTACCGCCCCCCTTTAAAAGTTCATGCTCCCAATTACTTGTGGGTCAGTTGGCCAGATCCGCCTGTGCGTTGGTTCGGGGAATAAAACATCTACCTTGGACTTGGCTGGTCTCCTGACAACTCTCTCATCCCTTCACCTCCGTCAATCGCTGGCTGACGTGTGGAGAGAGAGACACCGTCTCTCTTCCTTGCCCTATTTACTCCCTGAGGCTCGGGGGTTAGGGTAAGCCTCCTGTATCCGACAGCCGTCCGTGGAGGAGCTACCGGGACGACCCAAGGGGTCAAGAGAGCCACTGGACAGCCACAGTGGGACCAGTTGCCGTGACCTTGCTGGCACTGGGAGCAGCCAAGGCTCTCGCTCGGGGGCAGGAGCCAGGACCTGCATCCCCTGCCCGGGTGATGCACCCGAGGCACAGATCCCACCTGGCACGTGTTGGGCTGGGATTCGGGAATTCTGGAGCCACCCCAGTGCAAGGGGAGAGTCGGGCCCAGCCGCTCAAGCTTGCACAGCCACTTCTGAGAACGTGAGGTTCTTATCGTGCCTCCTGAGCACAGCCTGGCTGAGGGAGGCATTCAGGGGGTACCTGGGGGCTGTCAGAGCCCGCAGCTATTCCCAGCTCAGCTCAGCTGCTCACTCACATTGCCGAGGAGCTTGGGCAAAAACATTACCAACCAAATCAGATTGCAGGGCTCTGTTTTGCATGTACTAGGGTCTCTAACCAACAAATCTTTTTTTTAAAAAAAAAGAAACCTGAAAATAACTCTGTGTAAATCATCATCAATTTTTTTATTATTCATTAAAATAACATTAATCATAAACCTCTTTGGTATTCATGTGGATGTAATATGTAGCTCCAAAGGAATTATGGATTAAAGGGGACTTAAGCTCAGAACACTCAGTTCTCTATGAACATGCTGTGTTCATTATGTTAGATTTAGTGTGAACTATTTTCTTCAGTATTATTAGAAGGGAGTAATGGTTGAGTTTCGCATTTATTTGAAAGTGATTAAAGCAAAATTTTCACCTTGAATAAAACAGCAGCAACATATTAACAATTTTTATCATGCCCACAAAAGAAATCTCTTCTCAAAAGATTGGAAATAATCCTCTAAAATCTACCTGCAGCTGATTATATTAACCCATGCGAAATACACATTTCCACCTTCATGGATTTTTTTTTTTTCTTTAAACTTTACACTGTTGAGGTTGTTAATATCTCTGCTATTCACATGCACCTAGGGGTAATGTTAGGATCACTGCACATTCACTCCTCTGTTTCTGACTTCCGAAGGCCCTACATTAATATTCTAAGACTCATTACTGATGTAAAAACTAACTGGTTTATTGAACATTGCATGTCTGGCCTCATGTCTGCATAGTACTAATTAAAAATCATGAACTTCTTTACCAGCAGGAAGCTTTGTAAAATGCGGTGTGGATTTTTGGAGGATTTAATCCTGTTTCTGTGTATATAAACCAGAGGGCATTTTCCAGACACTCTCGCGAGTTTAAAGGTATTATTTACAGAAATAATTCCATGGTGAATATGCTGGGTTGGATTCTGGCCACCCCACCATTTTTCACCCCAGTACCAGACAAATTAGCTCTAGGCATGAGAGGTCTGATGACAGGAAATTAGTTCAGCCCAGGGATTGTGAGGGTATGGATCACAGCAGACCTTGTTCCTGCCCCTGAACCTGCCGTAGGGTTGGCACCATTTACTTTCCAAAACACTCCCCTCACCTGAAGGACAGAAAGTCCACCAGGTGCCTGGAGGTCACCTCGTATTTCACCACTGAGCTCTCCCTGCTGGAGCGGAGATTTACATGAGGACCTCTGTGGGACAGCATACAGGGCCATATTTTATCAGGCAGTGGATGTCTTTTCATTTTGTATTAGCCAAGTGTGTGTAATCCTAATTAAGAAATAAGTTAATCCTAATGTCAACTGGCATAAATCCTGTGAGGAAGGGTGTTTGCATTTACTGAGTGCTGCAATGTATTTGCTCGACTTTGGTCGCCGTGTCGTCCTTGTTCCTGTGCAGTCTAATCTGAGGTCAGGAGAATCATCAAATCATGGAATGGTTTGGGTGGGAAGGGATCTTTAAAAGTCATCTAGTCCGACTTTCACTACTTCAGGCTGCTCAAAGCTCCATCCAACCTCCTGACCTTGAACACCTTGAAGAGTTGGTCCCACTGTCCTTGTGAACGCTCAGCTCGTTTGCTGGAGTGCCACAAAATGTCCTGTAACTGCCCAGACACTGCTTAGACCCCTCACCTGTCCTTGTCATCCACAGTGCCACTTTCTGCGAGTTCTGGTAACTCTTGAGGATTTTTTCATACTTTCATGAAAGCTGAAGTGCCAGAACTTCCAGCCCCTGCTCCGGTGATCAGATGTTTGAAGTGCCTGCCCCAGCTGCGGCTGTGTGGTTCAACTTAGCTTCGCACCATCATTCGGAAATGAGAAGAAATTACAAAATGGCAGAATTAACTCCAGTTAAATCCCAAGTGATCCCTTCACCCCGCCTCTGAGCCTCAGTCAGGGCTGAGAGAATCTGCTTCCAGCCTGGGTTTCTCCACAACACGCACCTTCCCCACAGCCAGGCCTGCTCTGCACTGCTCCCGGGATGATTGCAGCCCCATTCCCCACGGAGGGCTGCTCTGACACCCCAACACGTGCAGCTGAGGTGCCAGTCCTGCTCTGCGCTGCTCCCAGGATGATTGCAGCCCCGTTCCCCATGGAGGGCTGCTCTGACACCCCAACACGTGCAGCTGAGGTGCCAGTCCCACGCCGCATCCCTGACTTCAGTTAGAAACCTGGTATGTGCTTTTTTCCATCCCCTGACTTCCTTTGCACACGTGCCTAGAAGAGACCTGTGCATTTTCTCAGAGAGATTTTGAATTTGTTCTTTGATACATGGTTTTCTTGAGGACAAATCCAGGTTTCAAGTCATGATCCACTCCCTGTGTTATTAGGTAAACTCACCCGGCTTCAGAGACAGGGAGCCTGTGCTCTGAAGGATGGGTTTTTCATGGCTGTTTGAGGGTACAGGTGAGAAAACAGCTGCCCCAGGAGAAAAATCCTTTAAAAAATCCCTTTCCCTGTCCCTCCATAGCACATTGAAGTCTGGATTCTGTAAATATGCTTTTATGTAGAATAAAGATGGCTGTGTAAGGAAAGCTATAGCATTAAATACCTTCAAATAGTGCCTTCTTAAGTCTGTAGGGAACTTTTATCTGCAGGAGTCACAGCTCTCCTGCTAGAAATCAACCCCTTTATCTCCTTTTGTATGAAGAGTGGTGCAGGGGGGAGAGCAGAGTTTCTGCTGGCTCCTCTGGCATCCATCATGCTTCTGAATCTCTCTGCTATTAATAATTAATTAGTCTCCACAACACAAATATAAGGCAAGGTGGTTAGTAGTGTCATTTCTGGTCTTAAAAGAATGGGAGAAGTGAGAGATGAAGAGAGCTGGTCAGGAGCTGCACCAGAAATTGGAAACTGAACGTAGGTTTCTCATGGGTGTTATGCTGATCTCCTAGCCACTTTAAAAACTTCACATTTCTTTTATTACTAGCTTGCCCTGAAGAGTTTTTCTTTTTGTCCTATTTCTTTCCTCTTTCTTTTCCTCCTGTCAGTGTAGCACAGAGATCCATGTAAGCACAGTTTCGTGTTCCACCACGAACACCGAAGGGCCTCAGGACACACTATATTTGTACATGTGATGCCATTTTGCAAGACAAAAGTCATATTGCTGCTACTGGAAATAGTAAGAAGAAGCACAGTGCCACGTTTTGCACCAGTCCATGTTGCTGGGACGTGCCTGTCTGTCCTCCTCGCACGACTTCTGGCTGTTCTTTTGCTCCTGGTGTTTCCTTCCCTCCTTAGCATCAGATGCTGGTCAAAAACTTCTTGCTGTTTGTGCACCAGAGAAAGAAAATGAAAAAAGGCATGAGGTTTTCCACTGCAGGTTTTTCAGGAGCGTGGAAGGCTGCCAGAGGGAGCATCCACACACCCAGGGACTGGCGTGGCTGCTGCTAGTGCTGTGTAAGCTGCCTGCTACACTGAAGGATAATGCTAACTCCTTTTTTTTTTCCGGGGGAATAAGAAGATTGGCAACATTAATTTTCAGCTGAATTAGCTCTTTTGATAACAGTCCAGGAGAGAGTCTTGAAGCGATCATGAAATCAGAGCAGCTAATGCTGCTTGGCTGCTCTACAGTCTGCTCATAGACCCAGGAGCCCTGTTGCCCTGCTCCGAGAGGGATCCTCAGGTTCTGGCTTCCCTTACAGGCTTTTAATCATGTGTTTCCATCTCTTGCTCATGTATATCATAGGTGGGGAGGGAGAAGTGCCCATACTGCTTTGATATTCAGCCAGGATAGGTTCAGAGTCGCATTCAGGCTGCTCTGCAGTGTCCAAGGCAGAGCAGCAGCGGAGCCAAAGCAGGAGATGTGAGCTGTCTGTACCTACACTGAAGTGTACCCCAATTTATGCCCCGAGGAGCTTTGCTGTCTCTGGAAGGTTTGGGATGGGGTTTCTCTTGAAGTAGCAAGAAAGGCTCACATGCCCAACAGTTCCTCTGCCCAGCCCTTTGCCTCCCTCCGAGCAGTGCCACCTTTCAAGTGCTCCTCCATCACTGGGAGCAGATGTGCTCAACACCAAAGGGAGCAGCTCTCCTTTCAGGCTCTATCCAGGGTGCAGTAGCAGTGCTCTGATTATCCGGAGAGGAGGAAATACACCGAGGGAGTGAGAAGGCTGTTAGAGCCAGAGAATCCCGGCACGCTAAGAAAAAAGCATCCTTGATGAAGGATTTTTACTGGGCATGGTGGGAATTTGCTGTAGGGAAAAGTAAATCTGGGGAGTAATTGGGCTGAGAGAGGGAGGAGGGGAAGAGCTGAGTTCCAGGCCCTGGCTCCCACACAGGGCTGGGGCTCTGCAGCCCCTCCGCAGCTCCGTGGCACAAGGGGTGTCCAGTGCCTTGCAGGGAAAGGTCCATAATGAATAAACATCTTCATTTTAAATCACTGTAGGCTTCTGATTTTGCATTTCATTTCCAAACGCAGTTATCCAATTTTCAGTTTAGGCCCTCTGAAGTGTAGAAAAATAGACATATACTGCAGAAGAGGAGGAGAAAAAAACTTTAGGAATTGCTAAAATGATGCACAAAGAGAGAGAGAAAATGACCTTTGGTTGGGCGTCCAACAGCGCAAAGAAATTCTAAAGTAGTTTACTTTGAAGTACATTTCAGTCAGAGGGATTTTCTAGCAGTAAAATCAGGCACTTAGCAGGGATTGCATATAATTTCCACTCTACACCAGTATAAAGCTTCAAACATAATGATTTTTTTTCCATTCAGCACCAATAGCTAAAGCCCTTGGTCATTAATAATGACTCATTCTTCACCTGTGTTATTTGAACTACATTTGTCATCTATTACTAGCCTTTAAAAGAACTTAACCTGACTCTTCTTTTTGCCTTGTCTTTCAGTTTCTGAGTCATTTTCTCTACAAGTGACACATTTTAGAATTTGACATTTACGTAGGACACTGATGTTAGAAGTGCTTTTAGTTTGCATTTGTCTTAATTTTAGGTGTTACTATTCTACACTACTGTGTTTTACCACATTGTTCAGTCTAATCCTCCCATAAGAATGTGAGGTCAGCAATGGTGAGGTTTGGGAGTGGGTGGATATGGTAACTCCAGCACCAGAACTGCCGTGGGTGAGGTGGAATAATTCACCTAGAAGGCAGCCAACCTGTCAGAAAGGCTCAGTGGACATGTTTTACCAGGAAATCTGCAGCTGGCATCTGTAAAATGACCCAGTTTAGTGTGCAGCTGAGGCGGCCGAGCAGGAGCTGGTGGTGCCCAGTCCCCAGTGTCCGTGTGGGATCAGCCGTGTGGACACAGCAGCAGGGCCTGTGCTGCTCCCCTTGCTTTGTCTGGGTAGGGCCGGACATGAAAGCTGCTTCACCTCACGTCCTGCATTATGTTTGGGGCTGAAGACCAGGTGAGGAGTGACAGGTCACCCCCTGCACCTGCCATCCGCACATCTGTGGGATGTGGGAGCTGGCATCTCAGAAAAGCCCAGCCCTGCAGCTTAATCTGCCCTGGTGTCCTCACAAACAGCCAAATCCTCTGGTCTGAGCACTTGCAAACCGATCTGCACAAGAAGAAATACTCCTAGCTAAAAACTTTGCCTGTGATTAACATAAATTCACATTATTGTGTGGTTCAGCCCGAGCAGAGCTTTCTGTTTGCCACTTACACACTCTTCCGCGCTCGGGTGGCGCAGCAGCCCCGGCACCCTGAGCAATGCTAATGAGGGAAACGAGCCCTGCTCACACCAACAACGCTGCGAGCTTGTCAGTGACCTCCCTGGCAGAAAGAGCTGGGCCTTTTTCAGAATTCAAAAATAAACCAAAGCTGTAAAAACCAATATTTTCTTAAGGGAGTCATCCTTTTGTGTTTTCTTCCAGTGCCTGAAGTGGCTTTTGTAGAAAGGTTACTAACCTGCAACAGATGAAAGTTAAAAGAACACGGTTAGAAGGCAAAGCAAAAGGTGGTTATGAACATATGGTTGGTAGATTTATTTTTAGAGATGCAACACAAAAATCTTGAAAAAATAGGCAACTGGTGCAAAAGTACCTTAAATTGGAAGAACTTCATAGTCAAATATTTATGGCTCTCTTTGCAGAGTTTGAAAAATTAAATTATTAAAAGCAAATATTGTGGCAAATAGGTTCTCATCAATCTCAATAAAAGTTACATTTCACTATCACTGTCACATTATTACTTTTTTGCTTTCAGTCTTTTAAGATTGAAGAGAACAGTAACAAACTCCAGTAACAAATCAAAGCTTTTCAATGTAATTTACTTGGTGAGTAATTTCTAATTGATTCAGACTGATGGGGCTGCATAGTTTGATGTATTGCCGAAGTGAGAGATACTTTGGACGAAGTGAATTTATAAGCACCTCTTCTCCAAAGAAAAATGGCTGCTATATTTCATTTTGTCACTTTTAGCTGTAGCAATGTTCTTGTATACCTATCTGTGTGGAATTTCAAGGGAAAAAAATTAAAAAGCCAGCGTGTACACCTGAGGGGAAGGCCAGCCCTGTCCCGCTGAGGAGCTGGGTCTGGCACAGGGGGAGCGGGACACGAGGCGTGTTCATCCCACAGCAGCAGCCTGGTGCGCGTGTTCCGCCCGCTCCTTCCCTCTCCCTTTTTTTTGTTGAAAGTGTAGTTGCTTGGCAACATAATTTAGTCACCTGCAGGTCAGGGTTCAGGTCTTGTTAATGTCATTGTGAATTAGAAGGAGGAAATGACTTCGGGGGTTTTACAGCTTCTTTGTGACATTGCTGTTAGCCAAGAGGTTCGTATCCTGTGGTGGAAAGCCTTTAGTGGCTGCTTGTTTTCTCCGTGAGTATTTCCATACGTGTTCTGCAGGACTGCCCAAGTGGAGAGGGGAGAGGAGAATACAACAGAAGACGTGCAATTTGATGTATACATTGTACATGTTAAAGGTCAGAAGCAGTGCTTTGCACCCAATGACAAATTGCTCCATTTTAGGGCAACTTAAGCTCCAGGCTTTGGAAAGATTGGCTCCCGTGTCAGCCCTGCCCCACAGCACATTCAGGAGGTTTTTAGGAGAGCAGAAGCACGTTCCCCTGCCACTTTCTTCCCCATAGCAGAAATCCCTGAAGGCTGGTGCCTCAGGGGAGCAACCTAAAATTAGCAGCTCCAAAATTCATCCTGAATTTTTGCTCCATACACTCTCAGAAACCATCTGATTCTTCCTGCTGCAGCCTGGTGTAACAAAAGCATCAGTTCTCCCGGGCACCCTGCTCCGGTCAGCTGGAGAGGTTTGCTGAGTTTGCCACAGAGGAGCCAAGGCACCTGGGCTGCTGCAGTCCCAAATGCTGAGAGATTTGCAGGGCCGCTGAGGCTTGGGGAGGTGTGTGCTCTGAACCTCCCCGGCGCCTCGGGGTGCTGCACTCCCATCAGATCTGCTCAGTTCCCCCTCCAGAGCCGGCAGCACGGGGCTGCACTGCGAGGCTGGGATCTGCCACAGCTCAGGAAAACAAATCGGCTCTTTGCATGTTTGGGTGTGAAGGAAAGGCTTTGCAGTTGTGATAGAAATATTTGTGTAGAGCTGTCAGAAGGGTTTTTCCACTTCATTGGCCTAACCAGCTGAAAGGAAAGCATGCATACAGCCATGTGTACATGTACTTATATCTAGCTGTGTGTTCTTATTATTATGGCTGAAGATCCAAATTTGAACAATTTGGTCCAAAATTACATATTTCATTTTTTTTCCAGGATGATAAACACTTCCTATTACAATTGCAAAATAAGGTGCTTAAAGCACAAGTAGAAGTCTCAGTGAAAAATAAAAAGCCATAACATTTCCCTTAGAAAAGAACAGAATTAAACATTTTGCACGTATTAAAAAAAATTCGTCATCGTTTGAAGCCAAAACAGTTTTATCAAATTCAATCTGGACTCGCGGGTGGCTATAATCTTACTAAAACAGCATTTCGTGGCAGACTTATTATTCACCAGTTTTCACAGTCAGAATTTCCATGCGCTGTCCTGCTCAGCTTTGCTGCCTCTCCCCAGCAGCGGGGTTGGTGTGCAGCCCTGTGCTGCCGGCCGTGCCCCGCTGGGGCTCCCACGCGGCCCCATTGTGCCTGTGCCCACAAACACCGCTAATCCCAGAGCCGTTTGCGCGGCTGATTTGTGCTCCGGACTTCATTAATCTTCGCCGGGGCTCATTATTTGTGCTGTGTGGCTGGTCAGCTCAGACATATGGGGCCAGATTGCCAGCTGCTGGGGCTCAGCGTGGCCCCGCTGATGGATGGGGCAGGCTGTGACGGATTGGAGCTGCAGCTCGGGGCCTTCCTGCCTCTCTGCCGGCCTTTCAGCCAGGCTGCGATGGGTTTTGTAATGTATGAGTTCCCGCACAGGTGAACCCCACCTGTGAAACAAGCTGCCTTCGGATACTTTGCTTATGTAAACATTTGGGATTGTGTGAAAAATCCCCAGTGTGAGCAGGTGTTTGCAAACAGGAGTTAAACGGCGACCAGTAACAGCTGAACTGAAAGACTTGCTTAGAAAATGGTGTATTTTTGTTAGTGTGACTCCCCAAATAATTTCTTAGGTGGTTCTTTTACTGCCTCAGCTGAGATGCAGAACATATTCTTGACTCCAGCTCCTGCAAAAGCTTCAGTGGAGAAAACAATATTATGCAGCAGTTGTCCTAACATGTAAAACCTGAGTAATACCATAAACCATTGTTTACAGGGCTTGGTGAGACAAGCATCAGTGATTCAGGTAAAGCTTTTTAAAACCTGATGCTGGCAAAGGCCCAGTGCTGTAGTGCCAGCTCACGGTGAGCTCTGCAGAGGGGAGAGCACAGCGCTCGCAAAAGGGAACTTTCCCAACTTTTCCATGTTTTTATTCAGAGCTGTGTGGGCACGAGCAGCTACGCACAGCAAAAATGTGTTGTGTGTCTGCCTTGGTGTGAATTAGCTCTAGAAAGAGTTCAGATTCATTGCCCAGCTCAGGCCCTTACAAGGGTGTTGGCGTGTGAGACCTGAATCACTTGTGCAACAGGGCCTCTGCCATCGGGGTGCTAATTGGGACTAATGGTGCACTGGGGAGCTGCTGAGGTAGCAGAACGGCAGAGAAAACTGAGAAGAGAAGGAATATTTCCTCCTTCCTTCCCTCCTTCCTTCTGGGTAGCACTGGCCTTGCAATTTTAGGCTGACCCCTGGATTTCTCAGTCTGTCTGTGTTGTGCCAGTCTCCAGCAGCACCTTCAATGTTTAACAAATGCCAGTCAACGTGAGGCCACCTCAACCCATGATAGAGGTCATAAATTTAGGAGACCTAAAGGTGGAAGATTTGTGTTGTTATTGATTGTTCCCCATCCCCCTCTGCCTCTTCCCCTAACATTTGACAGGGAGGTTATGGCTGGTAATACTATGGGAAGTGAAATGCTGAGAACTTTTGGAGACCTAATCCATGGATCTCAAAATGCTTTCTAGATGCTGGCTGGCACAACTGGTTTTCTAGTAAAGTACAAGGCTGGGGAAAAGGGCTTTAAACTGTCAGAGAGCAGATTTACTTTGGACATTAGGAAGAAATTCTTCCCTGTGAGGGTGAGGAGGCCCTGGCACAGGGTGCCCAGAGAAGCTGTGGCTGCCCCTGGATCCCTGGCAGTGTCCAAGGCCAGGTTGGACAGGGCTTGGAGCACCCTGGAACAGTGGAAGGTGTCCCTGCCCATGGCAGGGGGTGGCACTGGATGATCTTTAGGGTCTCTTCCAACCCAGGCCGTTCTGTGAGTACATCAGGAAAAAAGGACACTGAGCCATTAGATATTTAGGGTTTAACCATGAAGTCTTGCACTTCCCAGCCACTAGAGATTCATGGGTCCAAATGAAAGGAATGGAGTATAGATTTTTAGACGTTTTTCTGTATTGCTTTATCCATCATGTATTGTCTTAAAGACATCCAAACCTACTGGCAGCCAGCTCTGCGAGGCTGCCATGCCTAATGGTGGGGGCAAGGAACAGGATTTGTACGAGGGCAAAAGTCCCTGGGTTTTGTTTTCTACATGTATCTAGTGCTTCAGGGCACCCAGAGTTAATGAAACCACATAAAAATGAAATGGTTTAAAACAAACTTCTGTGGAAAAGTTTCTTTTATTTTTCTTTGTAAAGTTTGGACATGTACCTGTTTTGTTTTGTGTTGTGTTTTCCTTAGACAGAGAACCGACGGGGCTTGAAAAGAACTGGATCTGTAGAGCTGTCAGCAGAATCTATAAAAGAGACTCTCTGGGAATCCCATCCACCTCTCCACTTGCAGGCAAAAAGACAAGGAAAATAACACATCAAAACTATATTTCCTAAATATTTCATGCGTAACGTCCAATGTTCCAGCTCTCTCAAGAATGCCGGAGAGCGGTACTTCCTTTAGTGTTTTATATATGATACTTTACAAACATCTGAAGGAAGTTTATACCTTGCATGAGCTACCTACAGCAAACCACCTTACAGCCAGTGAGTCCACGAGTGGTTCTGTTCTCTTAAAGGCAGAGGAAGGTAAAGCTGGAGCCTCTCTCCTGCAACACCTGATCTTCAGCTTTACAGGGCAGAGCTGCTCCTGGGCTTGTGTTTAGGGCTAGGATATATTCCAGTGGCAAAACCATGACCAAAGCTCAGATGAATCTGTGATTTACAAGAACTGATTGAGCAAACAAATATCCTAAGCCTTCAGGAGGTACAGTAGATTGAAAACAAATTGGATGTAAGGTTAATGACTTGGCAAAAAATCCAAATGTCACCTAGGAAGGCTGGCATCATGCCTCCGGTGTAATTATAAGTCCGTAGTGATTGTGCATGTGAATCGCTGAAGCTAAACACAAGTTTGAAATATGGAATGCCTTACTCAAGAAGTGGGAGAGAGTAGAAAAACATAACCCTGCATTTTAGCTAAATTGGCAGCATAAATCCAGATTAAATCTTTCTGTATTTCTTAATTAACTGCAGAGTTGCTTTATGCAAATAGCGTTTGATGTACATATTTGTGTGTGATTGGCACAGAGATCAACCATGTCAGCTTTAAGTAAACACGAGCACACAAACTCAAACAGCAAGATGTTTGCCCAGCAAGGCAGCATCACTCTTGCAAACAGAAAGTCACTTCTTCATCTTCACTCAGAAAATCTTGTTTTCTAAGTGTCTTCCTTCACTGGGAGCCCTGCAGAGTCAGGTCTGACTGCGCTAAACAATTCCGTGTGGATGCAATCAAGTGTATTGTGAAGTACCTCTGTTTTATTTACTGGTACCAAGATCCCTGCAAGGTGAAGCCTTTGAGATCTGGCAGCCTCAGACAAAAAACAAGCTACTGCAATTGTTACTCAGCTAGTAACAGATCTGCTCCAGAGCAAACTTTGACCTTCTTATTTCCATTACTTGAATTAATCTAATGTGTCTGAGGGATGCTGGAGAGACAGCAATGTAGCTCCAAGCCAATTGTCCATCCCATGGATGGTGTAAGTGAATTAAAGATGTCTTTTGCTTTTCTCGCTATGAAACCTGGGGTGTGTTGGTCAGTGTATGGCTAAATGTGACTCTGGAATACTCTCCTTTCCTGAAGAAGGCAGAACAAGTAAGATCTGATTTCTGAGATGCCCGACCATGGGTAGCACAGGAGGGGTGAGGGTGGCAGGGCTGCCTTCCCTCTGCCTGCACTTCAGGCCTCTGCAGGGGCACCCGAGTGGCCTCTGGGTGGATTGGAGCAACTGCACAGGCCACAGGAGACAAAGGAGGCGCCTCAGAGCAGCAGCAGTGGAGCTAATTAAAGTGTTAATTTTCCTTGTACTTGTGCCTAGACCACAGTAGCTACTTGGAGCAAGCAAGAATTGGCAAAGGCTTTCAGTCACTGAAGGCTTTGATAAGATCCAAACTCCAGCTACTGAAGACCTGAATGATGCAGGGAGTGTTAAAAAAAGGTGCAAAGAGCTCCTGCCAAACACCTTTAATCATTCCATGCTCTCTGTTCTCACTAAAACTGTTTCCATGCAGTCTCTGACACGCTGGGTCATGAGCACGGCTGGGTATTTCTGTGGACAGACATCACAGCTCGGCGCAGCGCACAAGGCAGAGCGTGACTCACCTTGAAACAGAATCTTAAAAACAGGATTTCTCAGAAATTGTTTTGTCCTGTCCAGGCTGTGGCAGACTGCAACAGAAGATGATCACTGCTGTGGGGAGCTGGTCTGCTGTGGAAGAACCGAAGAGATGAGAGTGTGCAAGTATTTTATGGATGGATTTTCTCCTTTGTGTCTGACTTCCAAGTGTGCCCATACATCCCTTTGGAGAAAGGCTCGCAGGAGTGGAGCAGCCAGGAAGGAGGTGAAGGATCACTGTCTGCTGAAGCTCTTTCAGCTTTCTTTCTAAAACCCCGAGGGAGGCAGAGGGGAAGGTGATGTGAGATCAAAAGCAATAATGGAGGAGCATTTGCAGGGGTGATATTTTAAAAGATGAATTGTTTGGCTAGAGATATTTCTTTTTTTTTTTCCTCTAATATCCAGCTGCTGAACTGAAATGGAAATGGACCTGGTCAGCACAGAGCATTGCAAACCTGCAGTCCAGACATCCCAGACATTTCTTGCCTTTTCTTTTATTACCCTATCCAGAGCAGGAATGCTTCCCATAAACAAGTACACCCTTGCCAGCTTCTCACACACAGCCACTTTTAAACCTCTTTATAGATTTAAGAATACAGCATCCAAGAGCTTTAAGACACTATTGCTTCAGAAGGAAGGGAAAGCTGCCATCTGTTTCTTCCTTGCTTCTCACTCCAAGCAGCAGGAGAATACTTTTTCCTGACCCAGCTCTTCCCATCTTTTACCCCCTAAAGCATTAGTTAGAATTAGATGTCAGTGTGTTATTCCCATGGGAAAAATAAGGTAATTTATTTACATGCCTGTGTAGTGGAACAGCATGCTAGGGAAGGCAGCTAAGGCAGGGAGGACAGGCCACGGCCCTGAAAGAATAGGCTGCTTATTTGAGCACTGAAAGGGAATAAAATAAAAACCTGCATTCCCCTTCACATGCAGCTTTGAGGAGGTGAAGTATTTTATGTTTAAGGGTCGTTCTGTCAGCTGGCTGGCCATGTGTTAAAGATGCTCAAATGCAGAGAGCAGAGCTGTGGTGACTTTTCCCCCAGTCGAATGGCGTGGCAGGGAGAAAAGATGTAATTCTGAGGCTTTGAAATCAACAGAGCTGTGACAACAGAGGCTGTGGTTTCACCTGCAGCTGAGAGCAAGACACGCTGTGTGCTGTGTTCAGGGCATCTCCTTCGTAAAAACTCCCAGCTGCAAAAGCTTAACCCAGCCAAACAGGGGTCCTGCACATCTGGGGGTGTTCCTGCAGAGCAGGGGATCAGATTAATTTCTGTGCTTTTTTTCAGTAAGAGACTCTTGCAGTTACACAATGAAGTCTTTTCTTGCTGTGAAAATCGAGTACCTACACAAAATGGCTTGGATTTCCACTGGACCAAGAGAGGTGGAATTTAAGAGGGGAAAACAGCTGAGTTTGTCTCATGGTCTCTGTCATGGGGTCTTTTTCTGGTTTTTACAGCTGCACCAATGGCTTTTCTGATCAGTCTTTTGGGGAATTCTTACCTGTGGTGTCAGAGAGAACCTCACCCAAGTCTTTGGCAATTCCCACCTCAGGCTTTAGCCTCTAAATGTCAAAAACTGTCCTTTAAAAACAAAATTTTTAAAACCTGAAGGTGGGCTGAGGGGAGATCAAGGGACAAAGGCTCTCCTGGAATGTGTCTCCTTTGAAGTGGCAAGAGAGGTTGTTGTATGGATGAGAATTGTCTTTAAGTTCAGGATCTTGGTGGGTTTGAATTTAATACAAACAAGCAGCCAACTTGGGCTTGCTGAGAGCTGCCAGTATTCTCTCGGTGCATGGAAAGGACAGGAATTGTTCTTTCCATACATCATTTACAAGTAACTGCAGTGACTCCACAAAGTCGGTACAACTCCTTAACACAAAGCAGAGAAAAGTACAAAGGGAAGAACAGGCTATTTTGTTGCTGGTTTTTAAATAGAAGTTCTCTGTGGGCAGAGTTCAGCTGCATCAGGGTGGAATCAAAGGGCCGATACAGAGGAATTTTTTCACCTTCTGGAATTTTAATGTCTGGCTTTAGTGTCAATTATCAGTACTCTTTATTTACTGAACAATGCCTCGTATGAAGATAGCATGGTAATTTGATATTTGCTTATGAAAAGCCCATTTCTAAAGCAGTGGCACTGCAATTTTCAGCAGTTTTCACAGGGACCTTTCAAAGAACCCTGTTCTTGAACAAACAGCCATTTGGAATAGACCCGTGTTTTCCATAACCCAGGGAGAGGAAATTTGCACTGAGAGGTGAAAATTAGTGAAGCAAATCTTCAGACCTTTCGTGCACAGTCCAAGCACCACAGCTTTCTCCTTATTCCCCCTCTCACATGCCGGAGCCACATTTTCCTCAGGCAGCCAGCCTCGAAACACTGCCATTCCTGCAGCTCAGGAATTATTTTCAGCTCAGACCGAAAGGCAGTTTTCACACCTATCCTCACTATTAACTTGCCGGAGTGATGACAGGCCCATTCAGTTACTGCTTCCCCGTGGGACAGCGCTCAGCAGCGCCGTGTCCTGCTGCGTGGGAGGGCTCCAGCTCTTCTCCCAGATATCTCCACTATCCCTTTTGAATATGGCATTCCCGGTGGGCAGGAGGGCAGATGAGAGAGCCTCTTATCCTTCCCAAAAGCGCCCTAAGCTTGATGCATCGTGATTGAGAGAGATCAGCGGGCAGAGCTCTGACCCTACGGCTGAGGCCATGGGCCAAGCAGGGGAACAGGGTTTTGAGAGGGACCAGTTACAGAGCTGAGCAAGGGGGAGATAAAAGGCATCTCGGAGAAGAGAGAATAATAGGAGAATGAGGCATGCAAAACTCTACATGCTACAGCAGAGGAGGGTTTAGAAAAAATCCTTTGTGCTTGTTAAGATTTTTGTAAATCCCAGTCTGCTCGAACATGGGATCGTCCTTTGGAGAGCAGAATGGCTGGCAGAGGAGGAGGTGCTTGGCAAAGTATCCTTTTACATTAATTCCTTGGATAGAAAGAAACTTGCTTGCAATGGTGTATTTTTAAAGATCTTCTTATAGGCCTTATTAGCCACAGAGCTCTACCTACAAGACGTGGCAACTGTAAGGATTTTTAATACTTTGTACCCCAAGATTCATTGTCAAGTGCCCACAAAGAGTTTAAGAATCATTTATCCACCTTTCACCATGTTGTTCCTCTGTTCTCCTCCAGATATCCCCGTCCTGGTAAAACTGCCTCTCTTTTAGCAAAGTGTTGTTTTGTTTTTCCCTGGGGAGCTGGGTGAGGGGGAGCCATCCATGCTGTGTGACACGGGTCACAGCGTGGGTGAGTCCTCCCTGTCCCACCTCTGCCCCTGAACACCTCTCCTGTTTCACCACCACTTTGTCGCATAAGTACTCATCAAGGTTGCCCGTGATGTTCACATATGAGCTTATTATGCAGCTGATATTAACAATCATTATAAAAATCAGCCTGGCTCGGGCAGTCAAGTGGTGCTAAACTGCCTGTGATGGGCTGAATTCAAGGCCACATCATTTCTGTTCAGAATGTCTGAGAAATTCAAGGCTGGCTGTATTAAAACCTTAACTTTGCACACCGCTAATCTTGGAACACGCTGCTCAGGCAACCTTGACCCTGTGGTTTCCCAGATTTTCTGATTTCATCTTAGTTAAAGCTTTATTGCTACAGCCCATCAGTATGAGGTATGTCTAAGCTCCCTGCATATCAAAAAGGATCTGCACAAATTGCCAAGGAAAGAAACGTTCAAGGGGCAGACTTTAAAAGGCATTTAGATGGTAGAGGGGCACACTGAGGGAAGAAATGATCAGAGGAATTACAAACTGACACATGTTTTGGAATTCTCGGTCTTAAAATTCTGCCCCAAGCTCCTTAATTACGGAACAGGTCCACAAGGAAAACTGTAACCTATTTCCCTTTGTTCAACTCTTTCTGGTTGGAAGGATTTATTAAGCCAATGTCAATATTCTTCCCATCAATTTTGGAATGTCTGACTCTTTGTTGAAACAAGCTATTAGCAGCAATAAAAAGACACAGGACTAGAATAATTTGTCTGGAGTTCTCTTGTGTGAAACATTCGCAGTGGTGTGAAGAAGCCAGCAAGTAATATTATATTCACAGCTTACTTTGGCTCACAGGTGGCAGCAAAATCAATTAACGACTTCTATCCATAGGAATTTATTGACTTATGCCCATTTTAGAAAGAAATGCAACTTTCAGTTGGTAAAGTTACCAAATGCTGGTCTCTTCGAGATGTGTTGCAAGATGTCCTCTCCCACCAACCCCCGTGGCTGCACCTGGTTATTCTTTCCCAGGATGTAGGGCCTCCACCAGTGCTGCAAATCTTCCTTCCTCCAGCAAGCTGCTGTTCTCATTTGAATTTCCCTGAACTGCTGGTTGGCACTGCTACTTACCTCTGATTACTTTCTCACAAAACTCAAGTCAGCAAAATTTGCAGTGACTGGTATGAATCTCATAATAGCAGGGGCAGTGGGAAAGTGTGTTTTTGCAGATAAGACACCCCACACTTCTCGTTTGACTCAGCACGAGCCCTGCACTGAGCCTGGCACTGCACCAGAGAAGAACGTGGGAGAAAAAGGCCGAGCTCTTAGAGCAGGTGCATCAGTGCACATAAATTCAGGCAATCATTTCAATGGCAGCTCGGCTAAACAAGCTGTCCCTTACCTTTTGTTCCTTTATAGATGTTTATGTTACTAATTAAGCTGTAGGTTTAGGTCTGCAAAGTAATGAAGCTCTTCCACCTGCTGATGTCAAAATACCTGACTGTTTGCTGATACTTTAAATAAAAGCAGGTAGGAGAGATGCTGTAGTAATTGACTGGTTGCCTGCAAGGGTTATTTCAGGGTGAGTGCTGGAGAGGCTGCACTGGTTTAGAAATTCAGAAAGAAATTTTTTTTCAGAGGCTGGTGATTGGAATGTTTTCCTGAGAAGCCTTGGTGTCTGTTAGTGCTCCTCGCTTAGGTGCAGTAGGTACTGAGCCTACATCTGGGTGCTCATAAGGGAGCAGATTGTGTGTGTCTCTCCTGCATAGTCTAATTAAAATAACTTGCATACATATGTCAGTGTTCCCACTGAGTCTTACGGTATTTAGTTAACTGGGTTTCATTTTGTTGAACGTAGACTGGGATAGGTTTGTGTTTCTAAGCTTTCGTGGCTTACAAAGTTTTAATTGAATATATGATGAGTGTTGTATTTAGGTAATTATTTGAATAATTACCCCGTGGCAGTGACAAACCCAAACGTAGCACGCTCTGCTGTTCCGCTTTGTATTTAAATATTGTTGTTTGAGAGTTTTGAAGACCTCAAGCTGTATTTTGGGCTACATATTTTGATTCTGGACTACACCTGAGTGGAAACATCTGAGGATCAGTGCAGGCCTACAGAGAAAGCTGGCAGTGCTGCTCAAGGCTCCCGTCCTGTTCTGCTCCCTCAGACTCTGACCCTGAAACAAAGCCATCATTACAGGGCGGTTGAGCACCTAACCATGAGTGGTAAAACCCAGGTGCTGAGCACTTGCTGTGAAGTTTCTCAAGGGTAGGACCATTAACCTGGATCTGCGGGCCAAGTTCCAGTCTCTGCATTCAGCTGCTTCTCCGAGTTCCTCTGGTAGTTTTGTTTTCATGATCTCCACCCTCCTTCGTCTCTGCTGCTGCCATGTGACTTTTCCTTGCTTACTTCCAGATTCCCCAGCTCTGGTTTTAACTCAGCATTTTGGAAAAACACATTGCTGCTAAAAGATGCTCACATTACCTTAATCATTTGTTGGGTTAGGATCAGGATCAGCATATAGGAGTGAGGTAATGTATTTGCATTTCTGGGAAGATAACCTGGCTTCTTGCTAACTGCTAAATCCAGTTGGGAACTGCCATGTCAAAGCATCTGAAATGAACGGGTTATTTATAAAGTAAGTTATTAAAGTGCTGTGTAATGAAAAGAACTACATGTCCTTGTATAAGAAGGGTTCCAGCAGGGTTGATACTGTCTGTATCCGCTGCTTAAAAGTAGATAAAATAACATAGCAAAAATAGGAGTGATGCAAAGGTGACCACTCAGTGACTCTGAGGGTGAAAGGACACAACAAGTGTGGAGAAATCAGTACCACGGCACTGGGAGGGTAACAGGGGTTCCCGGAAGGTGGTGTAGCTTTTTCTGAATAGATCACCTGATTCAAATCCAGACCACAAGGCAGGTTCTGCCCTGATACAAATCAGTTATTTAACACCATCGACCTTGGTTAGTAGAATTTGGCCCTGTCTCAGGGATGACTTGAATTCATTGCTGCACACAAGCAGAAAAATCGAGAGTGGATGCAATATCTATCCAAATTTTGCTAATTTTTATAGTCATAAACTGATCAAAAACTGATTATTTTTCATAGTCCCACATCCAAAGAGCTTTTTCTGGGATGAAATGAACTGTTTTTTCAGCCGTTAGCTTTTACAGTCTAATACCTGTTTCATGGCTTAGGAAAAGTGGGTATGAACTTCCTGGATCATTGAAGGTTTGCCTAGACTTTTTTGAAAGCTGCTGCTACTTCGAGCTGCTTTAAGGAAGAGACTGTCTGCATCAGGAAGCTCTACAGCACTTTTGCCAGCTGCTTCTGGCTCTCATCACTCATGCTTTGGGTTGTGCCCAGGAACGGGAGACTGAATTTTCCCTAAAGATATCCAAAAGTAATATCAGAAAGTTTGGTTTGCTACTAAACTCATTATTCAGAGTAAAACTGAGTGGTCAAAAGGAATTTTATGATTCATGATCTGTTCTGAGCAGGGATGTATTTGAACACAGGGCTGAATTGCAGGATCTAAGAGGGAAGAACAAGAAACAGGAGGGAATGAAGAAGAGTGAGATGTGTCATATCCAGGACTGCAGCCAAGTTCTGCACCACCAGTATAAATAGCTTAGACTGAGCTGTAGCATTAATCTCTGGGCCAGCGATTTAACACATTGAGACTGAGGTATCTTAGAATCCCAGAATCTCCTGAGTTGGAAGGAACACATGAGGATCATCTACTCAGTTCCTGGCTCTGCACAGGACCACCCCGAGATTGCCACCATGTGCCTCAGAGTGCTGTCCAAATGCTTCTCATCCTTTATCCAAATCTTCTCATCCTTTATAAATAGAAACTGCACCTCAAGATTAAGATCTGTATTGCTTATGTCTGCCAGAGACTTAGAAAAGTCAGGCTGAATTTAGTACAGCCTTAAAATGACTTAAAAACTTGATCTAGTTAGTGCATTTTTTCCCAAACAATGCATTCCTTTAGCATGTAAAAGTGAGCTGCAGCAAAGCTGCCACTGGAGCATAATGCAGCAAATAGACCTTAATCAATATTTCAATCAGCCACCTCTGGGTGACTGAGAATTGCTAGTTAGAGGATCTCCCAGGTAAATAAAAACCTGTTTGTTTTCCTCTTTTGAAGGAGCAGCTGTCAGGAAGTTTGCCTCTTTTGGAATTTCTTTACTTACATAATCAATGGCGTTCTTTAAAAAAATGAAGTATTCTGTGGATTCAGCCCCAAGCTTTCCAAAAGCCCAGAATCCTGTTTAATTTTGACTGCTAAAGAGAATGCTGGGTGTTTATGCATCAGACCCAAGCTGGTCTTAAATGAGTACAGCCCCATTAATTATCATGGGGCTGAGCTGAGTGATCCACACCATGAGGTAATCACACCCACACTTTTGCAGGGAAGATTGGTTTGAGTATTTTTATTGTTTTGCTGTTCGGAAAACCTCATCTGAAGGAAACGAGGAGCTGTGGCTCCTTGGCACTGCCTCTGCCCTGCCCTCACTGCGGCAGCGCCGGTTTGAGCGCAGGCCCTGCTGGGTGATGGACGCGGCACCGCCACCGGGCGCCCAAACTCTGCCAGGGACCAGTCGGTGACAGCGGCGAGCCTGCACCCTCCCTCACACCTCCCAGCCCCGTGGGGCCGTGTGGGACCTGCTGATGCTGCCCTGCGGAGCCTGGGAGTGCCTCCACACCACCCTCTTTCATCATCTGAACCGCTCTCGCTCTCCGCTGCGGGAGGAGTTGAGCACCAAACTTAACAGGATTGTTTGCTACTGTGGCTTTCTTCCTAGAAGAGTAATTGACTGGCTTGTCCCTTGAAGTGTGCCAGGCAGTAATTCCAGGCAGGCTGCAGCTGCCTCTCCGAGGAGGCGAGGCCGCCCCGGGCTGGGCCCGCACTGCGGGGTCAGAGCTGCCGTGGCTGGGATCCTGCTGGACGCAGTGGCGTGGCTGTGCCCACGCTGGAGATGTGTCTCGGCACCTGGGACTGGTCTTGTTTCCTTCCAGAAAGGTCACGTTAGCCTTTTTGCAGACAGCTGAGAGGAACTGAGGGGTGCTGGGGCTGGGGAAGGGGCGAGGGCTGTGGGCAGGGGTGGCTCACACGGTGCCCATCCATCAGGGATGGCCAACACCAACATTACACTGACAGCAAAGCTGTGAGCGCTCCATGGGGCGTGAGGTGATCCAGGAAACACCACAACCCAGCTCTGTGAAGAGTGTCAGCCTTGGGAAGGGGGGAAATGTGCCACGGCTCTATAAAGCCACATCTCCTGTGGCCCTTCACCGCGGCAGCCAAAAGCAGCCCGTGAGGGGGAGAGTGGGGCTAGCACGGGGTGGGAGAGTTTGTGCCAGGGCAGGAGCAGAGCTGAGGGCTGAGTCTGCTTCTAGGGGAAGAGCCAGTGTGTGTGGAGCAGGGAAGGAGGGGAGTTTAGTTTGGAGGAAGGAGGAAATTTGTTTGCTTCAGTACCAAGAAGACAAATATCTGTAGAGAGGAGAAAGAAAAGTCTGTGTGCTCTAATGTGACTAATAGACACCAGGGATTTTCCAGCTCCTCTTCACTCCATGCTGAGTTTTGCCATTATGCGTTTATTTAAATGCCTAAAACGTAAAAGCAAAGCTTTAATTTCTTCTGGCCACGTGGTGCGTAAAGCTTTCTCTCAGGTTTCCCTGTCCTCTCTGAAGCACAGAGATGCCATCCTTCATATCCTGGACTTATGCAGTTAAGATCAACCTGAACTGACATGAGAGAGTGTATCAGCAATGAGAAAGTCCTGAATCCCCGGGTTTAAGGTTGTCAAATCTCTGAAACTCCTTCAGGGATCTAAACAGCACAATACTGTTCATGTGCACTGTATGTACGTTAGAGCTCCTCCGAAATTTCCTGTGGGGTTTCCACTTTTATCCAGTGATGTGTGTATCCTACATACAATGGGGTTTTTTATTCTTTTCCACCAAAGAGACAAGACAGGTAGAATGCTATGGAAAAGTGTAATTGTCTAGTTATTTTACTGCATCATATGCAAAAGTCAGCTGATACATGCTAAGATGCAGAACAAAGAGAAAGGAGGATGAGAAAGAGATTGTTTTGCTATTGAAACTCTATCTCTCCAATGATTTGTCAACATTTTATTTGATTTTTTCCTTAAAGAAAACTTGATGCATGTCCACTACATTTTGCCAGTGAAAAAGGCTGTGCTGATCCTTTGATTTTAAATTAAGTAGAAATATAAGGGTTTAGTTATGAAATAACAAGGGTTTTCACTGGTAAAGAAATCTTGTTTTCTCTGTTCCTGCTCTCTGACAGTTGGTTGGCAGAGAAAGGAGGAATAATAAGTTTTAATTATATCTCCCCAAACAAGCAGATTTGAAAGCAATGCAGGGATTACACGAGAATAAAATCCCTTCAAGCATTAACTGTCGCTGGTAAAAGGATGTTAGATATAATCCTATAAGGTTAGATGTCCAGACATCCTGGTTTAACCAGGACAGTCTAATTTTTAATTTAACGTTCTGTCATCCTGATTATTTTCTTTGGGAGACTCATGTGTCATGTTTGCCTTTGTGCCATACTCAAGAGTGGCACAATCATGAAAATAACACTTTAAATCATCATGCAGCTTTTCTCCTCCAATTTCATCAACCAGCATCACATGTCAAAATGCATTGAACATCACAAGCCAGGAGAATAGGAATTGTATTATCTTCTGCATTAAAAAGGAATAGATAAGCAAGAGAACAAAGGAAAAGTAATAAAGAGGAGTGGGGAAAATAACTCCGGATCTATACATGCCTCCCTTGCTTTATGAGGAAAGATGCCTGTGACAATGCTCAATGCACTTGTCACTTGCTTGTTATGTCGAGCTTGAACTAAGCCAGTTCCAAAAAGCTTCAGGTGCTGTCCCCTTCAGACACTTCTTGGTTGGCAGCAAACTCGTAAGCAAATGCCAGTGGAATAGTTAAGAAGATGGAAAGGTTTTTTTTATTCCACCCATGAGCTTTCAAACTCCCTCAGACAACAGATGGGTGATCCAAATTGGGTCTAATAAAGCAAGGATAAGTATTTTTTCTGAGGCTAGAAGTTTGGTCAGACTTAACAGAATGTTTATTGTGCTCTTGCAATTTTTGCTTTTAGGCTGAAAGCAGAAAAATCTGCTGAAATATGGTGTCGTTTCCAGCTGAAACCGGAACAGTATTGTGATTCACATGAGAGAAGCAGATCCTTTGTGATTTCTAGGCAGAGCAGGTTCAGAAAAGCATCTGAACTCCTTCAGGATTTTCTGATCATCCAAGCCTGAGGCTTTCCTTTTCTAATTCCTCCATCCTCTCTGTGAGTTTTATTGTGAGAGTCACCGAGTGCTCCCTTTGTCCAGCTTTGCTGTCAGGTATGAACATTCATTACCTTTGAGAAGGTACCAGTGCTTTGTAGGGTGAGATCTTAAAAATAGCATGGTCAAGAGGCAGTGCACAAGCTTTTAATAAGCATCTGGCTAAACCAACTGCTTGTTTTCTCTTCAAGCCAGGTTCTCTTTTACAAATCCTTTAAGTCTCGGGAATGTATTGCCCTTACGCCCACACGTTCATCTTCACTCCACTTAAGTCAGGACTTAAGTCAGGCTGTTACTGAGGCGGAATTTCCCGGGTGCTCCCTGTCTGTGCGCACAGCCGGTGTCTGAGCAGCCTCGGGGGCTCCCGGAAGGTCTCAGTGCCGTACGACGCGCTCTCCCCTTAGGGTAGACAACGGTGAGTTTAATAGATGTCTCCTTGGATGAATAGGACATGTCATCCTCAGACCTGGGCCGGGCTCTGCTCGCAGCTCTGGCGTTGTCACGTCCCGGCGGCTTTGCAGGATGATGTGCTGAGGTGCAGTGCAGCATGTGAGTCACGCCGAGGGAGGCTCCTCCGGGAGCCTCTCCGTGACACAAGATACAGCTGCAAGAATTAAGGATGAGGTGTGAACCAAGCACTGCCACTCTGAGGAACTAAAACAGCCCTTTCTTAAGTAAGTTTTAGAACCTTAGAATGGTTTGGGTTGGAAAGGACGTTGAAGATCACCTCGTTCCAAACCCCCTGCCACGGGCAGGGACACCTTCCATTATCCCAGGGTGCTCCAAGCCCCATCCAGCCTGGCCTTGGACACTTCCAGGGATCCAGGGGCAGCCACAGCCGTGGTATCTCCACTGTCCTTCTCCAAACAGGACACAAAATGGATATGTGGTGCTGGGATCCATTAATCTCTGTTTCTCTTCTTTTTGCATGTTCTGTCAGACTCTTGATAGTAGAATTTTTCTGTCAATTTTCATCATTTTTGTTTTACATCAAAGAATGGAAGAACGAAGTTTTCTGTTCTGTGTGAGAGGATGAGGTACTGGGTGAATGAGTTAAACCAGGCCACTGAAATCTCAGTGCTCTGAGGTTTGATGCAGCCAAAATGACAGGGACAATCTTCCAGTTGGGCAGGACACTCCCTACCACCCACCACTAATCGTGTCATTCAGGAATATAACTCAGGATGCTTTGGACCAGATTGTGATTTGAAATACACCTATTTAAATCTGGCATCAGTCTTCCCTTCTGCTTCTGTATTAATTAATGTCTTGTGGGCTGTGTTCCTGCAGCTCGATGGTAGGCTGCTTTGGATCCGATTCACCGGATCAGGCAATTTAGTTCCCTTTGAAGTTTCCATTGTGATTTATATTTGGATGTGCCTTTATATAACTGAGAATTAAAAATGGGTATTTATGCCTTTTTGCTGTTATGATGCCTTTGTGATTAAATGCCGGTCTGCAGCAGCAGGGTGTCACCCAGGAAGGCCTCCCCAGGCCCGCATTCCCCCGCCGAGGGCAGCAGGGCCCTGCAGAGAGGCTGGGACGCAGAGCTCGCTGTGGTGGCACAGTTCTGAGGATGGTTTCAGCTGAGATCCCTGCCAGGCACTGAGGGTGTGCAGGGCAGCGAGGGCAGTGCTGCCAGTCCTGCTGCTGCTGACCCAGGCCTGCCCTGCTGGCTGCTCCTTGCTGCAAACCCAATTCCTCTTTCACACTGCCCAGCTCCGTGCCAGCACTGGGGCACAGTCCTGGGGCACCCGGTGAGGACAGTTTTGTGAACCTTTAAATACAGAAGGCACTGTGCAGAAAACCAAACACGTATCTCCCAGCCACAGGCTGGACTTGGGCATTGCATTCTGTAGAACCACCGGCAGCTATTTCTCTGCTGGCTGGGGCTCAATCTTTGTGGAAGGAAATGGAAGGAGAAAGATTAAGTAATGCTGCAGGCACAGCTGCATCTATTTTTTCCCCCTGTGGCATCACTCTGCCACTTGTTAAATGAATAGCTTCTGCTCGTTGCTTCCCCTGCTGCACAGTACAAACACAGGATGGACTTGGACTCTGCTCTTCACCCCAGAGCAAAACAAACACTCTTAACTTCTTAGCAGCCAACAAA
Organism: Dryoscopus gambensis; assembly: GCA_013389985.1. Lineage (NCBI taxonomy): Eukaryota > Metazoa > Chordata > Aves > Passeriformes > Malaconotidae > Dryoscopus > Dryoscopus gambensis. The sequence continues at coordinate 253,920 of WEIT01022493.1, read as the reverse complement.
CTAAGAAGGGCAGTTAAATAAGGCCACAAATTAGCCTGTTTTACCAACTGACTGCATCTTGGGTTGTTAGAGCATTCCCCATTTTACACCTGCAGAGGAAAGGCACGCTCCCCTCCCTCAGCTCAGTGTCCATCTCAAAGCACGCCACTCATATTTTTTAAATACCACATTGGACCCCAGACTGTGTCTCCAGTGTGTTGAGGAGAGCTTTGTGTACCAGGGAATTTGGCTACAACCAGGACCAGATACCACTCAGGCATGACTCTAAGTGTGCTGGATTTGACAGTTCTAAAAAAGAATCTGTGTGAGACGTATGGTACATTTGGGAATTCACCTAAACAGTCACATTCCCAGTTTGTTGTCCTCAGCTGCTGTCCTCTTTCTCCACACCATTAGCCCAGTACTGCTCCCAAGGACATGTCCCAGCAGCAGCAGGATGAGCTTGAGCTCCAGAGCTGAGCTCTTTGTCCCTTCTGTGCTGCTTGGGAGCTGCAAGGTCATCACTTTAACAGAAATCACCAGCATTCATCAGGGGAAGCCCACAGAACATTTTGTTACGTACAAAGAAATCTTAGTGCAGCCCTTCTCATGACAAACCTTTGGCTGGAGCAATGAAAATATTCTGGCAGTAGCTGAAGGAGCAGTGCACTTCGGGTAGGATGGTTTCTGGCTCCTCAGTCAAGGTGAAACTCTCTCTGAGTTGCTGGCCAGGGCAAGTCTCCCTTTCTCCCGCCCTTCCTGCCACCCTAAAGATTCCTGCCCTGATACTCACACCCTAATTCATCCTGCAGCAACCAAAAGCCCGGTGGCATGGCGACACTACTGAGGCCAGTTCTCTTGCCTTTCCTGAGCCAGCACTTTACCTCCCTGTGTTTGCAGACCTCCCAAAACATTTGCTTTGTAGGCAAGAGTAGCCCTTCCCTCTCTCCCCACACAGGACGTTGTATCTTTTGCCATCAGACCACCACACAGGCTCCTGTGGTACTTTGTTCTTTGCCAGTCTGTTTCACCCAGGGGCAAACCCCATGACTGTGGGAACTGTTGCTGTTTTACCCTGGAGAAGGGTAAATCAGAGTCACAGGTCGTGAGTAATGTAGCGTAAGTACTTTCCCTTCTATTTACCTAGAGAATGTAGTGCTCTTTAGGTGCTAAATAATGAATATCATAAAAAAGATGCACTGCTTCAGCTGGTGAGGTGTCCCCAGGAAGAGAATTCCACCAGAGAGGCTCAGAGGATTGAAAAACACGGCACTTGGAGCGTGGCAATATTTGGGATGATTAACTGGTACTGTAGAAGGTCGTGGCAGCAGCATAAAGAACATGCTGTGGAAAACAGTGATTCTTTTCCATAAATAAAGTGGCATTGCGATCTTAAAGGAGCAGGGCTTGGAAACAAGCAGAGGATGTAAATAAGTAAGTAGCAGGGGGAATGTGAGAATATCAATCAGGAAATTAAGCCGACAGCATAAATAAGCAGGCAGCCATAGCCTGGGGGGTGGATGGAAGAACACGAAGTCAAGCAAAGATGTCAGTGCAATAGCTGAGAGAGAAAAGAGAATCTGTGCTGCAAAGACAAATGGTGCAGTGGAAAGAGTCTGAAAAAGAACTTCACCTCAAATACCAAATTCCTGATAAGCAGGGCTGGCCAACACACAGATTAATACAAGTGAAGCAGAGGTCACAGTCGAAGAGACAGCTCAGGATCCTCGCCACTGATAAAACTGCATTAGCCTCAGAAAGTGATTTTGTATTTAAGTCACTGGGTTTATATCTCTGGATATTTTTTTAAATACCACAGACTATATAGGCTGTGAATGTGCCTAGGGAGGAATGCATTATGGATATAAAAAGTGTCAGTTATTCTTTACATTTCTAAAATCCTTCACTTTGAAAACCCATAAATGAACTGTAGGAGGGCATTTTTGAGGCAGACAGCTGTACGTTTTGATTTTGCTTTTAAGCTGTATCATTAGCAAATACTTTTCTTTTGCAGCTAATAGTCCTTGTGGGATATTTTGGAATATTAGAAAAAGGGGAGAGAAGGTCAAAATATGTGTGGTAAACTCGGGTTTGTCACTGGATGTATTTTCTTCCATAAACCATCAAACTTTCTATCTTGCCCTGTTTGGTACTGTGAGCCCAAGTTAATTCTTTGTCATTAACAAGAGCTGTGGGTAATATCACCAGTGACAATTGAGGAGGTGTTTGGAAAGGTGTTCTGTGTTCCTGAGAAAGTGCATGTGTGAGAGGACAGTTCAGGTGTGAGAGCGTATCTGCAGTCGAAGAAAAAGAAAAGAATTCCTCTCTGTTGGTAACAAAGAAAAGGTTGTTTCTTCAAGATTAACGTAGAAATTTGCTGAGGATAACAAAAGTGAGGGTAAAGAAGGCTCAACTGACAGAGAACCCCCACGGCCACTGCAAGTAGAGAACCTGATTCAGAATTTGTTCAAACCTTGCTACATCACTGAAGCACAGCTTGGAGGGTGTTGGCTCCATCACTGCACCCCTTTGGCAGAAACAAGTCCCTCTGTCTTTTTCCAGACCAAATTTCAAATTTTTTCCCCTTCAGAGTCCCATATCACTTGCAACTCTGCTCAGATACTCTAAAGAACGGGAGAATCAAGTTCTTTCTTTAAATTTTTCCACTTACAAATCAGTATTTTCCTGCATTTGCTTTTGGGAAAAGCTTGATTAGGTCTCGTTTGAGCTGAAAAAATTTCCTGACCTTTCAGGGCTGGGCCCCAGGGTTCTCTTGTTCAGAGTATAAAGCCTGCTAATAGGTTGTGAGGGCATTCGTTATATCTTTAGTTCTTGGAGGAGCTGTGTGTGTTGCAGGGTGGATGCCTCTAATCCGTGCTCTGGAGGCTCGGTGCTCCCAGGCCAGCAATCTGCTCCGAGCTCTGCGCTGGGTTTCAGGGCTGGGCTTCTCCCTGAAGAAAGCAAAGTGAAGCCATCACATTAGGTGATGGCATATTTGAGCTTTCCAAATCAATGCCAACCTCCTGGTTAAGGATCTTGTCTTNCCCCCCCTTTTTTTCCCCTGTGGTCTTTTCCTCATGAACTTACACGGCATGGTTAAAAATCTTCCACTCTTCTACTCGGAGTTTGGTTTCATTCTCCAGAGAGTGCAGAGCTCAGTGCTCGGTGGAGGACGTCTGCTGGCCTGTGCAATCCAGCTTTATGTTTGCAGCTGCCTTGTGCAAGCTGCATCCCCAAATACAGACACAAACCAAGGCAGGAGATAGAATATGACATAAATTACAGAAAACACGTGCTCAGAGATAACATTTGGAAGGAATACGAATAAGCAATCAATCACAAAGCTCAGGGGTAAGCTCTCTGGGACACAGCTTTTCCTGTGCTCAGAGCTGGATTCACACAGCAGCAAAACCCTTGTCCACAGTGGGATTTCTAGGCATTACTACAATACAAATAATAATAATTTAAAAATAAGGTGTTTAATTCATTGTAATTCCAAACAAACTCTGCAGAGAATTCTGTAACAGCAGAAGATAAACAACTTAAAAGGGAAGGCACTGGATGCTTGATTCTGCTTGCTCACAGCTGTGATAAAAGCTATTACCAATTTAGAGTGGCTTATCAAAGAGGAGTATCGGGTGTATCAATAAGTAATTGGCAAAGGAAAACCAGCACTATTTATTAATTAGCACCTATCACTTCTGCATGGCTGACTTTGTTTGCAGAAGAGACAGCCTCAGGGCCTGGCCAAGTCCTGTCATTCATCATTTCTAGTTTTTAGACGCTATTTTTTTGCTTTACCTGAGTGAAGTTTTTAAGGTCCAGGGGGATGTTTTCGTTACCAATCCCAGCTTTTTGCTGCTCTGTTCAGGACGTGTGGGGTGTCCACACGTGGTCACCAGCTCCACCAGGTCAGGACGTGTGGGGTATCCACGAACCTGTTTTTGTACTGAAGCGTTTGAACAAAGAAGCTTGAACAGAGGTGGGGACAAACCGTGTCCCAGGGCCTGTTGCAGTGAGACAGAGGTGGTGGATTTGAACTGGAGGAGGCTGGGTTCAGATTAGACAAAAGGAAGAAGTTTTTTGCTGTGAGGATGGTGAAACACTGGCTTCCCAGAGAGGTGGTGGATGCCACATCCCTGGGAACATCCCAGGTCAGGTTGGAGGGGCTCTGGGAAGCTGCTCTAGTGAAAGGTGTCCCTGCTCATGGCAGGGATGACCTTTAGAGGTCCATTCCAACCCGGACTATGCTACAGCTCCCTGATCTGTCCAGAAACCAGATCTTTCCCTGGGCTTAGAATTAAAAGCCAAACATGGTTAGAGGGGAAAAATGGTTGTACCTTGGTATTTATTGAAGGATCCAGATCCAGGCAGGATGCACCCCCCAGAATGCCCACCCCGAAGAATGCACCCACATGATGATTGGCATACACAGTTACAGACCTTGCACATCAGCACATCTATCACAGATTCCCCAAGGAGGGGCCCAAGAGAAGCCCCATCCTGAGGAACCTTCCCCCTGCATGGGCCTATCTTGGGTTACAGAATGTGTTCTGGAGAGGACCTTGGCTCTGGGGCGTTCTGACCCCCAACTCCGAGGCCTCCAAGATGTTTGGTCTCTTGGCTTAACAGAACTTTGTGTCTAAGCCGGTTATCAGGCTTGGGGAATTACAAGTGTGTGGGCTAAAAGCACTGGGGATACATAAAAGTTGCATAAAAGGATATATGAAAGGGTATGTAAGAGGGGCATATGAAAAAGCAAAAAATCATCCAGGCATCACCAGGGCAGAGCAGGTTGTCCTGTTTGCTTGCTGGAGCAGCTGCAGGCAACACATTTATGGGTTGGGCCAGTGTAGGACAAAGAACCAGCCATTGTTTCAGTCAGGGCTTTGTAGCAAGTCACCGGCTTTGGGGAGACATTAATGAGCATCTTTACACTTCTGTTGAACACAATGATGCTTCTATGGATTTAGTCAAACAGAGGATTTATTTTTTTTATCTTTAATGAGCACTTTAATACCCCTCCTCATTGCAGTCCAGTCACTATAAGATATGCACTTTTTTAATAAAAACACAGTCAATTCTCCTTCAGTGTTGCCAGCAAACAAAGATTGACTGTTTTTAATGTACATTTCAATTTACAGTGCTTTTGGAGGCCATGAGGGAAATATATAGTCCTAACAGCTTAGCTCAGAGTCGTTGCTCTGTCAATACACAATCATTATAATAAAAAACTCCTGAAGGCTCTGAACTTAAAAAATCTAGAAATAATTTGATACGTATTTTATACAAATCCATAGCTTACCTCAGTTGGAAATGGAATTGTGGTTAGCTCCATTATCATTATTGCAAACCTACGATCATAATCATGGCACCCCTGCAGGAAGAGCTCTGAAAGGCTCTGCAGCCTCTCAGTGCTGACAGGGCACTTTCTGTGGGAGGCTCTACATGAGGGAAATGGATCTGGTATGTGTTGTGTGACTGCTGGGCTGGGATGGAGCACCTGCTCTGTGTGCCTGGCCTCGCCACCACGGCCTGAATGCGCTGACTGCTCTGACAAAGCAGGAGGCTCCAAGGGAAGTGAATGCTAAAGGTGGGACAGCTCGCTCGGGTTGTTCAGGACCCTGTCAGTCCAGCTCTGAAGATCTCCTAGGATGGAAATTCCACATCCTCGCTGGGCACCCGTTCCAGTGTTGGACTGGTAATTTTCTTTTCCTAGCATCTGCTCTGAGTTTTTTTATCACAGCTCTCGTCCTCTGCCTCTCCTCCTGTCACCTCTTCACGTCCGAGGGCCCAGCTCTGAGCTCTCTGCACTCTGACAGGCAGCAGCTGAACAGCAGTCGGATCCTCCCCCCTTCTCTTTTTAACCCTGGCCACGCTCAGTTTTCTCAGCCTTTCCTCATGCAGCCCATACCCCAGCCCCAAACTGATGTGGTGCCTCCCTGTTCCCCCTCCTTGCACGTCCCAGGCACCGAGGTTTGGAGTTGAAATGGGTGACTCCACAGAACCCAGTACCTGGGAAAGGAAGTAGGGGCTGGTACAGCTCCTCATGGAGAAGCTTAGCTCTGTACCAGGGCTGCTGCCAGGGCCAAAGGCCTCCTGCCTCTGGGGGTGGAGAGCTCGAGTCTGCTGTTCTTGAAGGTCTCTGGCAGGTGCTCAAGCCCTCAAAAGAGAGTTCAGACAGGTTTGGGAGATGATGCACGGAACAGTAGCAAGCAGTTTTCAAGCTGACTGGATCAGGTGATGTGAGAGGAGGGTGATGATGACCTGCCAGTTAAAGAATGGAACAGGAGATTTTTAATATCTTTGAAAGGCGTGCAGTGAGGAGAGTCTGGAGCAGAAAGTGAAGAGAACAAAAATGCGCGGTATTGATGATCTCCTGCTGAAGCAGGAAACAGGGCCTGAGTAATGAACTCCTCAAAGAAATTAAGGAATTTTGAAGGCAGCATCTTTCTGTCTCTAGATTCAGCTTCACACGTGACAAATGCTTTTGCTATGAGAGCAAGCATCTGACCTTTTCCTTCCCATCTCTCCTGCAGCTGCAGTACTCAGCCTGCTCATTATCAGTGACTAGGTATTAACCTTGGAATAATCCAAGAGAAAAGCCCAGAGAAAGCTGCAGCCTCTGTTCTGAAATACACCATTGCAGGCAAAATGAACGGAGTGGCTACAGTGCTCCTCTGCTCAGGGGAGTTCCCATCCAGGTGACCCATGTTTTGGAAACCACCAGTGCCATCCTCTGAAAGCACCGACGTGAACACACCAGAAGTGTTTTGGCTGACCCAGTAAAGTCTTTAAGAGCCCGGATACACAGCTTCACGTGTGGAATGCAAGGAAAAGAAAGCACATCTTCCCACCTCTTCATTCTTTGCAATGTGCAGGCATATGCTTAAAACACGGGGAGCACAGGGCGGGGGTTTGAAGGGAAAGGTGCTGGCAGGAGCCTGCTGACAGCCCTGATGCTCCGTGACACCCTCGGCCGCCGGTTCCTCGCTGTGGCTGCGCAAGCACAGCTGCTGCTTGTTCCGCTGCTGTCAACACCCCCGTGCTGCTGCTGGAGCCTGCAGCCAGCACAGAGCTCTCCCTGCTTTCCTGGGGCTTCTGCTGGGAACCTTCCTGAGCCGCGCTCAAAGACAGGTCGGAGGCAGGGCTGGCTCCCAGAGCACGCCTGCAGATGGAACGACACCGGGAGCAGAGCTTTGCCGCTCGCCCAGAAGAAGGAGAGCTGGATGTTAGCAGTGACAGCTTTCACTGCCTCACAGGTAATCACTTGTAATTTTAGAAACACTTATGTACTTAAGAAATTGCTCAGCTGTAGCCAGCAGAGTACAGACTCACGGTGCTGCCCATTGCTTGTGCCCAGCTTTGCAGGAGACCTGCTTTGTTTTCTTCCCTTCCCTTACTAATCTGGCTTCAGACAGCAATAAAATCGTCCTCTAAAATTATAGAATCATCGTAAAATGGTTTGGGTTGGCAGGGACCTTAAAGATTGTCTGATTCCAATACCCCTGCCATGGGCAGGGACAACTTCCACTCTCCCAGCGTGCTCCAAGCCCCGTCCAGCCTGGCCTTGGGCACTGCCAGGGATCCAGGGGCAGCCACAGCTTCTCAGGGCACCCTGTGCCAGGGCCTCCCCACCCTCAGAGGGAAGAATTTCTTCCTAATATTTAATCTAAACCTGCCCTCTCTCAGTTTAAAGAGGGTTACCGCTTTTCCTATAAATAAAGACTTAATATAATATTATTCTTAATAAGAATAATAAGTGAATACTGCTCAGACCATTCCCCTACTGTTCCTGATATTCAGTAATTAGATTTTAATTCAAGCCTCCAGATTTAACTGGCAAATTAGGAAGTCTAGTTACAGACCTGGAACCCAGTTGCCTTCTCTGGAGACCATGTCAAGGTGTGCCAGCACATCACTGACACGAGCCAGTCGCTGGCACAGCCCTGCACAGCCTTCAGACACACGGATATGGCTTGCAAAAGCTTCTGGATGTGAGTTTCTATTCATTTTACAAGGCTCTTCAATAAATGATCAAGTGCTGTTCTGTACTCTCCAGCAATCTGATATTCATCTTAGGGCAGGGATATTTGTCATGAGCTAGCAGCTTCACTTGTCACAGGAACAAAGGCCAAAGAGACCCAGGAGCTGCGTGGCCATTGCAGCTGCTTCCTGGTGAAGAAATGGTCTCTTCTGTAGCTTTGCTCTCTCCACCTTCCCCTGTGGTACTTCCAGCTCACAAAAGGTAAGCATAATCCAGGGTACTCGGATGGGGGCTTCCAACAAATAGCCGGGCTGCTGAGGAGCAATCTCCGGGGGACTCAGGAGGTGAGTAATGGCACAGCTGTGCCACTGAAATGCAGTCTTTGCAGTGGCACACAAAACCAGCCTCTGAGCACACACTGTTGTATGATATCTGCACTTTTGACAGGGGTTGTTCCAATAAATTCCCATTTTGGTAACCTCCTGTGACCTGGGATTCCAGAAAAGGAATGTGCAAAAACGTACACGAGGCTTTTGCTGTGATGGTGTTTCCAGAGAGTTCCTCACTTGTTTGTGTTTACTGCTTTTCCTCAGACTTTTGGAGGAAGTGGAACGGAAACAATGGTGGCTTATTTGATCAAATATGACTAAGCAGTAATCATTCATTTGCCAACCTAAAGAGTAAAAAGAGAAAATTAATGAATAGCCATGTGCTAATAAGCTGAGGTTAATTTGAATTGCCAAATCCCACAGATGAATTGATTTTGTACTTTCTGCAATTTTTTTCTGTACTCTGTGCTTTCGGTCTTTAAATTCCCTTGTGGCTTCAGAGGAAAAAGATGTTTTCTAGTTCCTGTCAGATGAGCTTGGATAGTGCTAACGTGTAGCACAGCTCAACTGCATCACACGTGCTGGATGGGTGATCAGCAGTGTCTCTAAACTAACTCTTAGGGAAATAGTTCTTAATTTCTCACGGATATCTGAGGATGGTCAGAAAAACAAAAACCAGTTTAAATTTCTGCAGCCAACCCAAGGGAGACACAGGGTGGCCTTGCGCCTGCCGGAATTTACATTTCCAGGAATTCTGTTAAATCACCCAAGCAAGAGATGCCCAACTACAAAGCCCGGGAAAACGCTTCAGCAGTGCTATCAGTGCCTTCCAGCTCTACCTAATCCTTCTCATCATTTCTCACATGAGCACTCTCACTGACTTCAGCTGGGCTTCTCCCAGGCCGCCGCTCGGGGATGGCCCCGAGTGTGCCTATCAAAGCACAGCCTCTGGCTCCTTCGTCTGCCACTCCGCGCTTCTCCTGTCCCTCTGTCTGGCACAGCTCAGCCCCTCTGCTCCCAGCTCCCCTCTCCCCACGAGAAGCGTAGCCCGGAGTAAGGAGGGAAAAGGAGAGAGCCTCTTGTGATTTGGAGTAAAAAGGTGCAGTGGAAACGCCTGATGGAGATCATTATCACTTATCTCTCACTGCCAAACGTTCTCAGCTGTCGCTGCAGTTGAGCCTCTCAGCTGAACGGATCGCTGTGACTTGCTGTCCATTTGAGATCAAACCAGTGCGTCCATCCAACTTCTCTGTGTACTTTCTTAGCCTGTGAGAGGGAAGTAAAATCATCCCTCTGCAACATATCTCTGTCAATAAACTGCCTGCATTTTGCATTAACAAAAACAATCCTCTGACAGTCAGGGAAGATGATGATTACCTGGTGGCTCTTTACTCCCTATCCTGCTCCTCCAAACTCAGCTGCACGTGTTAATTTAAAAGAGGAAGAAATAACAAGAGTAGGAAGAAAGCAAACCTCGTGTCACGAGAAGCTCAATTGGAGAAGTTTAACTTCCTACAGAGAGTTAGGAAGCACAAACCTGTCTACGTGCTCACCTACACCATTAAACTTGGCATAATTTTGAGGTGCCTGGTTTTAAATTATGTGGTCAGTCCAGCCAGGTCCTGCTGTGCTGTAGCTGGGCCCAATGCAACTTCTGGAGATGTTTTTTAGGATCTAAAAAATAAGAGCTGTGCTTGCTTCTTTCTGCACGGGCATTAGAACACTGGGGCTCAGCCTTGTCTTTGGGAAAGTGCCTCTTCAGCTGTGCTACCTCCGTGGTGTTTAGGTCTCTTAGCTGATCCTTCTTGATGTGAGACTTGAGAAGATGTTTCACGCTCTGGTGTTAATAACACACAGCACCCTGGCTGCCCCTGGGCACCAGCACCTCCTGAAATGTTTCCACAGGATACACAGTTGAGCTTCCCACCTAAATGCGTCTCCTCGAGGCAAACAGGCAGCTACCACCTCAGGTCCCCCTGAAAACCCCATCAGCAGAGTCAAGAACAAGCCTCAAGGGGTCTCATTTAAAAATGGTGGGTGCTGTAAGGGGGCAGCTGTGATTCAAGCAGAGCACAGAATGCAAAAGAAAAAAGTTATTAGGATGAGCTCTATTTTCTGTTCTGGGAATGGTAAGGAAAGGACATATCTAAACTCTGACATCAGAGAGCTCCTTGATCCTTCCATCACACATCAGAAAGCTCCTTGATCAGCCCTGTGATTGGTACCTCAGCGTGCAATTGTCATTTTGGGGAGCGTTTCTTGTCAGATTTCAGTTCACCGTGCAGAAGAATCGGGAAGGAAACGCGTCCTGCAGAGGTGCCCTGAGGCCAGGCGTGTTGGTGTGAGGGATGTCCGAGCTCTCGGAGGCTTTGCTGTGGACAGAGCTGCAGGTCTGTCCCAGCCCTGCCCTTCCAGCAGCCCTGCCAGGCTCCTCCCTTCCCGCAGCTGTCTGTGCTGGCAGCAGCTCAGCAGAACACGAGGTGCAGCTTGGCCTTGTACCTACCCCTGTAAGGCTGTAATTTTTTGTTGTTGTTGTCCTTTTGTACCTGATGTGTTTGGGAAAAACGCTGCTATCTTGGCAAATATCTGGACATCTTTGCTGTTAAGAGAGCAGTGATTAATGTGCTTTTTTGTTCTCTCTGATTAAATTAAAACATGCATTCTAACATGTCTTGGAGACGTTTATAATTGTCCTTGTGTAGCCCAGCTTATCAGGACGCAGTAGCAGGTGTTGTCAGCAGAGCCAGCCAGGATTTTTATTGCTGCATGCCAGCCTCTGTGCTGCAGGCCAAGGCCCAGATGCCACAGCCCTGTGCTCATGCTGAGCAGGGTTTCCACGAGCATCCCTCCGTCCCTGGGCCGGGATGGAGCCTGGGGACACGGGGCTCAGGCCCAGCTGTATCTGCCACCCCGCAGGGGCCCCTCCACCTGAACCTGTCCAGCTGCACCCGAGACTGGGCAAGGTGGCTTTGCAGATTTCTCCACATCTGTGAGCACTTGAAACAAACTTTGCTGGCTTTATCTTAAATGGAGCTTTCTGCTAGTTTATCTCAAAGCGTGTTGCAGTGGGCAGAAGTAGCAGCTTTGATGTGAGAAGAAAACACATTTTCTGTGTGGAGCCCTCTCGTCCTCACGTGTTCGTGGGCAAAAGTCCCCTCCTGGGCAAAGTGTCCCCTCCGTCACCAGCACTGCCCCTCCAGTCCCAGTGTGCTCAGACGTGAGGCTTTGGGCAGGTTATGGCTGCTGAGCTGCCCACACCAAGCTGCCAGGCCTGCCCTCACCCCTGCCAGGGTGCTCGTGGCTCATCCTGCAGAGGCTGCTCTTAATATAAGGCAGCACCTGATGCTCAGTCTGATGGTCACTCTTTAGCCAGAGTGGGATCAGCTTTGTGCCCATTAAGTTCCATCCCATTCTCTGGTGAATTTTAGGCAAGTGGTGCAATCTTCTTTATTTTCAGCCCCTTTTGAAGGGTGTGACCCTGTAGGCTAGTGCTACAGGAAAAACTAGCACTCAAAAAACCCACAGTTTACAGACCTGGAGGTTACCTTCCTTGCTCTAGAACAAAGATGAAATAAGTTTCATTTGAACTTGATGAAATAAGTTTCACTTGTACTTTTGCCACCTTTGTGTGAGGAATAAAGACTGAGCTGAACATTACATGAGTTGTACACGAAGGGTCAGGTTTTTTGTTTCTGCCATTTTATCATTATTTTCCTTCAAAGAAGTTGTAAGCCCATGAAGGTGGTGGCACGTACTGGTTTAAAGTCTGAAAAATGAGTATCAAAAAGTTTAAAAGGCAGGACAGTGCTTTCCATGATGTATCCAACACCTGGAAAGAGGAATGCCTACTCGTGATATTGTTCTGTTGCAACTCCTTGGCCAATTTTTCCTGCATAGTGGAAAGAACTAACAATCCCTAAACATGATACTGAACTTGGGGGCAGTTTTGCACTTTTTTGTTGGCCATCTCTTAAGTTTTCTTTGCCCATCAGCCCTGGAGTCACATTAATTCATCAGCTGTGTTTTGGGGATGTAAATCTATCTGCAGTTCTGGAATGGCCACAGAAGGGCCTGGTCAGAGCTCTGCAGGGCATTCATCAAAAGCATCTCGTATGAGGTGTCTCTGATCACAGCAGTGGCCACTCAGGGTTACCACTGCTTTGGAAGCAGATGTGCAACAGACAACCGAGGTTTTTATCAAAGGTTTTCAGGGCAGCAAGTTACCATGGCAGTTGCAGTAAGATAAAACACTGAAGGATCTTTGAGAAGGAGTCTGTTATAATTTTGTAATTCTATAGGGCGTATTGTCCAAGAATTCAAAGCGCCCCATTACGTTTCACTCTTCTATTGTAAGGTGGGTAAATATGATTAGTTCCATTATTAGACTGGCAAAATGAGACGCTGGAGTGAGATGATTCCCCCACTGTGGCAGATGTACCACTGGTGTCAACTCTTCTGTGGTGTCAGCCTGCCACAGCCCAGCAAGGCAGCTGTGGGATGTCTGATGGCCCCTTTGAGCAGTTTTGCAGGTTCAGGTGCAGCTGTGTTTTCCCAGTGGTGTCTGTTCCTGGTCTCTCAGAGATTCACCCCTGCAGTGAGTATTTTACATATTTTACTTGATGTAGCTAAAAGCGGAGTTCATTAAGCAGTCCCTAAAAAAAGCCCTAGCACACAGTTCATGCTTTCATTAGTGTCTGTGTGCTGTCAGCGCTTTCATCAGCCCCCTCACGTCCTACCCCACTGAATCCGGGCTCTGCCTGCACTCCCACGCAGTGCAGTTGTGCCTGAGACCGAGCCTGCCCTGCCCACGCGTGCTGCCCTCGCAGACCTGACCCCGCACTGCCCCGCGCCCCCTCCGCAGCTCCTCTGATCCCAGAGCAGCAGCAGCCGCCCTCCTGGGCACACACAGGTACAGGCAGCACTTCCTCCTCAGCAGAGGATTCTTATTAAAAATTACCCCCCTAGGCTGATTGCTGTTATTATTCTTTTTTATCCTGTTATTGTCTCCCTTAGGCCAGCCAAACAGCGAAAAGACGAACTTTAATCTGTGATTGCTTTTACACTTGCTTGTGTTTCACACGTGCTGGGAGGCACGAGGCTCCAGCCTGCACTCTCTCCCAGTGTGCTGCTTCGTTACATTCCCGAGATCCTTTCTGTAGCTGATTTTCTACCTTTAAAGGTGGTCTGTACTCTAAAGGAGACAACAACTCTTTCTTAATCCTGTCTTCCATGCCAGTGTTGCTCTACCTTTGTTAAAGCATGGGATTATCCAGGGCCGAGTATGATCTGGGCTTTTCCAGCAGTAAGTGTTGGGATGGGGGAAGGAAGTGCAGCCATGCTTAGCTGTAAAGCCAGCCTTAAAGAAATTCAGCTTTCTCTGGGAAGGGGCCAACTGCAGGGTTACATCTGAGCTCCTTCCAGCTCTAAGATCGTGTCTAATCTGTGGACACGGGGAGGTCAGTGTGGCTGGGGAGGACAGCAGCCATCCTTCAGAGGGATCCCCTTTCAGTGCAGCCCAGCTCCAGTTCCAAACTACGATCCAGCAACTGGTAAAGTGAAAATGCCACCTGCAGCTGCAGCCACAGCCACACAACACAAACTGCTGGCTCAGCACAGCCATCTCCCTGGGAGCAGGAACACGGACCCTGGTGATGGAACACCTCTGTGTGTGTGTGTGTGTGTGTGTGTGTGCACTCTGGGCCCACACCTGGGAGGCTGCAGAGCACCCCTCGCTTTGTGTTCTTTCTCAGAACCTCGTGCACAAGGACTGCAAACAGTGGGTCAAACAGTTTTTAATCTCTTTTCATTAAAAAACCCCGCTGCTGTTGCTGGCTTCCTCCTTCAGGATCCAGGCTGCCCAAATTCTCGTTGTTTCCTTGGTTACCTGTGGCAAGAAGGGCTGAAAACCCTTCTGCCCTTCCAGCCCTGCTGCCAGGTTTGTAGGGCACCCATCAGCCAGGGGTGGTCTCTGGAATTCACGGAATTCACAGAATGTCTGGGTTGGAAGAGACCTGCAAGATCATCGAGTCCAACCCGTGCCCGAACACCTCAGCTACATCATGGCATCGAGTGCCACATCCAGTCTTTTTTTAAACACATCCAGGGACGGTGATCCAGGGCAGTCCTGGCACCCAGCAGAACAGCCCCTGTTCCCCAGTCCTGCTGTGGCCTCCAGCCAACGGAGCTGTCCTGTCTGGTCCAGTTTGGGCCTACTGAACTGTTCTCTCTTATCTCCCCTCTCTTCACTCTTTTGGGATCTCCTCGAGGCTGACATTTTGGTCATGTTTTTAGTGCCTGCTGAAAGGTTCTTGTACAAACCTTCCTAATGTTTTCCTTCTCAGGCTCCTTGCAAAGGGCTCCTGTGGGAACCCTGCTCTCCTCTGTGCTTCATTTAATAATCCTCCACCCTGGTCTCAAATACGATATGGTAGATCTTGCTGATTCACCAATTAAATCGAGTGGAATAATTTGGATTATTTTAAAAATAATTTGTAGCACAGTTTAAATCAGCCCAATAGATTGTTCTCTCATGTAGCCCTTATTAGGCATTTTGTGAGAGGGGAGAAAAAAAAGTATCACTTTTATTATTTTTTTCTGACTTTTGGCTTTTATGGCAGCACAGTATTTGACTCTTTGCTCCTTGTCGTGCTCTGAAACAGTTTATCAAATCTCCTTCAACAATTACTGTCTGCTCCTCTATTATTCACTTTCACTAGCTTGATTCTCTCCTATCAATCAGCCTTCTTCCCCCTTTCCAGCCTGCATTCTGTCAGCATAAAAGTCTCCTGCTTGATCTGCAGTACAGGGTAAGCGCAGACTTAACCCTTCCCCTGAGTTCCCAGCTCTCCACACCCTAATGCCAAGGCAGCCCCTCATTTTCTGTCTCCCTGCTTCAGCCCAAGCTGTTGGAGCTCTCCAGCGTCTGCTGCTCTTTCTCTCCATTTGCAAGTGAGGAATTTCTGAGTCAACAAAGTGGTTTTCTGCAGGTTTTGCTCACCATCCCAGTAAAGCTCCAAGTTACATTGAAACTGTGGTGGGTGCTGTGAGTTTCTAACTCAAAAAGCAAAACCTACTGCAGAGCCGAAGCTTCTCACTGATTTGTGTGTGCCTCAAATGAATCTCTGTCCAAAAACTCACTTCCACCATGAAATCTCCTCTGTCTGTGTAAGTGGGTTGAAGTAAGACTGTGGGGAGGTTGTTTTGTTCCTGAAAATAAAGGCTGCTCATTCATAATGACCACAAAAATGGATCCTGCTCCATGTTCTGCTGTCTTCTTCTTCTCTTTACCTTCCAGCCCCTCTGCATCCTCCCTCCCCCATTTCCCCATCCCTGGTTGCTGGGTGCTTTCACCTTCCTGTGTTTACATCATAAAGACTCTCAGAGAAGAAGGTTTGCAGAAGCAGGAAGTAGAACTCTGGTTTTATCATAACCATTAATAAAGCAATTAATTTGGTCTGTGCGCTGTGAAATTCGAAGACCTTTGGTAGGTCATGCTTAGAAGTACATGTCTTTTGTATTAGTGAAGTGATAAAACTCAAATGGAAATGAGAAATGCTTTCTGCTCTGTACATGGAATGTGGAAAAAAATATGCTAGAATTTTACTGGATTATTAAAGGAAGTATGTCAGAGGGACTGTTCTTACTCTGTGCTTTTGAGTGTCAGAAAAACATGCGAAATATCACATTTTTTCCATGAAATAAAAGTAGGCTTAAGGTATAAAAATACTGTTTATTTATGAAAAGTGCATAATTTTTGTCCAACCCCAAAGCCTCAGCCACAAAAGTGTCCTGCCCCCAGTGGCAGCAGGCTGGGTGTAGCAGAAAAATGCAGTGCAGGGATGGACTCTGCAGGCTCTGGTGTCCGGCCTTGCTGCTCGTGTGGAGGGGGCTGGAAGGAGAGTAATGGTGTCTGGGCTTCCTATCAATTAGGATCAAAGCCACTTAGCTGGCTGAGATGTGCTTCCTCTGAATCCTCATTTTGGGTTTCTGTCATGCTTCTTTAATCTCCTACAAAGTTACATTTCCATAAAAAAAAATTTCCATTTTTCCTGCTTATTTTCGTTAAGTGGAAAGGCTCCTTAATGATGTTTTTTTGGATTCAGAAGCTCCTCATCTAGGTCAGCATTTTCAGAATGCCACTTTCCCAGTTGTTATATCGCTACGCCTCAAATCCTTAATTCTAAACAATGAAAGTCTTGGAACAGTTCTTGGTCTCCTTTAATTTCCTTCCTTCTGAGAGCTGAATTTTTCCTCTCATCACAGTCTCCATCCCAGCTTCAACTCATTTATCAATTTATAAGTCTCGCTTCTTCCAGAATGGTTTTTCAGATACGTATTTTTAGATGAGAGCTGTTCCATCTTTCCAAAATGATCACTTCAAGCTCAGCCACTGGAGCTGAGACATACAATATTTAAATTATTATTTATAGTACAGGAACATGTGGAGACTTTCATTAAAGATAAGGCATTAGCCTTGTGCCTTGATGAGTAGAGGCACAGTGAATGATCGTCCCTACTCTGAGCAGTTTGCACTCTGCAGCCTGGGTGGACTTGCTGGCAGAATTTAAGGAGAAATTTAACCCAAACACGTATTGGCATCACTCAGGGCTGAATACAGCCCCCAAGATTTGTCAGAGTTGCCCAGCCCCGCCTTCCCCAGCTCAGGGTGCTGCTGTTGCGTGTCAGTGCCTGACAGGCAAGAGAGACAGCAGGATGGGGTGAATCCAGGGAACGGGGAGCTGAGAGCCCCTGTGAGACCACAGCCGCCCGTGGGAGATGCCAGGTGAGCACAGCTGGGCACATCTGCAGCAGAGGGACCCCCTGAGCTCAGCCAGGGACACGGAGCTCCGGGGCACGGTGGGGAAATACCACCTGCAGATAACAGGGCACTGCACAAACATGGCCAGACAACTCCAGATTCCAGCATTTTTCCAGTCACTGTTAGAGGTCCCTTTTCTCCAGC
This sequence comes from Dryoscopus gambensis, assembly GCA_013389985.1. Classification (NCBI taxonomy): domain Eukaryota; kingdom Metazoa; phylum Chordata; class Aves; order Passeriformes; family Malaconotidae; genus Dryoscopus; species Dryoscopus gambensis. Next base: position 236,663 of record WEIT01022493.1, on the reverse strand, counting down.
GTGTCCCTAATTCTTTTGATTCCTCAGCTAGTACCAACTCATGATCTGTCAGGCTTCAGCAGAGCCTGGTGCATTTCTGTACTGAAAGAAACCTTTCTACTTGGATTACCATTTATAGCTCCAATTTTTTTCACTAAGTGGTGTAAATTAGTTCTGTGTGACTTGATGGATTCTCTCCCTCCCCCTTGACAACAGTGATAAAAGATCTGACCCCTTTCTGGATGTTTGTAAAACCAAACATACAAAATCTAATTTGTTTAGGGCTGAGCTTTTAATTGCTTTACCATCACAACGTGAAGCTGAATGCTTTAGCAATCTTGGGGATTGATCGACTGATTTATAATAAGGGACTTGACCCAAGAGGGGTTATCAGCCTTGGATGTAGTAAAATAAATCTTTTTGGATTTGTCAGGATGTTGGTACAGGCTTCTGTGGGGCAAGGATTTGGTATGCAGCTTCTGAACCCTGCTGTGGCTGCTGATGAAATGTCCCGGTGCAATGTTCTTCCAAGCTGCACTTCTTATCAGGGCTGAACACTGCCACAGAGAAATGAAGCTGAACAACGCTGGCCAGGGCTTGCTCTGCTCCCAGGTGCCTGGAAGTCAGGCCGTGGTCGCTGACCCAGCGGGAGGACTGGAACCCCTGCAGGTTTGAGGGGCTTTGGGGTTTTGATTGCTTCGAATTGGGATTGCAAAACAAACCCAGTGCTTATATGCAGAGTATTCCTGGTCTTAAACTACCTCTAATAAATTTAGTGCTTTTTGCCCTGGCCCACAGGTCACAAAGCCTTCTTTAGCCTTTCACAGGTAGCACTGTTTGAGCCTTCTGCATGTGCTGATGTAGAATAATTCTTTTTTCCCCAGAGAAATCCCCTGTGTTTTACTCATAAATAAAAAAGGAAAGGAAGAAACATTCTTGATGGTATTTTTGCAATTTGACTTTGCCTTTAGAATAGAACTGCACACACACAGCACTTGTCGTCCCTAAAACTTACATTTTGAAAGTTCTTTGAAGATCTAAATTACAGATCTTTCATATGAAAAGTTAATGAAGGACTCTAAACAAAATAAAATAGAAATGATGACATGAAAGAGCCTTCTTATGGCTTCAATAACAAGATAAACAGTTTAATATTCCACATACTGCATTAAAAATAGCAGCTGGGCTCTGTGGAGATGAATCCCCTATCTCAGCTGCACTGGTTCCCACATTACCCGAGGACAGGTTGGAGACTGGGGACTCTCCCTCACTGTCACCTCCCAGAAATGCTGAAGGCAGCCAGCACCTGGTAAGTTTTAGCAGGCACCACAAGTACTTTAACAAACAGAGTGGTAAAATGCCATCAGCAGCACCACTTCAGTACCCCCAAGTGATGGGCACATTCTGTACCAACAGCCTCCAATTTTAATGAGCTATTGCTGTTTCAGACCGTATTGATTGGGCTTTTTTTTTCCTCTTCCTCCAGCTCAGCAAGAGGAAACAAGAACCAGCATTTCATTAAGAGGAGACTTTGTCCAGCGTTTCATATTTCATGAGTGCATGTGAGTGAACGCATCCCATAAAATAACCAATTAATTCAGCCATGCTAAGGCTCAGACTGAAAACTACACCACTACATTAACAGAGGCCCGGGGAGGCACGAGGTTTAACATTTCCTACTGTATAAAAAGTTCCCAGACACAATTTTCATCCGCATCCCTTGATTCACTTCAGTTTCTACCTCTCGGCTTTCCTGACAGCTTCTGCTGTGTTTGGTGCTCCGTGTGACTGCTGTACCGTGCTGTTTGCAGCTCAGGATGTTTCAGATGCAATCCCCATCTTTCTGTCAGGGTTTTTTGTTATTGTTGCTTTTGACAACATCACAGATTGAAGTTAAAAGTGACAAAAAGAGCAGGGGAAGGAGTAACCTGAAATAATGATTTGCAAATTGTGTTAATTTCATAGTGGGATTCTGCTTTTTGATAGGATTTAATGCGTAATGAGCTCCTGAGACGTTATTTTTGCTTCAAAGCTTTGCTGAGTACTAGATCCTATTAAATTCTTGCAGTGAACACACCAAAAAAATACTTTGAGCTAATTTTAATAATTTTTAATTGAAGGAATATTTTTATTCCAATTTGAATATTCAAGCTGTTCAAAAGTTAACACATTCTCAAAGTATTCATCAGTCTTTTCCTTCCAGAAAATCTTTCTTTAGGCAGCCTGTGGCTTTTGGGGAAGGGGGCAGGTTTTTTTGTCTCAGATTTGTTTTTCAGACCCGATTGAAACAAATTTAGGCATACTTTGCTATTTATTTCTTTTTAAGTGCCTGCATGCTGCAGTCTAATCTCCATTCTTTTTATTGCTGTTTTACAGTCTGCCGTTATTGTTTGTTTCCTCTGCGTTTTCCTAAAAGCAGAAACAAAATACAAATTTCCCTGCTAGTCCTTTCTTGTGTGGTGGCAGGGGCTGGATTTGTGTGCATGTGTCGTGCTCAGTAACACATGTATTTCGTTGTTAGCAGGGTTGTTATATTACATTAAATCTTACGGGTTCCAACAGAGCCTGGCATCCCAGGCTGCAAAACAACTCGCAGGAGCCCAAACTGCATCACAACCGACACACACGAGCAAGGAATGTGTGACTGCCACGCTTCGGGAGGAGGAGGAGACACAGGGTGTTCCAGGGGCCTGGTTCAAGCCTTCCCAAGGAGCTGGAGCTGCTCCCTGTAGCCACAAGACTCTTTGGTTTGTCCTCTCGACCTCATCCCTGCTCTCCTGAATCCCAGGGGAAGCTGGAGAGCAGCAGGCAGTGGTGTGACCGGTGGGACACAGCCCTGGAGTTTGTCTCTGGTGTTATAAATAAGAGACCAGATTATCAATTTAACAATTGTGCATTCATTTTATACTTCATTGTAGTTTTTTGTTCATTACCTGAATGTTATATTTCGTCCTTTATTAACTGTTACTGCTAATTATTCTGTTGTAAAAAACCTACAACTCCTTATCAGTAAACTACTCCTTATCAGGATATGTAAATTTAAGGAATCCCTACCCTTCCCCCGTTGCCTAGCTACCCCCCCCCCCCCCAGGCCTGTGTGAAGATACCAGAGAGAAGAAAAAAACAGAAAACCTGATATGCAAACGAAAGCCTAAAGGACACTTGGGAAAAGCAACAAACCCCTAGAACAAATAAGTTAAAGACAAGCCAACGGACTTTTTAAGAAAAATCAACCCAATTACACGATCAGTTGGAAGGAGAACATCACCTGACCAGCTTTTGGGTTTCGTTTTTGATCACTACAAGCAATAAGAGGGTTGACTGAGAGCACCCTCCCTCCGATGAAGAGCTGAAATTGCCTTCCTGGCCACTCCCCTGTGAGGAGAGCAGGCCCGGCCTTATCACTGTGAGTGGCAAGGCCGAATTCCTCCTCCCCCACGTCGGAGCCGGGAGCAGCGGCGGGGTGCGCAGCCTGCCGGGCACCCAACCCAAGCTGGTCACCTTTAATAAAGGCTTTTAAAGGACTCGCAGTCCTGCCCGTATTTATTTCAGCTGGCACAGCCCTGCTCACCTGCAGCACGTTCAGATCGAGGGCTGGGTGTGAAGGGGCAGCTGTGCCGAAGGGAAGTGCTGGCTGTGCCGGCTGAGCCCTCGGCACGCTGCCTGCTGGGGCCGCGGGGAGAGGTTCTGACCCCACACCTCTGCCTGCAGCGGGTTTGGGCTGGCAGGGCGGGCGTGGTGGGGCTGGCGGGTGGCGGTGCTGCGCCACTCAAGGCACACAGAGTTCACCCGGCCAGCTCTGCACAGCTGCCGCNGGGGTGTCGACAATTCTAAACCAATGGGGTAACATCGAGGAGGGGTTGGGGGAGGGATATCATTTACATAACACCAATAGGGGAGAACTTCAGATAATTGACAAACAATCTTAATAATGGTACTTCGAGCTTATCAGAACTTTCCAGAACTTAGGGTAGCATTGGGGAAAGATTGACATTAGGTAGAGGTATGGCTTAGTAGATTGACAAGGAAGGTGCTGGAATAAGGGGAGGGGTCAAGGTGATGGATAGAGGTTTGGGGAAGGGTTTTGACTTTATTTGGGGGTAGGGGTGGGGAGTGAAGATAGCCGGGAAGAACTATTATAACAATTCAGTGGGGGAATACAGAACATACCAAATGGTAATTAAATAGGTTTTACACACTACCACACTGGCGGGTGGGATCCCAGCCCGCCCGGCATTTCCTTCCAGGTGGGTGCAGCCAGACACCCTGGGGACACAGGTGTGGGGTGGCCTCAGCTGTGAGGACCAAGGGGTTGTGGTTTGCTGCCCCGACTGCCACGGCTCTGCCCAGTGCCGCCATCCAGGGGCTCCTCATTAGTGGTAAACGAGTGACCCTAATGAGTCCCTTGGTCCTTCCATCTCCATGTCAGTTTTTAGGAATCGGAGGCAGATGGTTGAGAGCTCTGAGATGTTTGGGGTGACCTTGGGGAGGCTCTAACTACAACGCAAAACTCCAAACGGTAAATGCAGAAAGCAGATTAAGAGTCTGGCACTCTGGCAAATCTCAAGACCTAGTCTTATGTTGCTATTTTTCCCCTATGGCAAACTTACAGATTTCAGAATGACTTTGCTGCAGCAGTGACTTGAAAATTATAGTGAGTGAGTGTTCCCTTTTAAATAATGGATTATGAGGCAAAGATTAATTTTTGCTCAATTTTCACACTAATTCAGTGCCTTGCTGCCAGCAGAAGCACAAAGAAGGACATGAATTCACAGTGGCTTTCTTCTCTTTCAAAGTCTTACCATGCCTTTATTGGACTGGACTGTTTGCAATGAAGTCCCATCATTCACATCTGGTGCCCACTGAACCGTGGGACTCTGACGTCTTCTGGAACATCCTTTGGTTCGTGGCAGCAGTGGAGAGCTCAGCCCCTCCCCAGCCTGCCCAGGGCTGGTCTGAAGGAAACCAGTCCTGCCGTGGGCAGAAGGTCACGTCCCAGCAACCCAGGGACAGCCACCACTCTGTGCTGCCAGGTGCCTCTTGTTTTTCAGGCCAGCTGAAAAAGTAGGGGAGAGGGAGAGAGAGAGAGAAGGAAACAGAGGGAGACAGACAGCTGAGGAGAGGTGAAACCAGAAATGCTATGTCCCAGAGGCATTTATCAGCCCAAATGAAATGGAAACAGCGAAAGGGAAACACTGCTTTGCTTTTCTCAAAATTGTATTTCCAGTTGAATGAGTTGAAAAGAAAATATCCTTTCCTTTTCCTGCGATTTTGAGAGATCTGTTTGCTAAGTCTGCAGGCTTGGTAGGAGAGACAAGGAGTATTTATTTTCTGTATACGTTGGTAATTTATGAGGTTGCTATAAATGCAGAGTTTATGGAAGTAAAATCAGGCCATGAAATAAAAAGGATTTTATTCAAATATCCCAGCTTATTAATTCTTTCTAATTCTTCACAGAGGAGGAGATGAGTGAGGATGCATGATTTACTGAATATTAAGAGGCAGAAGATCCAGTAAAAGTAGCAAATGCAGGTATAATTTAAAAATAGAAAAAAGAAGAAAATAGAAAAAGATGAAAGATAAGTGAATTTTATGAGGGATTGAAATATAATTGAATTTTCCTTTTCCTATTTTGCCATCAAAGATGGCAGAAAGAAATTTACCATTGTGGGAAAGGGTCTTGCATTACTAACAACCCTGCACAAAGTGGCTTTACCTTCCTGTGCAGCAGGGTGTGACCAAAGGGATGTAAATGCAGCTCTTATCTGTGCCACATGAAGGGGTGGAGAGGAGATTTAGAGCCTTGAGTGAGGAATAAGATGGCACAATTGCTTTCACTGGGATTTAGTGCTCTACCAAGAGCAGAAATGGGGCAAACACGTCCTTCTTTTTGAGTAGCAGTAACTGTCTGTTCCACTGAGTGTCCATCAGTGTGCCTGGCTGTGCGGCGTGTTATTGTCCTGCCTTCATCTCCAGAAATGTCCAGCAGGGCGAAGGGATGGGGGAAGATCCCATTAGGTGTTGTGCTAAGAGTCCCACAGAGACAGGGGTGCTGCTGGGCTGTCACAGGTCCCAGGCTAAGGTGCTGTACCTGAGAGCCCCCAAAGCTCTCAGAAATCTCTCCTCTCAAATGCTGTCTGGAGAAAAGAGGCAGCACAGCATGACTCTTCAGCGTGTGCTGGCTGCACGTCAGCAGCCCTCCCTGGGCACACCGTGCTTCCAGTGCCTGCTTTCCCCTCCTGCCTGGGCCTGCAAAGGGAGAACTGGTGCACTGAATGAAGGTGCACTGAATGAAGGTGCACTGAAAGCTGGAGCAGTCTGCCAGGTGATATTGATCTCACAGCAATCATTTGCAGGCCTTCACCAAAGCAAGTCCCTTCTGTCAGCTAACTTTGGAGAAATGCAAATGTCCCCAGAAGCACCTCCTGTCCCGGCAGGCCCAGAGGCCCGGCACTGCCTCCTCCCACACTTTACTCCCAAGGTTTGTAACATGAGTGTATTCAGTATTTGGCAGCTGTCTTTAAGGCGCCTGCTCCCCCCTCAGTGGACACTGCACAGGTGGGGACCCGTGTGCCAGCAGAGTCCATCCTTCACGGACCCTTCCCTGGCTCAGGGCAGCTGCTGATGACAGTAGCCACCACCAGCTCCCTGGAATAAATGAGGTGGGAGGACAGAAGCTGAGATCTGTTTCCTCCAATTAAACTGATTAGGGAGGGCTCTGTAGTTGAGGCAAACGGCATAAAATGAGAAAAAGGTCACTGTGATGGCTCTGAGAGCAGGCACCTGCCTCCTTTGCATCTCGGCATGCCCTGACCTCCGCGTCCACCTGAGCCGCTCCTCTCTGCGGGGTTTAGCTGTGATGCCAGGGCCCTGCCAGGGCGGCTCTGGCAGAACCGAAGCTCCCGGGAGGGTGGAGGAGCAGCTCTGCTCCCAGAGCGGCAGCTGGCGGGAGGGCACGGAGCAGTTCCACGGGGCAAGGGGAGCCTGGGAGTCTGCCATGAAACCGTGGGGCAGAGGGGTGTGCAGACAGACTGGCTCGGGAGTTCCTAGGCCAGTGGCACTCCGCGGGGGGCTGGGCTGGGGCTGTGATGGCGAGATGAGATGAGCTGCACTTCACACGGAGCAGCAGGGCAGGAGGAGTATCGCAGTTCGGGGTCCTTTGGTGTCTTTTTTTGGAACGCTTTTGATCGGAGAGGTGGCATCTGACCTTCTGCGTTTGAGATCTGATGGCTCGGGGATCTCCAGCTATAGCACTGGCCATCAGTCCCTACTCTCATATACAGAACTAGTGCCAAGCAGAGAAAAGCCTCAGAGAAAGCTGCCCGTTCTGAGAAGCAATTCCCATTGTTGCACTCGCTAAGACTTCTGGGCTCCTGAGGTGTACAAGGGAGTGTCTGAGTTGTAAGTATCAAAAGAAATTAATTATTCTATATTATAATTAAGTCTTTTTTAATTAGCTGAATAATTGGGATTTTTCTTGCGTTACAATGCAGGTTTTCACATAGCCAGATAATCTGAAACTTTAGAGGCATTTACCTGAGAAGTTTCTAGCATCCACCGTTGTCTTTCTGTAATATAAAGCAGCAAATAAGGCTTCTAAGGTGGCTGCAAGAAAGGCAGGGCTCTTTAAGAGAAGTCTGTCAAGCCAAACTTGTCTCTCAAAATGTATGTTTTGTAAAAGCCTTCAGAAAATGTTGGGTCGAACTGTTTTAGTGTTATTGTGAGGAAATCAATATTTCCCTGCAGCCTTTGCAGCCCCCAAATTGTAGCATGTTGTTTGTGCAGAAGCAGCTGAAAGTGAAACTGTCTAAAAATGAGAGTGAAGTAAACTGGCCTGTTTCCATAATTTGCCCTAAAAGTCCCCGAGGTAAACAAAACAACACACTTGAGCAGTCAGAACTGAAACATTCTCCCGGTGTAAACAGCTGAATTGGAGGGTGTTGGTGGCATTCTGGGAGGGGTTTTTGCTTTTCTTCCAGCCTTTGTCCTTCTTCCCTCCCCGTTCCCTTCTCCCTCGAAGCCCTGCTCCTCCCGTGCTGAGCCATACAGCAGATCTTCCAGGCTTTGTCCTCCAGCAGAAGCACCACGGATGTCGTGCAAGATCCCCACGTGCTTCAGCGCTGAACTCAGGGGATTCCCCACCACTGGAGAAGAGAAACCTTTTCCCAGTGCTCTGACACGGCAGCAGCATTCAGGGCATCAGACACAGGCGGGGCAGGAGCTCGGTGTGATGGAGGCGTTTGGGACCCTGGAGCTGGCACAGGAGCAGACAGCACCCCCAGGTGCTCCTGAGCCCTGCGGTGAGCTCTGTCATGCGGCACGGGCTGCACATGGAGCACATGGCTCCAGGGCTCTGCAGGGCTAGGACTTGGACAGGCCATAGCAGGAGGAGCAGAGTTTATTGCCTTGGATACTGGGGCTCTGGGTGGGTAGGACTTGGACAGGCCATAGCAGGAGGAGCAGAGTTTATTGCCTTGGATACTGGGGCTCTGGGTGGGTAATCTCCATTGCCAAAACCAAGTTCAGGAAGGAACCACGTTGATTTGGTGAGTTTGGCTGAGACCTCTGTCAAAAAATTTAAAAGAGAAAGTCTGGGTGATGCATAACTTGCTCACAGACACATCAGTGTGGGCGCAGCAGCTTTACAGTGTTGCATGTTCACCTGTCTCAGACAGAAAAAAAGACGAAGCCAGTTTGTGGCAACAGGAGGAGATCAGGACAGCAAAGGACCAGAGGAAAGCAAATGCTGTGCTGACTGGCAAAGATACTGCTTTCTTTGTGTTCTTTGTGCTTGACTGAAACATCTTCACAGGGTTTTTCTCCCTCTAATCTGGAAATAATTCTGATTTATTTTAAGCCTTGTATTAAGACAAGTCACGCAGCAGCGGCTGGCTGGCGGCTGCGTGCGCGCGGACGCCTGTGTGTGCTTCCAAGGGGCTGCTGCCTTCTTCAGTTGACACTGCAGTCAATTATTGTGTTTTCAATTATATATAAAAGGCAATGATGGAGGTTTTCAGCTTTTATAGCACCACAAATCACAGAGTCCTTCACTGTACATGCGGCATCGCTGCCACAGTGTAGCACGGGAGATCACGGCTTCCCCGTGCCAGCTTGAGAGGGAGAGGTGCCATCAGGGACCCCCAAACTGCAAGGTGACACCACGGGGAGGGCAAAGCCTCACAGGCAGCTGCTCCTCCGCGTGGTCCTTTGGCCACCAGCCCTGCTGACAGACAGGGATGGGCAGTGTGATCCCCGGGCTGTGCCGGGAAGGGCAGGAGGATCTATTTTCTGTGTGCTTCACATGGTCAGCAGCACGTCTGTGAAGGATCTGTGCAGCCTGGATGGGCAAGGAAGGGTTAAAGGGAGGACATCATTCGTGAGACGGGTCATGGTGCAGAGAGTGACACTGGCTGCAGCACTTCTGTGAGTGCTTAGTCACACAGTCAGTCTCTTGCCAGCTCAGAGTAACTGGGCAGATCTGAAGCGAGTAGGCTGGAAAACTGTTGGGAACTGGGATCTGTTTCACAGAATGATCATTTCGCTGTACATAATATCATAACATTCTTGTATTTGCAAAGTTAGCCCTAGAAAAAAGGGCTTGGACTGACAGAGCAGGAGTGTTTTCCTTTGAAACCAGGCAATGATACGAGGAAAAAAACAAGGCTGTAATGGAGCATGAACAATCCAGTAGCCAGAAGATGCCACCTACCATCCAGGGCAGGCTTGGTCTTGACTTTGGCATTTGGGTACCCTAATGCATATATAAATGCCCCAAAATTGTCTGGTGCAAGGGCAGCACTAGCACTTGTCAGCTTCTCCAGTTTCCTTTCATAAAAGACGTATTAGCCAAGCCATTTTTATTCTGCTCTGTGCTGGCAGGGAAGGGGGTGTCTGAATGCATCACCAGGCTGCGTTTCACCAGTGGCAGATTGGTGGTAAACCAGCAGTCAGGTCCAGGAGAGCGAGGCTGTGAGAGGCTGAGTGGGCAGGAACAGAAATCAAATCATTGCCACAGAGAGTGAACAAGAACTCTTGAATTCTGAGACTCCAGTGAGAAAGCAAGTGAGAAAAATAAACAGAGGTTGTCAGCTCGACTGGGTATATTGACTGCAGTACACACTGGAGGAGGAGCAGTGGTCCTGGTGACTGGGATGGAGATGTTTGGAAGGTCCTGTTTCACCCAGAGCACACCCTGGAGCCCTACGCTCCCCTGCGTGATAAGGATACGGGCAAGGAGGATCCCCCATGGTGAAGAGGAATGCTCTTAGCTCAGGGAGACAGGGACCAGCGGGACAGAGAGACCACTGAGAGACTCAGAGAACTGGAGCTGGTTACCACTGAAGGCTGAGCTTTCACCATGGAATGGGGACTTTAAATGGGGATATTTGTGTCGAGCAGATTGTGGCTTTGGGTGAACATCCCAGTTAGAGCAGCTCTGGTAAAGGCTGCAGGTAAAGCTGCCTGACTGCACACTCACTGTGCTCTGCTTCACACTGAGCTCCAGAAGTGGTGAGAGAGGCCAGCACATGGTGGTTGTGATGAGTGTTGGGATTTTGAACTGGTTTGGAGCCTAAGCTGGTTAAAAACCCACAAAAACAAACAAACAACCCCCCCAACAAACAAGCAAACAAACCACAAAAACAAACAAACAAAAAGAAAACAAACAAACAAAACCCAAACCAGATGAAGGACTGCATTCCTAGCAAATGGCTTCTGGTGTATCTGCTGCACTGTTTTTGAGGGATAATGAACTGGGATTCAGAATCACAGTGCTGGATGTTAATCATGGCTGTGGGACCTGGGAATGCTGCTGCATAAATCAGGGGCAGGGGTGGAAGGACGTGCCAGGAGGACTGGAAGGATTCTCTAAAGAAAAGGAACTTAGAAGTTCTCAGACAAAGCGATTGGTACCAGCAATAATTCTTTTCACTGATTGGGGTCCAGAGGACGAATAAACCCAAAGCTGTGGAGGAGGAGAGGGCCCTTGACTGTCCTGCAGTTTGTGGCTCTCTGCCCACAGGAAGGCAGAGGGTATCCTGTCTGGACTGGATAAATCTTGGAAATGGCATTTGAAGCAGACATGAAATAGAGTTTGGAGGGAACTAGAGCCTGGGAGAAGATCTGGCTAGATGGAATATAAAATCCATTAGTGTCTTAATGCATAAATTGGCAGAACTGTACAACAGCAATGAAAAACAAGCTACTGGGAGCCCAAGCTGTTGTTAGATTCTGGTGCCTCAGTGACTATTGAAATTACTATTTTGCAAGAGTGAGGGTGTCCATAAGGTGCCCCAACAGACACAAGTGTGCAGGGGTCTCCTGAGGTGCAGGCAGTGTCTCAGCCCTGCCCCACACACACCCCAGTGCAAACTGCTTACTGGAGAGCGTGCCTGAGGGGTTTTGTATTCAGCATCATGTACAGGATAAAAAATGGGCTTTTCAGCAGCCTGTTTCTTAAACAAAATAGGTTCGTTTAGATCTGACTAACTGTGCAAGGATAATACTGAAACAGACTCATAATTACCTTACCTACAAAATGATGTTTTCCTGTAAAGGCTCCTGAAATAGTCTGAACAGCTCGGGATGAGGGTCAGTTACCTTTCTGCAAGTATAAGCTTGAGATAAGTTGGAGTATGGGAAGATTAATGCCTTTGCTTTAATAGCAGGGCTTGATCCAAGACTGCAGAAGCGATGTAAGTACCCAGGCGAGCCCAGAAAGCCTGGTGGATCAAGGAGTGCCAGTGCAGTGACCCAGCGTGTGCAATTCCCCTGTGTGGCTGGTATTAAAGGGAAGCAGAAAGATGCATCTGACTGCGGATTTCAGAGCATTAAATGCTGTAACTCTGCAAACATCACCCCTTCTTGTTAAAATGCCAGAAATTACGGCTGCAGAAGTACAAGGAGCTAAGTGGTTTTTGGCCATAGATCTAGCAAATGCATTTTTCTTTAGCCCTTTAGCAGAGAAATGTTGGTAAAAGTTTGGGGGTTACAGTTCAGGGGGAAAAAAAATGTTTCACTTGAGTTCCTCAAGGATTTCACAAGCTCCTGTGATCTGTCACATACACATCACCCAAATGTGGGAGAAATTAGCCCGCAGGTCCAGGAAGTGTGTGACATCAGATGTGGCTCCCACCTGAATTGGGCAGATTCTGGAGAACAAGCACGTCAGCAGACTGGAAGATGTGGCTGCAGTCCAGGAGGAAGGATTGAAAGTCAACAGACAAAAGGTTCAATTAGTGCAACAAGAGGTAAAATATTTAGGAGCAATACGAGGTATTGAAGGCCAGGCTCCTGATAAACAGAGTGTGGAATTAATTCCAAAGCTGCCCAGCCCCACTGCTCTGCCGAGCTGAGAGCACTGTACGGCACATTTAATTGTATGCAGGATTTTATTCTGATGTTCACTGAAGTGAGTCATCCTCCAGCTAAGCTTTTAGAGAAAACCAGGCGATGGGAGCAGGGTGCAGGCAAGCAGGCAGCTCAGTCAAGCTGAAGCCAGCGTAGCCCAAGCTGCACTGCTGGGCTGTCTGCACCCAGGAAGCCTCCTCACGCATGGTTTGCCTCTGTCAGCCAGGAAAAAAAAGGTGCCAATTTGGCACAAAAAGAAAGATACCGTGTTCCAGGCCATTGTCTGTGCATCTCAAATCTTATTGACACCACAACTCCTTGTCAAAAGGAATGAGTATATTTAGTCCGGAAATCAGAAAAATTGGATTATCTTGCTGGAGGAAGGCCAGTGGCACAACACCCTAGTCATGCTTCCTTGAAATACAAGGTGCTCGGTGCAGCACAGGACGGTGCCTATGGAGCTCGGGGCTGGCAGCACAGCAGTTTCTGGGTATTTTTGTGGCTATTTTTGGGCTGTTCTGAGCACATTTGGGGGCTATTTTGGGGATATTTTGGGGATATTTTGGGGGATTTCAGGGTTATTTCGGGAGGGGTATTTTATGGATATTTTGTGGATATTTTGGGATTATTTTGGGGATATTTTCAGGATATTTTGGGGTATTTTGAGTGTATTTTGGGGCTATTTTGGGTCTGTTTTGGGGATTTTTTGGGGGGCTATTTTGGGGGATATTTTGGGGCTGTTTTGGGGATATTTTTAGGCTACTTTATGTACTGACATGAGGGACTGGGAGAGTGAGGCTGGGCCGGGGCACGGGGCATGAGCAGCTCCGAGCTCAGCGGCGGAGGGTGCTGAGTGCGAGTCAGGTCCTGCAGCCTCCCGATGTGCAGTGGCCTGTGCAGGTTTAATTGCCTCTGTCAAAGTGCATCCGCATAAACCAGAAATCTGCTTCACAGGTGGGTGGGGTCGGTGCAGAGCGAGGCTGGCACAAGATGTGCTCCAGAGCGTGCGGAGAGGAGCGGGAGGCGGCGGGGCAGGGCTCGCCTCGCGCAGTACAAGTGGCAGCAGTCCCACGGGCATTGTCAGGTGTGCCTCCCCCCGGACCGAGCAAACGAGGAGGAAGGATTTCATTTTGCTGAACAAGTTTCTTGCCCATCTTGTTACGAAGCAGCAACTGCACGGAGCAGAATGCCCACAAACCTCAGGATATGAAGAATTTAGCTTCTCAAGGAAGCTTTAAGGAAGTTAGTACAGGTGAATGGCAAAAACTAGGATGTGGTGTTCTCATCTAAATGACTCCACAAACAGCTACAGTCAGCCATGATTCTGTTTCTTTCAAGACCTTGACATGAAGTGAGATATGACTCTGAGAGAACTGGTGGTTAAAAACTTCCTTATCAGATGAATAGCAACTGAAGGGTCTCACAGATTAATGAATAAAAGAATCTGACAAACGACTGCAGCAGGATAATCAACAAATAGCTGAGCAATTAGGGCAAAATGTTCATAGAATAGATAAAAGGTAGAAAATGGTAAATAATCAACATGAAGAATGGCAAGTAGGGGCTCGGGTAGTATATCATGGGCTCCCAGGAAAGAGCACACCTGGGGCTGTGAGTGGGAGGGATCTGGCACTAGCACAAATAAAGGCATTTCCATTGTTTATTAGTTCAAGTAAGTTCTGACAATGCCAGGCAGCTCCATCAATCACAGCCAAAGCTTTGGAAAGGAGAAAAACACTAAGCCATAAGAAAAGTTGTCTTTACTTTTCAGGTGACAGAAAGGAGTGAGAGTTAACCATCCCCAGACGTGGATCAGCCCAGAAACGTGGATGTGCTGTGGTGGGTAGGAATAGCTCTTCCAGCTGTGTTGTACATCAGTGCCGCTGAAGCTGGAACGTGGCTGGGTGGTGTTGGGGTCTTTCTGTTCTGCCCACCATGAGTGCACAGTCTGCATGCAGTGTGGTGTTGCCTGTGTTTCACACTAGAGAACACTCGGGTGTTCCCCGAGACAGCCACAACTTCTTCTCTCTGTCAGAGCCAAGCACCTTCTGTGGGCAGGCTGGGGGGTCAGTGGGTAAAAGCAGTTTGCAGGCCTCGGTGCTGCAGGGGCTGGGCAGAGCACGGGCTGGAGGTGCAGCTCTCTGGCCTGAGTTCCCTGGTCATCCACGACTGGATATGTACAGGGATGGCTTAAAGCTGCGTCAGCCTCACTTTCCCAGAGCCAGTCGTGCTCTGCTGTGGCTGGAAGAAAAACACCGGCTCACCCAACAGCTTGAAAGTCCTTATGTTTTATTTCCTCTTCTCTTCCCTCCATTGCGCAGTCCCATCCACTTTAATTTAAAAGTATTGTGTTCCCCCTTTCCTGAGAGGCCAGCGTGTGTCTAACAAGCAGTGTAGACACAGCCATGCACTATTGTTCCTGTCACCTCTAATCACACAGCCATCACCATCACGCTCAATCCCTGCCTCCCTTCTGCATTCCTCTGGATCTCACCGCATCCTCCCTCACCCCTCACTGCAGCCTGGCCTGCTCTTTGTTTCTCCACCTTCGGCCCTCCCCAGCCTGTGCAAGCAATCCAGCAGCTCCGAAAGGGAAAACTGCCTTGTTATGGTGGAGGGTCTTTTTCCTGTCAGAGGAACTTGTTTCTTTGCCATGAGCTAGGATCTCTTGAGAGAAAGCAAGCTAAAAACGCCTTTGAGCAGCCTCTTCTGTTCTGCCCTCCTGGTGCAAGTTGAAAATGAGAAGAAAAGAGGGGAGAAGATTAAAAAAAATAAAGAAAAGAAAAAGATCTTCAAAAAGGAAGACTCTTCCAGAGCCCAAACAATCAATGGACAATAGGAGATAGTGATTGCAGCTCCGCGCTCTGCTCCCGCCGGACGGGGAAGCCCTCGGCGCTCGGCCTCGCCTCTGAACGTGGCCTGGGAGATGAGCTGAAAAGCTCCCTGCTCAGGCTGCAGACAAAGCCTGGGCAGAGGGCAGAGGTAAAACCAACTGGGACCCGGCCCTCTAATCAGGCCCACGCTGCGAGCTCACAGCACTGGGCCGGCGCCGGTGACACGGAGGAGGGAGGCCCGGTGACCCCGAGCCCATCCCGCGCCGCCTCACGCTGCCCCGTGCTGCATGTTCCATTTAATAAACCCCACTGATACATTTAATAAAGACACCTCACACTTCACAGTTTCGTGTGTGACCTCTTTCTGTTTGCTACCAAAAACACAAAGCAAGAGAGTCAAGGATCATTAGCTGACGAGGCAAAACTGCCCCTTCCCTTGCTCTTCTATTTTTCTTGTGAGTCTCAACTGCTTGGGAGGCAGCGGCTGCCTGTACTCCTTCCTGTCTCCATTGCAGAAGGCACAGAGTCCTGTGAGAGCTCGGGAACAAATTACAGCAGAAGGGATATTTGTTTGGGCAGCTCCAGCCCCGCTCCTGCTTCAGACTCCTCGTGCCATAACTCCTTTCCTCCCAGAGGCTGAACCAACGGGCCCCAGAGAACCTGTAGGGTCTGGGTAATGCTCTCAGCCCAGATCTTCCCAAATTTTTGGCAAGGAAGAAGGATTTGCAGACACCAGGGACCAGAAGAAATCCATTACCACCTCTCAGTGAACCTCCTGAGGTTCACTGCACGAGCCAGGGGGCTTTGGCTTCTGGAAAAGGTCATCTGCCTCAGCAGGGAAGAAAAAAGATGGATCTGTACCTCTGTAACTTTTTTTCTAGGCAGGCTAAAGAAAACTTTATAGAAAAAAAATGGATGGTTGAAAACCTAAAGAGTCAAGGGTCGACTTGGCAGATTTTCTTTTAAGTTTTGAGCTTTCTGGAGGTTTTTTTATTATTATTTTATTTGGTGGTTGGATTTTTTTTTTTTTTTTTTTTTGCATTAGAAATAGTGTCAGTTGTCAAACAACGCTCCAGATTGATTTGGTTTTTTATGTCTAGCTTTCAACATCCTCAAAGGCATCTAATTGTTCAGGACATACTGAGTATCTGCACTTACAGAAATCAAGCTTCGAGTGGAACTCCCCTGAAAGCCAGGCACCGGGAAGCCAAGATTAGTTTTCAGAAAGTAAGTGGTTTTCATTTTTCAGTTTCTCAAGGACTCTTTTCAAGGGCCGAGCAGATGGCTGGGAGATCTACAGAATGGAAACCTGGGGTTCTAATGGGGACACAGAAGTGTGTGTGGAGGGGGTTGTTTGTTTGGGGTTTCTTGTAGCTAAATTGTCTTTTTGTTTGACAGCAATTTACACTATTTATGCAGCTGGAATGCCAGTGCATTTTTTGTGTGGACTCTTCCTTTCCAACAAAGGACTGAGAAAATTGCCACACTAATTCTAGGAGCTTCCCAGCAGCTCTGAGGCATAACCAGAGGAGCAATTTCCAACTTAAAAAATACAAAGGCAAGCAACAGAAGAAAAGCACAGTTCAGTTCAGACAGCAGCTCTGGCTCCATTCGCAGGGATTTTCAGTGGAGACGTGGGTACGTGCTGAAGGCCAAGCCAGCCTCAGCTGGTTTTTCAGGAGCACTGGGGCCGCGTTGGGCTTTTGGCAGCGGTGACCTGCCTGGGAGAGGCTCCCTGTCCCCCGAGGCTGTGGCAGAGGGAGGCAGTGGCAGCACAGGTGTCCCCGTGTCCCCAGCCCCAGCCTGCCCCTGAGGGCCTGGCACACCCCAGCCTCTGCACCCTGCTACGGGCACCCAAAACCCAGCGCTGGGCTAGTGTCTTGGTTTGAAAAGACAGGTGTCAGCTGAAGGAAGGCAGGAGCCTCCCTTGAAATGGGAACCGTAAACCCCCTCCCTCTGACTTACTAGAATTTTGAAATTAAGGGGCTCTCAGGCAAAAAAAAAATGGGAATAGGAATAACAGTTCTTTACTAGGAAAATTGAAAAATAAAAGAAAAACAAAACAAATGCAAGAGTACAAAACAAAACAAACCAGTGACAGAGTCAGAAATACAACCTGACAGCCTGTTGTCACAGGGTGTTGGTAGCAGTCCGATTAAATGGTGGCTGCAGCCCTCCTGAACTGGCAGATGTAATTTTGTTGAAGCAGTGATCCTGCAGAAAAAGGTCTGGTCTTTCCTCAGAAAGTCCAGTGGTGGTTGTGCAGCTCCCATCCTCTGGAGATCCAGTGGGAAAGGCTCTGGCTCTGTTGCAAAATTCTCAACCTTTTATCCAGGATGGAATGCTCGGCTCCTTCCCCCTGGGCAGAGCATCTCACAGTGGGATGATGAGTTATGAAATAAGGCACTGACGGGCCATTAACAGCAGATAGCCCAGAGGGAGGAGGCAGGGGACATTGCCACAGCTGATTGTAACAGCTCATGAAGATGGTAATCAGAATACAGATAACCCAGGACAGCTAGGAACTCCTGTCTCACCATCTGGGCCAACTGAAAGGCCTTGTGGCATGGAGGAATAATGCTGGTCCTGCACCTGCACGGGGAAACTGAGTCATAGGGGAGGGGTGGTGGTATAAATAAGAGACCAGATTATCAATTTAACAATTGTGCATTCATTTTATACTTCATTGTAATTTTTTTCTTCATTTCCTGAATGTTATATTTCNTCATTTTTGATCACTACAAGCAATAAGAGGGTTGACTGAGAGCACCCCCCCTCCGATGAAGAGCTGAAATTGCCTTCCTGGCCACTCCCCTGTGAGGAGAGCAGGCCCGGCTTTATCCCTGTGAGTGGCAAGGCCGAATTCCTCCTCCCCCACGTCGGAGCCGGGAGCAGCGGAGGTGTGCGCAGCCTGCCGGGCACCCAACCCAAGCTGATCACTTTTAATAAAGGCTCTTAAAGGACCCGCAGTCCTGCCCGTATTTATTTCAGGTGGTCCCTGGCTTGGGGAGCTCCATGAATTCCCGGGGATCCTGCGCCCACTGAGCACGCGTTTCACCAGGAAAGTGCACAGACACCCCCTCATGTTTGCATGTGTTTGCTGTATGGCTGTCCCACACATTTTCCTTGCTAGCCTGGCATAACCATTACTAAAATATGCTTATCTCATATATGCAAATAGCAGGATATTTATAAGATTCTTTGAAATTTCCATAATTGTGCTGTAAAAAAAAATCTCTTTGCTTATCTCACAAAGTGTTGTAACCACAGTGTTACTTTTATTGAAATCCAAAAATCACTCAGCAAAATAAGAGTAGTTAGAAAACTGTCAGCTTTTTATATTTTTGAAATAGCAGGGAAAGAAAGTGAGCAAACCAGGCTTTATTATTTTAAATTAGAAACTTTAATGCTCACCAAAAAGGATATAAACTGTAAATGTATTTTAGCAGTTCCTAGAGAAAAAGGGAGAGGTTTTAATAATAACGCTGTGTGCTCCTATATCATTTTCATTAGAAAAATCTTGGAGCACTTTCAGCTTATTAAAGAATGGAATGCCTCAGAAGGCTCTTGGGAGGTACCATAGAAAAGTAAAGTAACAAATATAAATCCACATTATTCTCCATACTGTGATTACCTGGAGCTTCCCAGCCATCCTGGGGATGCAGAGCTCCCTGCCACAGCTCGGGGCTGCCAGCCCCTGGCAGGGACAGGAGCTGCCCGTGGCACTGCTGGGGCCCCACTGCTCCAAGCTGCTCATTTTGTGGGTGAGTGAACCAGCACATGGAAGGATTTTCCCAAATCTTGTGTCCTACCCCGTGGGAAAGCACCAGGAGCTCTGCGTGGAGGGATTCCTGTGCCTCCTTTGGGGAATCCTGGATGCTCTCTGGCCTCACATAAGCGGGTTCCTCACCAGGTTCCTCACACAGGAATATGTCCAGGCGGGCTCCAGTGAATCATCCTGGGAATGCTGTGGAGAGGACAGAAAAATAAGATATTAGCCTAAATTTAGCAAGAGTCATAAAATGTTCGCTGGAACAACAAAAGCAGGACGAGAGGCTGTAAAGGTGGAGGGTATTCCCTGGTCTGATGAAGAAAATAATATTAAAAACTCCCCGGTGTTTAATTTTGGGAAATACAATGGACCGAGCGAGTGCCCAGAAGAGGAACAGCATGTTAACATATCTTAGATAAACAGGAGCCAAGTTGTTACCCTGACAGGAAAACGAGAGAGCCCATCAATGCAGTGGGGGAGAATAATAAATTGAAAACCAGATGGTTCAAAGATATGATTGCGTCTTCAGCTTCAGCAGGAAGGAAGAAGGGGAATACATATGTATTGCAGGCAGGCCAGGAACACAAAAGCTGGGAAAAAATACAACGGGAGAGGCAGGCTCATCATAATGAAATTAATTAAAAGAGCAGGACCTCAAGTTATTTTAGGTCCCAGTGGTAGAAACACCAGAATTCCAAGCTTCATTCTTCATTTATACATAAAGTTTCCTATTTCATCCATGCTCAAAAAAAGGACTTCTTCCTTTCTGAGCTAGATAGTGAGTCAAGGCAGATGGGAATTATTCTGAGCTTGGAGAAAACAAAGAAGCACAAATTAATGGCTTACTGGCAGAAAGGCAGTTTAAAGCACTTTGCCAAAGCACATTTTATTCCTACACTTATCCTACATACATATTTTTTCCCTTTAATTCTGTTCAGCACAGAAATGCATGACTAAGCAGAGATACATATCTGCCTCGTGCATAGGCTGGAGGGGGCATTAAAACAAGCAAAAAGCAGGCAAAAGGAAGGGAAAAAATCCGTAATGGCTGGTGCAGTGACTTAACAACTTGCTGCATGTCGTTCAGCAGGCAGAAAATAGAACAACCCCGTCTTGCCAGCCTGAACTCATCTCATCCCATCATCTCTGTGTGGGTTTCTATGCATCTGCCTGCATTCTGCCACACGTACGTGCACAGACGTGCGTGCACACCCCCCTCCTACTGATCCACGTGCAGAAGCACTGGCTGGGTGTGGAGGAGTCCTCGTGGCCACGGGGACCTTGGCCAAAATCCCGCTTCTGCCATAACAGGAGGTTTTGACTTTGGCTTCAGAAGTGGCAGGGTTTTACTCCAGCTTCCTTTGCAGCAGTAAAGCTTTAAATCTGCAACGAGGCTCTCCCTGCCCAGGATTCTATTCAAGCATTTCTGTGAGGAATCTGGAAATTGTTTAACTGTGCAAATTTATCATGCATAAACAATTTAAGTTATGATATCGATAATATTTCAGTCGTAACTTGGCAAAATGATGGGGGCAGAAGCTCAAACTGTACTTGTGTTTGAATAGTGGTGATTCTTGCATAACTATTAACTCTCAGACCTCAATTTGATATCCCTTGGGAACAGATTCCCTCGGTGCTTAGGCCGTTAGAAACAGGAAATCAGGTGGTGGAGGTTCAGTTCTTGTTATGAGACTTTCAGCTGCTTTCTTAACTTCCTGTCACCTCTTTTCCCCTTGTGTAAAATTAGGATAATGACATTTCTTCATATGGCAGTAGCTTAAAGCATTCATGTCTAAAATGCTCAGGTGGAAGGTGTTATACACCTCAGAGATTATTGTTTATTACCACGATTGCTATTACTGATATTTCTGAGAGTTTCACTCTCACGTATGTAATAAGGGCGAAATATTATGAACATTTTGCCTGATTTTGAACTTAAAACCAATTTTGTTCTGAATTAATTCCTTTGAATAGAATTATTCCTGAACTACATCAACTGGGGACCAGCTGCTGACCCCAAGTGTTTAAGAACTACAGATAATCACGGATGAAAAGAGACAAAAATACATTTTATCTAAGAAGTATCTAATGTTGTGATAGAAACTGAAATTAAAGTATAATCCAGAGAGAGAGAGAGGGAGAGGGAGAGAGAGTATTCTTTAATTAAAATCAGCTACCTCAAAAGATGGATTTTCTCAGGAGTGAAATTTGCACTGTGCTGAAGGCTTTCCACTTAAATCCTTGATGATGCAAGGAAAAAGAATTCTCAGGGAGTAATATTGGCATTAGCAGATAGCCACATGCCACTGCACAATAAGGAAAAATCTGCAGAGAAAAAGATGTATGGCAAATAGAACGGAAAGATGGACAAAACAGGAAACTCCCCGAAACACAGACACGTGATTATTCAGCAGCAAATGAATAGTTTGCCAGAGAAAGGGACTTGAGAGATAAAGAGAGAAAGACTTGAGATAAAGACTTGAAGATAGAGAAAGAAAAATAAAACCAGAAGCAGCAGAGATCAATGAAAACAATCGGCATTTTCTGCCAGGAGATATGTTAGAAAGACTGAAAACAGGGCTTTAGATAACACGTTCAGAATGATCCACCACCCCTGCCACCCTCTCTGTGGCCAGTCCTGGTCCCAGCCCAGCACCCGTCGTGGTTCGAGGCGTGGAGGTTGTATGGCCCCACCAGGGGAACAGCAGGTGAGAGGCACAGCAGTGGTTTGGGGCAGTTCTGGGGCTGGGCAGGCAGTGCCTTCCCCACCCTGCAGAGATGCTGCTGCTGCTGCTGCTGCTGCTGTGCTGGCAGCGGGTGCCGAGGGGAGCGCTTCTGCCGGCGCCTCGCTGGGAATCCTGCTCCCTTCCCGCGTTAGCTGCCATCACAGATGGCTTCCTGCAATACAAACAGGCCTCCTGGCAAGGCAGCGTGCTGGAGAACGCTAGAATTGGCTGTGTGGAGGTATTACCTCACAGAAACATCCGTTCACCAGCGTTCATTCCATTGTGTGCAGCAGAGCACATTCGAGCAGCTACTTCACGCTGGTTTCCTCGCACACGCAGATCTCTCTTGCATGAATCTTGTCTAACAACCAGGTGGGCTCTGTGAGAAGTTCTGCTGCAGTGAGGAAAATGTATCTCTCTTTTTTTTTATCTTACTTTTCTTCCTTCCTTTTTCAAAGAAAATATTTCAGGGCTAAAGTGGAGGAGCTGCTGCAGTGGCATCCCATCTCTGGAGAGACGGGCAGCAGGGTGGGCAGCAGAGCACCCTCTCTCTGCTCAGGGCACCTCATTGCCACGGAGAGGACAGCTCCAGTGCCTATGAATACATTACAGCTTTGCTCTGTGTGATGCAAATGTTTTTGTAGAAAGAGCCCAAACCCAAATTGTTCGTCTAAAATTGGCCACGATATTGCAGCCAGGCAGGATGGGATATGTAGCAGGGGACTTCTTAATGTGTCAGATTAAAAAACCTGTGCAAATCTTGGCTGAGTTCAGGTTCCCAAAGAGCTGATGTGGATTCAGGACAAATTTCAGCTCAAGCAGAAGGGTTGGCTAATCACTAAAATACATCATACAGGTAATCTGGCTCACAGTCCCAGACCTTTAGAGGTATTTTAATACCTGCAGTACTCCAAGTGCTCAAACAGCTTGACCAAACTTGGCGTTAGCTACCAGCATCTCCTGAAAGGAAAATAGAACTCACAGCAGTACAAGAGCGAGGCCTGCTCTTCTCATGTGGCTGACGTGGGAAATCGGTGGATCATCCTGAGCTGAGCTCCACATTCCCAAAGCCGTGGTTTCCCATGGCACTCCCCTCCTGCACAGCCCTGCAGTCTTGTGGCACAGACACCGCGGTGCCGCGAGCGCGGAGAGGAGAGGAGAGGAGAGGAGACCAGCCGTGGTGGTGCATGCTGGCGAGCAGTGTTCACATATTAACAGATTTCCACTCAAACTGGCAAATAGGAATGTCTATGTTAGAAATGCTGTGTGAAAGCCAAGGCAACAAAAGTCAAAATGTGCATATGAGAATATGTGGCACACACAGTATATGTCACAATGTTTACCATCACTTCAAAACATGCACCCGCCCACAGTTCTTCACTAGCAGCATCCTGGAACTTCTCCAATTGGGATTTGCTATATGAAGCAAAAGTCAATTAAAACCAGCCATTATTGTACAGATCATGAGATCCATAGTACGAGATCCCATAGTCATCCCAGATGCTCATTAATAGCAGTGTGTTGTAAACAAGTCCAGGACAATTGCTTGGGGTTTGTATACTTTTCTGATTGCTGTGTTTGCTCAGTTAACATATAACATTTTTAAATGGGTTGGATTAAAATTTTTAGCAAATCTCAAATTCCCCAGAAACACAGTTCTGTTGCATCCTGGAACTGTTTCAAATGTAGGTCAGAGTCAGTAAGTATGTTTAGCTAATGAAAACAGAGGCGGGGGGAGAAGGATTTGGGGAAAGGGAAATTCTGTCTACCCAGCTTGCCAGAGGAGCACCAGCTCGCCCACCTCCTTCAGCAGAGCCTGCTGCTGGGCGAGGTGTGGTGACTCATCTCTGCATCACGCAAATCCCACACTTTTAGCTTGGAAAGTCACCACCTGCTGAAGGCCTGGTGTGCTTGGTTGGGTTCCCTCAGCGTCTTGAGGAGCTCTTCCATGCAGTTCAGGAAATGTGATGTTCCTGGGAGGTAAACTATGCAGTCCCCAGTTCAGAAGCTCACCTTCCTGTACAAATCCAAACACTCTTTCTTTGTGCAGATTTACTGGCCTGAGTCAGAGAAATCCGTGCAAGAACGGCCTTGAGCTGAGATCATTCTGCAGGGTGGGTGGAGGCTTCCAGTCCTTCAGGTGGAGCCGAGCACCAACATCCATCTTCCAGCTCCCAGGTAAGGCCTACCCAGAATTACAGGTGAACCTGACCCTTCATTCCTGCTCAGAAACAAAACACTGGCAGGGCTTTTTTAGTCACAGAAAACATCAGCTCAATATGAAACAAACATCTTTGTTTTGGAAAAAGATTTCCCCATCCCTACACACACAAAAATGCACACAGTAATTTTTAGGGCTGTTTTATAAACAAAAAATCTGTAATTAGCGCAATTTTATTTGTAATTAGCATGGATAAGTTGTTTCCTTTGGCACCAATATCTGTAGCAATGGAAGTGCACTTGCTCTTTTGTTTTCAACTCTTTCACTACCTCTTTATGTTTAGTTTCAAGGTGAGATCAGTATCTGGAAACATGATGTAATTTATGCTGTTATCATTTTACGAACTTCAGCAAATCTACTCCTGATAATGTATTATAATTATACTGGTAACCAGAACTGGATTTGAAAATGTAGGAAGCCCAGTGCCAACTGCCACTGTGTGTCTGTCCAGATCAGAAAATGAAAACAACATTTACTGGCATTTATTGTCAGAGGAGCTTCAACTCAGATTTGCAGACAGATATGGACTGCAAAAATTAAATGGCTGTGCATTTCATATGTATACCTAATTTCTGGGGATTTTGAGACTGGCATCCTAATCTCTGTCACGCTTGTTTCCATTTTCTTCTCAGTTTTCCTTTAAGACAAGCTTCCCTACTCTAAAGCCAAATGCAATGTTCCCTGCTGTGA
The DNA here is from genome assembly GCA_013389985.1 of Dryoscopus gambensis. Taxonomy (NCBI): domain Eukaryota; kingdom Metazoa; phylum Chordata; class Aves; order Passeriformes; family Malaconotidae; genus Dryoscopus; species Dryoscopus gambensis. The sequence goes on along the minus strand of WEIT01022493.1, from coordinate 212,093 downwards.
TGGATTCCTTCTTTTTCCTTCCTAATTGGAGCCATTTCATCAGATCGAATTTTGACAAAGATAGTAATTGTCATCCAATTTTAAGGCAATGACAAGATCAATATGAATTCTCAGATGACAAGTATTATTACTGGGTGAGCACAAAGAAACAAAGAAAATGAAAAATCCATGTTCTGGGGATCAAAACAGAGAGAGGCACATGCTTGCCTTGATCCACGTGGATGTGAATCCTGTTACAACAATAGAGGCCGTGCCTGTGGATGGATGGGGTAGAACAGATGGCCTTTGCCAGGCAAATAGTGCAGGAAAACGAGCACCCAGTGCTTTAGTACATTGCAGTTTGGGTAATGTGGGAGTCAATTAACTTGCCACCAAACAGGCTTGCAGGGAAAATTACCCACAGCCCCATCTCAGAGAATTCTGCTCCTCCTTAACATTTTGTGCTCCTTCTGTTCCCCGAATGTCAGGAGTAAATACCCAAGAAAATCCTGCTTCTTTAAGGTAAATATATTCAAAGTGTATTTATGTAGGCAGTAGTACTTGATTATTTTTATAACATTGTTTAAATGAGATGATCTGATTAGTTAATGGCCCAAAGGGTTCAGGCAGAGTTCAAATAAGGATCTAGAATGTGTAGCAGCATCTTCAGACATTTTCTGCACCGTGGTGCTTTGGGAGACATTCTGCCATGTATGCATAGCTTGCCAGATCCTGTCACTTTGCTTTAGGAGGTTCACCCTGCAACAAGACATTTCTTCAAGGCATTTGACCCTCAGAGTTCAGCTCTTGTTCCATATTTGTTACTCAGAGTGCATCCAGGTTCCCACTGCCCGGCTGCTCTGCACACGCTCATCTGGCTGTTGAACCAGACCTCCTGCTTTCCCACCCCCAGAGCCTTAAATCCAAGGAATTAGACCCAGCTTGGGTTGGGTTTTTTTCTTTCTTTTGCAGTATTTATATTCAAAATACATTTTAACTGGGGAAAGGCAAAATAATACATGGTTGTCGTACTAATTGGCAGCTGCTGTGGGTAACAACCATGACAAGTTTCAGCTCTGTCCACTTCAACCCAGCCAAGTCATTAAAGGTTTCCAGGCAGAGAATTGGGTTATGAAACTCAATATACACTGGTAGCTATGCTGGTATCCCCGCACTGCTAAGCACATCCTCAACCACCCAAATGCAGGTTCAGTAGGATTATGATCCGTGGAGGAAGGCCTCAGCCAAGCACTGAAAAGATGTTTGTGAGCCTCCAAAATATAAATAAAATATTTACAAAGAGAATAATTGACTTTTGATGTTTACTTCGGGCTATGGTTAAGCAGGCAGTGTCTGTACTGAGCAATGCAGTGACCACCTGCCACAAATGCTGTGATATTTGACAGATCCCTTTCTGCCAAGAACTATAATTCCTATTTAAATCTAAATAGAGGAGCCATGAATGCAGATTTCTCATCACAAAGACGCTGATGTTAATCCCCAGTACAGAAAAATAAGAAAAGCCAGAACGTTTTATTGGATTTTATATGGAAGATAATTAAACAGTATTTCTTCTTTACTTGGTATACAGCATCCCATCAACCTTCCTGCTGAAATTTGTTTATAAAGAAAGCCAGAAAGTTTTATTACATTTTTATGTAAAAGAAAATTAGCATTTTGTGTATTTGAACTTACATTAGAATTACAAAAAGCGGGTAAACAAAAAATGACCAAAGAATGATGAAAATAAACAGAAAAAAAAAAAAACAAAGGAAAGCATAACACAGTTCTCATACACATAATTTCATATTCTAAGCATGCAAACCAAATAAATGTTTGTGTGCATATGTATGTATTGTATATATTCGTGTACCAGGCAGTTCTGGAAACCTAAGCTCATGAAAGTTAGGAAATGCTAGAATTAGATGTGCTTGCACACCCCTAATTTGGCCTTTTTGATTGGGTACACACGAACGTATGCTGGGGGGTTTTTTTCCACACACACACCCCATAGAAGATGGTGCAGTGTAGGCAGAAAATTGTCTGTGAGAATGATGTAATCTCTGAGAGAGCTGCCTTGCAGGAGCCTGCTTCTTTTCTGCCCACAAGCCAGTTTGGTATTTTGGATGTACCCAAGAAAGTTCTCTTAGCATGTTTCCCAGCAGGTGGGTGCTGCCAGTCTGAGGCTGTGCAAGAATGTGTCTGAGGGTGCATTTAAAGCCAGCGTGTTAATGGGGGCAAGGGGGGCAGGGGGAGCTGTATCCAAGGTTGCATCCTCGGCATTTAAAAATGTTTCACTTCAGCCTGTGCTGCCATTTACTGCATTATGTGATGCATGTGGATTTTCCACACAAAAGATGTTTATGAGGAGAATATATTTTAAGATCCCTTTCATGACTGCACAGACCCCTCTCCAAGCAGATGGCCTGACAGTTGCAAGAAAACTATTCATAAGCCAGAAGCGGCATTTAAAATTCTTTTTTAAAAAGAGAGTTTGTTCTCCACGTACATTTTAAGCAGGTACTGATCCCGCCCGTGGCTGCGCCTTCCCCAGCCCAGCGGCAGCAGCGCAGCCCAGGCTGCCCCGGAGCTGCCCCCAACACTGCCCAAGCACAGGCACCACTGCAACTCCAGCTCCACTCGCTGCTAACCAGGAGCAATACTGCAGCTACAACAGCTTCCCCTTCATACCCCAAACAGGCGCCATCCACAGCGAAAATGTTTGCTGGGTGTCTGTAAGGGTGCAGAAACAAGAACTTTCCAAGGACGTGAATATGTTTAATTCCATCATCATTCACGGCCCTGACTGTTACCTAGCTGTTGTTGACAATCTGTGGGGAAAACAACCAGCTGAGAACAAAGTAACTAAACGCGAGCCACTTCACCATTAATAAGTTCATGTAGTCTAGGAGAAATCTGAGGCAATGGCTTCATACATCTGCATTTGCTGACCCTTTTAATTGCCTTCTTCAGAACCTCCTGCTTGAAGGAAACAAGCACTTCCATATCATGCACTTGATAAATAAATAATGCCATCCCTCTGGAGACAAAAATTCCATCTCTAGCACAAGGACAGGGACTAAGCGTCCTTCCAGTTTGGGGAGATGGTTTGTTTTTGCTTTTCCTTCACCTCAGGAACCGAGGCTTATTATTTGTCACATCAAACACATTTAGAAATATTTCTGAAAAATTTGCCTAATATCCTGCAGCAGTGAGTTGCAGGGTTGATTATACACTGCACGAATGTTTTCAGCATTTTTCCTTCACCTTTCCATGCATATTTGTGCTTCAGAGAAAACTGAATAAATAGCCCCTTCTCCCTGCTTCTGTTATATCATCTTTTACTCTTGTGTTTTGTAAACGAAACAATGCTAGTCTTTTTAATCACTTTTTAGATGGAAGCCTCTTTCCTCCTGTGTTTAATCATTTTTGCTGCACTTTTTCACTGCAGAAGTACCTACACGTGGGCACATACACCCTGGAGCAATCAAAAAGTCTACTAAGAGCAGGTTTTAAAGCTTCGCAGAGATTTGCTCTTTGCTCCCTAAACAAGCCCTGTTCATCTCATTCCAAATTCCCTTTCAGGAAGAAGGTCCCCGGGCGCAGGTGCTGCGATGTGTGCGCAGATGTGCGGGTTTAGAACTGGGGAGCAGGACAGGGAGCGTGGGGAGGCTTCACCTCACGTTCAGCCCAGCGAGCCGCAGGCCAGCCCGGACCTGCTGCAGAAACGAGGCCAGAGCCTGGCCCAGGGTCAGAAATTGTTTCTGCTCTGTGAGGATGAGCTTTCCCAAGCCACGCCTTTCAGACAGAGAGTTTGTAGATGATGTTGTTTCATCTTCCTGAGGCTCACCCCCAGCCCAGGCTGCCTCTGTCCCTCACTCAGCCCGCACGGCGCTGCACCAGCTCTGGCGCAGGGGTGCCAGGGGTGGGCCCGGGGCTGCAGCTCCGCTCAGCCCTGAACAGAACCTGCAGGAGGAGTAAGAAGCTGGTGAAATCTCGAGGAATGTGCTCTCCAGCTGGGGCCGGGGTCCTCGTGGATGTGTGTTACATTTCCCTGGGGAATGGTATGATCCTCCCAAGAGACCCCCACAAGCTGTAACTGTGTTAGCCTGACCCTTCCTTCCTTTCTGTATCCCCCTGGCCCAGGGCCAAGAACCCACACCTACCGAACCCCAGACAAAACCCTGCTCCGCCATTGTTCTTCCTCTTTTTCCTCCTCCATCCCTGAGAATAAACATAAGGAAACTGAGCCTCTGTGGATCTCTCGCCTGGTTTCTGAAACATCTCCCCTCTGAAGCCCCCCAAGACTGGGCTGGCCTGACAAGTTTGGGGGCAGCCAGGGGGGAGAGAGTTTCAGATGTGCAGTCAAGGCAACTGGCACCTCTCCTTTGGCAGCCTTTTGTTCTCTGCCCTGCAGAAGCTTTTTGCTGTTCCTTTCTAATCCACATCCTCTGTGTATTATAAAGGCCAGAACTTTTCCTGGGAGAACACAGCACACACTTCATGGAGGGAGTAGACTGGCTGTACATAGGTTAGCTGAAGGCCAAAGCCCAAATATATTTTGGGTAGGATTCCCCCAATCTAATATTAGCCCTCCGACTTTCTTTTCACTCATAAAATCAAACTGAATATATCTTGTCCTTGGAAAGTTCTTTGCTATCCTGTTTGTAGTTTAAAATGCTATGTAAACATTTTCATTATGGATTAATGTGCTGTTTCAAAGCAGTGGAGATTTTAAGATTGCCATTAATTCAGAGAAAGAGACTTCTGTTATTATTACAGTTCTTTTGGAAACTTAATTTCATTCAATGCCCTTTTGAAGGCTTTGCACTAGAGTGCTAAATGAATGCTATCAAAGGCCATATTAGAGAGGATTGTATATAGTTGACCAGGGTTCATGCCAGGGCCTAGTTTTAGACAGTATCTTACATTGAAAATATGATTCTTCAATTATACCTTCTATTGCAGAAATGAAATTACCTTGAATGCTTGGTGTAGTAGGCTTATTTCTTAGAATACAATAGTAAATGGTCAAATTCTTCCTCACAGTAAAACATATCTGATTAAAAAATGAAAGAGAGAGAAAAATGTGAGAAGCAAAATCAGTCATAAGAGCCCTGGGATCAGTGAAAAGACAGCTTAGACAAAGGCTCTCCATTTGAGTAGCCCAAATAATTCCAGGATTGCCTGAATGCTTCAAGTAGAAGTGTCTAAAGTGCCTAATGTTCTGCCAGCTGATTCAGGATGCTGCAATGGGGGATCAGAGGGCCAAAGTGAATATGCAGAAGCTTTTAAACACATTCCCACTACTCACAGTAATCAAAGTGATTTGCAAATACATCTTCTTAACAAAACTTAACATCTTAGAGATCACAATCATAAAAAATAATTGCTACAATTAGAGGTATGAAGCTACATTTTGTGCAACTGCAGCTATTCACATTTATTACATTTCTAAGTGTTTTCTTGTCTGCTTTCCCAACTCATAATGTACATCTGATTTATTTGGAGAATAATAATGATTGCAGTCCTTCCCTGGTTTTTTGGGGGTTTTTTTCTGCAATGTTTTAGGTGTGGCTTCACGGTGCAGAGGGTGCAGCCCAGCAGGGCCACACCAGGCCTCGGCCAGCCTGCTCTGGCAGGCAGTGCTGGCACCTTGGGCTTGGCGTTGATTGAATTGGGTGGCTGCTGCTGCTGAAAATACACACAGCCTCCCGCGGCGCCTCCAAACAGCCTGCCTGCCTAATTCCGGGATTACAGCGCTTAAGGACAGGTAAGGATGATGAACAAGTGGAAAGGATCTTATGTCCTTACATCCACAGGGAGTTTTGTGCCTCTGTCCTGCTGGCATTACTCATGTAAGCCTCTCATTCATCCACCTTGGGAAGACTGATTCGCTCAGCCTTTGGCGTTCTGCTCAGGTTTTGATGTGCTAGCTGAGCGAACTCGGTGATTGCTTGTGTGTATGGGAATTAATTATGAATTTAGACTGTATGAAGCAATCTTGTGGACTCATGCTTCATTAGTAACCTGATCTGTTAGCCACTGCACTGCCAGCTGCCTTAATTCACACTGCAGAGACCATCGCTGGGAGGAGCAAGGTGTGTGCAAGGTGGGATGTGCACTTTCACCAACGCTTTGCATTAAATTCTTACCATCCCCCTGAAATGAGAGGCCAAAACACAGGATAAGTGTTGCTCTCCCCACTGAACACGTGTCCTATGAAAAAGATTCCATTGATTTTCTTTCCCAGAGAAAGCAAGTCAGAGTGCAGTGCTCTGGCTTGCTGGGCATGGACGTGCACCTTGACACTCCCATTCTCCTGCTGTCTTCAGAGACAGAGTCAAATGTCCCAAGAGCAACAGCTGAAAAGCAGAACACAAGAATGAAGTAGTTATTTTCTTCTTTTAACCAGCCTCTTTCTTCTCTTATTTGTAAACTAATTAAAATTATTCTTAGGATTATACAAAGCAACTTGATACCCTGAGCCACCACCTGCAGGAATCTTATTGTTTGGTAAAAAGGAACCATTTTTGTTTTCCAAAAGAGACCTGGATAAGACAAAGAAATGTTTCTATATTGTATGCGTTATCAAGAAGGATTAGACAGGCTGTAATCTTGGTCAGTTTGACTTCTACAATTATGGAAAATTACAATGATTGATGTTAGTTGCAGTGTATCTTATTGCACCAACTGGTACATGATGAATCTTCTCTTTTGAAATACATACTTCACTAAAACTAGAATATGTACGAAGTGGTTTCTTTCTCTTTCTTTTCCCCATCAGATTGATAATAGTCTGTGTAGGAAAGGGCTGAAAAACACATAAAGAAAAAGTTGGAGCTATTTGAATTGTCATGGCAATATCCTAGATTTTTCATGAAGTTTGGTTCTGTTTAGCTAGTCACTTTAATTTTCCTTCACTAACTTGTCTCCATTCTCTGCCACAATGATAATTCTTTATATGACTGTCAGCCCTTTGCATTGTGACAGCTTAAATTAATGTTTTGATATTTCTCTCTTTGTAAGAATACAACAAAGAAGACAACTGCCAAGGATAGGACAGAAACTATATGAATGTAAAACAGACACCGCGCACCAATAAAGCCAGAAGGAATAATTTTCATGTTATTGCCTTGTTAATAAGCTTTTGCAACAACTAATCCTGAAGTCTTTGGGTTCTCTAGGCTAGTGTGGCCCTTGTGCTTCATCTGGACTGTGGTAAACTTCTTATGGGGGACCTTGGACATTTCTGGGAATACTTCAGCCCGTTTAGGCTGGGGAGGTTTTATACCTCAGGCAGGCTGATTCAGCCTCTGGTACTGCACTAACCACAAATGTAAGATGTGGTGGATTAGCTTGTTTTACCCTCATAATCATAACACACTTCTGCACAGCGGAAGCCCATTTGCAAACTAATACATGTTCACCTCATTTTTACACCCCACCTCTCCAAGTGTTAAGAGGATCAATAACAAGAATTCCAAAAGGAAAGTTCAGGAGGAGTTGGAAGGGTTTGGTTTGGCACTTACAAAAAAATGATGAAAAGGAATTGTCTTCAGATTTTGCGGAGATTCACACCAATCCTTATCTAAGGTTCAAGGCCTTTAGCAGCATCGTTCCTGCTCTTAATGTATGCTTCGAAAATCCCAACCCATCTGGCATTGCCGTAAATGAAGCTTGACTTCAATGAGGATGGTGTTTTTCAATGTTCTTTAAAAAATCCTTTTAAAAAGATCTGAGATATTCAGATGCAGTTTAATGTTTCAGTATAGCTGAGGATTTCATTATTACCTCTCTCATTTTTATCATTTTCCGTCTGTTTTCCTCTCACACATTCCTTCAGGACCTGGCCTCACCTGAGAGATGAGGAATTTAAATGAAAGCAGAACAAAAAAAAAAACCCAATTAATCCATTCTTTGTGTCAGAAGCCACCAGATGATGCTGTTACTCTTACAGCTTCTTAGCATGTGAGCAAGATTTCAGTTTTTGAAGGAATGTTGCATTGTTATTAGCGTAGTTTTACAGTAATCCTCTGAGAGAAGCTACCAGCAGAGTGTGTTTTCTGCTTTATTCTCTGTAGGATGGAGGTCTTGGGACAAATTACTTTCCTTGGAGTTAAGTGTGCGGTGCCATGCTGCAAAGCAGTGTGCTCCAGAAGGAGGAGGATCTTCTGTGATGACTGCAGCCACCACTGTTACAGGGTAAAAATAATAATTTTTTTTAAAAAATCTTAAAATGGGTTTCACTTAGGAGAAAGTCCATATTGCTTTCTGGTTTATCAACAGATCAGTGCCAAACCCCCAAATTCTGTCACCACAGAGAAAGAGAGAGTTGTCACAGGTGGAACACACTGAAGAAGGAAAGGACCCTCTCATCACTGCAGATGTGCTGGGCCGTGCCTGAGAGCCATATGGAGAGCCCTGTGTGGATCTCAAACCATCCCTTGACCTGTGCCTCTCCCTCTTTAACAGAGAGCTGGTCCTAGAGAGCTTCAAAGAATAGATCAAAAGTGTGAGCTGTACTATTTGTCTCAATGGACCACAAGTGCTGAGAGCTAGAGATGAAAAATTTAACATCAGATTTGTCAAATATTTCACTGCTGATGGGATCATTTTAGCAGAAATGACCAATGGCAGTGCTTATCCATCAAATTGAAGGCTTAATATAAAAAATAAATAACACGGGAGATAGGGCTTCTAGTGGATGATTCATTTATGCATTTTAATTAAAACACTTGATTGTTTAAATGCAAATGAAGCAAACTCAGAAATGCCAGTGCATCGCATCAGCGTGCTGAGACCCCAGCGGCAGCAGGGCTGGGTTCGCTCAGGTGTGAGGATGGTAGTGAAGCATACAGGAAAGTTTCACTGTCTCTGCACAAGGTGTGGCCACCAGCTGCTCCTTACTCCGCTCCCACCTGCAGGAACAGCCCCAGAACGAGAGCTCCTGCCCCAGCCAAGCTGTGCCTGGACACCGACCTCAAACTGGGCAGCCAAGCAGTGCCAGAGCTGAACAAGGTGAGATGAAACCAATCTAGGGACTGCCCTCCATGTACCTGAGATTATCTTTGCCCTGGGATTTCCAGGCTTGACCACCATTTTATGTAAAATAAGTTGTGTTTATTTTTTATGGCTCTTACAGGAAAGAACAAGCAGGCATCACACAGAAACCAAGCAAGCCCCTTGCAGAGCTGATGCATCCAGGCTTTGCTAAGCCAATTAAGCAATCAAATGAAGGCCACAGCTGAAATGGACTCAACAGATCAGAGAAATCAAATGGTGAAAATTAATATACTAGGAAATTAAATAAAAATTATAAAATTGAGACTGAATTTGATTTGTTGGTCTTGGGCTGGGGATATTTATGGGGAAGCTGTTTTCTTTGCAGTCTGAAGGATGTTTGTGTCCATCAGGTGCAACCTTTGTGCTGGTTCTTCCCAAAAGAGACCCTCTAAAACAAAGGGTCTGACCTGATCCCCTTAAGGAGGAGGTACAGCTACCACAGTGCTGTCAGCAGCTCTGCTTCATTATTTTCTACCTTAAATCTCCCTGCTGTAACAAGTTATTAGCTTGCTGTTCTGATCTTCCCTTTCTAACTCAGAAAACCTTTCCATAGAAGTGACACAGATGACAGCCAAATCAAGCAGTAACAGCTTTGGGGGAAAAAAAATAATAAATCCAGAAGAATCTTCCTAATTATAGGCAAGATTTCCAGAGTTTGGTGTTTACTTTTAGGGACCTGTATGTAGTGCTGTTTCTCCATTATAGAGTGCAAGTATGCAAGTGTGTCTTTGAGATAAGGCAGTATCATCCTGGTATAATGGAAAGGAAATGAAAAGGAAGAATTCAAAATGCTTTATATTTTGGGATCGTCACTTGTGGTGTTGACAGCAGCTGCAACAAAGATTCAGGTTGAAGACAACTTGCAATTCATGTTGAACATCTCCGTGGCATTAGCACAGCCAGTAACAAGTCTTTTACCTCTTTCCCCATGGATTGTACAGTCACGAGAAGGAAAAGCTTTCTGTCCAGAAGCTGTCCATGCTGCCTGGGAGTGAATCTGCTTCTTTCCAGCGAGATCATCACTCCTTGCAGCATCCTGCCCATGGTGATTAGGACCAGACCTGGCGATGGATGATGTCGCCCATGGAAGCCTTGAGCCATGTGGTTACCAGGAGGAGGGTTCAACATCTGCCAGTCTCATTGCAGGCTCCTTGTCAGAAAAGCAGAGATATGGAGAGCAGGCTGAGGAAACTTATCCTTTCTTCCTGGCTTAATAAAAAATATTGAGTGGACAGGACAGTAAAATACATAAAAAATAAATTCTTTGTGAGTTCTTCCACAGCAGTTGCTTCCTCACCCTACCTTGGGCAATGAATGCAGGTAAATTTCTATCCTGTCCCAGATTAAATACTCCATATTTTTGTCCCGTCAGACTAAATTTTGCTCAAATTTAGAGTTTTTCTAGGTTTGATTCAAACTGATTGCAAGGAACCTTTGGTCTAAAGGAGCAGATTTTCCTTTGAGCACAGGCTGGACTACCCCTGGGTGCAGGGAACTGGGCTGCAAGCTCTGGGCTGCCATTCCCCTTGGGCTGGAGCAGAGCCCTGCCTGGGGCAGGTGGAGCATCGCCTGCTCTCACCACATGCTTCACCAGCACGATGGGACTGGCCACCAGCCGGGGCTCACCATCCACCCCACCTGGAAAGCCACATCGGGTTACGTCCCTGCCCACGGCTGGGGGTTGGAACTAGGTGATCTTTAAAGCCCTTTCCAACCTAAACCATTCTGTGATCTACGAGCTGGGACATGGCAGGAGGTGGCAGAGGGAGAGGAAAGGACTTTTCCTGGGCTGGGTTGGACATCCCCAAGGATGTGTAAATCCCGAAGCCCGTCTGTGCTGCGGCGCAGCTCAGAGCTTGCCAAAGGCTGCTGAGCCAACTCCTGTGAGCAGGTCTTCCCCAGCATGAGAGCTGGGCTGCAGGGCCAGGCCCTCTGTTCGGGCAACACCCAACAACACCGCTGAATTAAAGGCCTAATTGAGGTTTTGGCAAAATTGCAACACAGCTGCCCAAGGTCATCTCCAGTGAAAGTAGCCGAGGAGGTTTACACAGAAGATGTTAATTGGATTTTCGTTTTCTCTTTAGGAAGGTTTAGAGCTATCGGATTGCACCCCAGTACAAGCTGCATGAATATGTCCAATGATATTGTGAGCTGATTATTGTTCATTCTTAACGGCTTTCCATCTCCGTAACAACGGTATTAGCATTAATATTGTGCCCAGGGCTCTGAATATGGATACTAATGGAACTCAATCAGCTCTTAAAGAACAAAGGATCTCTTTTACATGGCACCCTGCGACTGTCAGAGGATTGGATTAGCAACCTGTCAATCCTCCGGTTCGTAGCACTTTTCTGATGCACCCTTGAATGCTTGGTTAGTACATGGAATTACATTATCTGAAAAATTAATACAAAACATTAAGTGAAAGCTATGAGCTATTCCCTCCTGACCTGATTATTCTAGATTATTTAACTAAGTAGCCAGCATACCCCCTAATTTAAGTGCTGAATTTCTACCACACAAAACGTTATCTTTTCTCATAAAAGAAGCCCACGAAAAGAGCAAGCTCAATTGCCAATTATGCTTCTTCCATGAAATCTCTTCTATCCCCTTCAGGATAGGTTTGGGTAAAAATATAATTGCAGTGGATAAGGAAGCTTAAGAAAAGATGTAAATGAAAAATATTATGTGTTGGCATCTGATTGATCCATTTGAAAGAAAGAGAAGGAGAATTTGACGAGCTGGTAAGGAGCTCATAGTTTGTTTCGAAGGAACCCAGCATTTTTTTAACCTGTACAGGGTGCTGAGCTATAATTAAGAACGGCAAGTCAGTGAAAAATCTATTTAAACTCCTGACAGCTTTTCTGCATTAGCATTTTTGACATCTACATTCACTCTGGCAAATCACTAATGTGATTTTTTTTTTCAAAATTATATTTTTATTAGCTTTCTCCATACAATAACAAAGTAAAAATGATGTTGCAGCCTGGACAGGTCTTTAACTCAACAGCTCAGCACTTACATTGTGCTTAATTGGCTGTCTGATTATTGGTTTATTCTGAAAGAAGTTTTGTAAATGTGTTTTCATCTCTAAAGCATCTTTAAAGGGAAAACAGCTGTTTGATACTGTTTAGTTGGTGAAAACTGTGGCAAACCCTGGATTACAAACACTGTGATTAATTGATGTCAAGATACTAATCTCTGGGATTTTAATATTATTATTATTGTTATTATTTCCACCATTATTACCATTATTACCATTATTAGTACTATTATTATTTTGGGTGAACTTTGAGTTATATAGGTTTTTCCCATTAATAATTATCCTATGGCAAGGGAAGAACATGGCTCAGGCCTGGTAACTTGTGTATAGATATAATATTTTCAAACACATCAACAATCTTCCTCAAAGTGTGAAGAACTTGTGATAACATTTAAGTCAGATGCACTGTGAATGTGTTGCGTTTAATTTGATAGCAAAGAAATACCATCATTAATTAGAATGCTTTCAGATTAGTGTTTGTCTTGCATAATTCAACATTTGCCAAAGTTCAGGAAAGATATGCACTAAATAGAAATTATTACTTTGATAATGCTGCTACATTTCCTCTCCTTATTTTTAATATGGCTTTTTAATTTGGGTAATGAGTATATATCACTAATCATTTTGAAAGCCTATTACCAACACCAACCAATTCGTCAACTTGAGTTAATAATTTACTTTGTTATAAAAATTGGAACTGGACACAGCTGTGGAGGACTGAAGGAAATAAATTTTAAAACAAAGCCTCCTTAGCAGATAACCTATTTTCCTATGTGCATAAAATGCCCCTTGTTCTGTCAGGACTTGTTTTCCCACTGCTGGAACTCCATTGGTAGCCATCAAGCTCCTACTCGAGACACATTCTACTGCAGGGCATTTGGAAATTAAATGCTCAAGGAATTAGAAGAAGACGGTCTTCTCCCATACTTAATTTTCCCATGTATTATTAGTAGCTGCCTCTGCACAGCTAATGCCCTTCTCCCACTGTGTCGGCATGAGCTGGCAAGGTCATTTATTTTTTAACGTGTTTACTGGAAAAATGCAGTTGCATCTGAACGATTGTTTTGGGAAAAATAAAAATCTTGGGATGAGTCATAAGTGAAGAAAAAAGGTCATTTGAGAAGATTTCAATAAGGGAAGAAATTGATAAAGAATATGGAAATGCATTCTAATTAGAATGAAAAGTTTGAAGACTGCACCCTGTAGTGAAATTAGTGTCTGCAGCAGACAATGCTCCTCATTAACAAACCGGGACCTCACTTTTATTACACTTAAACCAAGATCCTTCACTGTGTCCTGCCACTTAAAAACATGCATCAGTGACCACAACACTCACCCGTGGTTATTCTTAACCCTCTGCATTTGTGAGCAGAGAGAAACTCTGAAAGAAGCCCCGGTCGAATGAGGGATGCTACAGAGATGGAGGATATTATGCTGGAACTGAATCTTCCTTTGAATGGTGGAAGAATAATAAGGACCCTGCCTACTGAATCATGCTAAACTGCAGCATTTATTTATTTTTAGTACAGTTTTATCTGGTGACAACGCAGTCATTATAGCCTTTTGTTGTTAAGGTGTGTGTATATTTCTATTTGAAAACCTTAGGATAAGAAAGGCATGAACAGTAAAGCTTTTAAAATGAACCCCATCCAAACAGTCACAACTCCAGTTCCCCCAAGTTCTGATATTTGTCCTTACTCTGGGTCTTTCTGTGGGAAGGAGAGGAAGCAAAAAAAAGGAATGAGCGAACACCCAGAGAAATTTAAATTAGAAGCCTTGTCTTTAATAAGATCTTGCTTTGACATTAATCCTTGTCTGCAGCTGAGGTATTGTTTGCCTTTGTTGGAGCCGAGGTCCCGTTCTCCCGCTCCGCCGCTGCTCCCGCACTGCCCTCGCATCGCGCCCAGCGCTGGCGGCGTCAGCCCGGCAGGGCCAGCACCAGAGCTCTCACAGCAACTGCCGCCAGCCCAGGTGAGCCAGAGCTAAATATAGACCAAACCCAGACGTGTTCCAAGCTGCTGAAACATTTTCTCAGATTCCCCAGTGGAATATTCCACCAAAAATCAACTATTTGCACATAGTGAGTTTTAACAGATTTCCATTTTCTGGTGAAAACTAATTTCCCTGAAATATGGTGAGTGGTGGTTTATTGCTGCTTACAGCCCACATGCTTAGAAAGCAGAAGCTGCATCTCCACAGCTGAACCAGCCCCAGCTGTCCCAGTGGCTGCCCGTGCCCACAGCTTGTCCACCCATCCCCGCAGCGCTGCGGGCCCTGCCAGCACTGGGGCTGGCTGCCCGTGCCAGCCCTGCCGTGCCAGGAGCCAGGGGCTGCTGTGCCAGGAACCTCGCCTGAGCTTCCCCAGCAGCTCCTCGTGCCACTCCAGCCCCAGCAGCAGTGCTGGGTACCCAGGCTGATCCCGTAGAGACACCTGAGGGCCCCTTCCAGGACCTAGAGGGGCTACAAGACAACAGGAGATGGACCTTTTACAAGGAGCTGGAGTGACAGGACAAGGGGAATCACCCCCACTTTGGGGGTCATACAAGGGGTAACCCTCTTTAAACTGAAAGTGCGGGGTTTAGATCAGATATTAGGTAGAAAATCTTCCCTATGAGGATGGTGAGTTTCTGGCACTGGTTGTCCAGAGAAGCTGTGGATACCCAGCCCCTGGAACTGTCCAAGGACAGGTTGGACGACGATTTGAGCAACCTGGTCGAGTTGAAGTGCCCCCACCCGTGGCAGGGGCTTGGATGAAGGTGATCTTTAGGGTGATCCAAAGCATCCTTGGGCTCTGTGATTCAGCAGGGCTCTGGCACTGGCAGGAGGATGATTTCCCCAAAGCACTCAGCCCACCCGCAGCTGGCAGCGAGCACGTCTCTAACAGAGAGAAAGCCTGACTAGCATAGCAAGAGGAGGCTACTTTTATTTACTTCTTTAGTCTTGTGAAAGAAAAGGAGAGCAGGGTGTAGATAAAGGTAATAAACACCTGCAAGCTGTGGCAGGGTTTGAAGTGATTCTGCTGTTTATGGCTTCTCCTGGCTACAAGTAATTCTGTGTTTGCTAAATAGCCAGCAGTGCCTTCACACAGAGAGGGCTGAGTCCCACAGGCAGCAGGATGACAAAGAGGAGCACATGGGTGCAAGGCAGGCATCCATCTGCAATCAGCCTGATTCCTCTGCTGTTTATGGGCCTTGTTCTCCCCACTCTACACTTGCATTCCAGTGGTGTCCGTGCCGCAGCTTCAGGTGCGAATGAGAGCACTTCAGACCCTCCAGACACACAAGAGCGAGGCTTTTCAGGCCATGGCAGAGCCTGACCCCACACACACACACACAGACACACCCCCCCACGCCCCCCAGCCGCTCGGCTCTCAGGATTCTTCTCCACTGCCCACCTATTCTTGCTGTGCGGGGCTGTGAAGCCGTTTGGGTAGATGTGTGTTAAAACCACCAGTTTTTGTTAGCTGCTCTGTCAAACAGCTGCAAGAGTTCACCTGGCTGAGGCGATCTTTGGGATCCCTGGTGCCCCAGGCTGGCAGAGCACGGCTGGGCAGGGCCGGGGCCGCGCCTGCGCCCTGAGGACAGAGCTGGCGAGGGGATGCTGCAGAGCTGCAGCTAATTACAGTCAAAAATCATAACTTTAGACAACTCTAATGTTTGCAGCTGGAAAGACTTAAAAGCTATTTGCCTCTAATCTCCCTCTGACAATCAATGAATTGAACAGTAAATGTTATTAGACTAATTTACTGTTCATCAAGAGTAAGAAATGAATAGAATAATTTACTATTCATACATCCAACTCTGTGACATGTGTACAGATCAGTTTGAAAGAAAAAGCAACATTAGGGTTCCAGTTCTCCTCCCATACCTTTTTTTTATTCCAATTTATCTCCATTCTCATCCTAAAGCTGCTCTGGCTTTGCCCCAGTGGCAGAATGACCACATCTGTTTGGATGCACATCTGCCTTGGTACGTAGGGCACTTTGCTTCTTGCCCAACCATCTCAGTGTTTTCCACTGAGGAAAGGAGCCAAAAACTGTACAACTCAAAGGGAAGCCCCAGCTATTTCACACTACTCCCTGTGAGAGGCACTTACCTCCAGTTTTCAGGTACCTCCCATGAGGATGCTGCAGTTGTGCTGCATCTTGAGCACCTCATCTTTCTGCTGTGGCTACCCTGGGTATTTGGGAGTTTGGAGCATACAAGGAATAAATTGGATGCTGCATCTTGAGCACCTCATCTTTCTGCTGTGGCTACCCTGGGTATTTGGGAGTTTGGAGCATACAAGGAATAAATTGGATTAATTTTTCTTTCTAGGACACAACAGGGATGGTGTTAGGCACTAGAAGGGCTGGGAAACCTGAATATTCTTAGAGAGCTTGGCAATATTCATGTGTGGATAAAAACCAACCCAACAGGTCTGCAGCCTCTCGAGTTAAATAGTCTGAATATTTTAGACATTAAAGACAGAATACGACATCACTTTCTGGTTGCCACAGACCTGAACACAAGGAAAGCACATCGAAAAGTGTGATCTAAAATGTCTGGAACTGAGGTTCTCGGTGGGGTTGATGTTACCTGCTGACGTGGATGCCTTTCCAACCCTCAGTGATGGTTTCTGGAGTCAAAACTCTGGGCTTCCTGGTGGTGGTAAGAGGTGTGGCAGCCCTGGTGACTTTACCTTCAAACCCAGCACAAGACTGATGCCCTTCCTATTGCTTCTCCTTGGCTAAATTCATTTTCTCCGCAAGTTGCCCCAAACAGGAGCAGTTTTTTAGTTCAGAGGAAATAGCTGATAAGTGCACACAGACAACTTCTCCCTTCAGCTGTATAATTTTACCAGCACCCCAAGAGATCCCAGAGTTCTTGTTCTGATAAACAAAAGCCACCTACCATCTGCCTTCTCCCATCTCCCATCGCCTCTGTCAGGAAGTGCGGGTTGGAGAATTCTTCCAGCTGGAAGAGTCTCAGCTGTCTCTGCACTTCAGCACTGCCCTTTGGTGTAATTTTAAAGGTCTGTCCACAAGCTCTGAAGTGCTGGTGTTGAAAGGAAAATCTGACAAAACCAAAGATTCAGCCTTGAAGATTTAGGATTGCTTTTGCTTTTAAAAGTATTTACAAAACCAACAACAAAGCAGAAAGAACAGTTTGCTCTTTTTTTCCTGTTTCTGAGCATACTTCTCAGGACTTGACAGTCAGGCTCATTTTTGTCCTAGTCACACACCAGCACCGGTAAAAGAGCTCCCACCAGCCAAATGCCACATCAAGTCTCCCAAGAAACACCTCGCTCAGAATATCTCCTCTCACGCATATGAAATGTGGGAAGGCCTCAGCAAGGTTCCCCAGCATGGAAACCTCCCTCCCAAGGTGTCACCCCTGGCAGTGAGCCCCAGAGGCAGTGGTGCTCCAGTGCAGTCTGTCTGTCTGTCTGTCTAAGTGCTCACCACTCCCCACGAGGGCTCAGCAGGGGACAGGGTGAGATCCTGACGGTGCCACAGCTCCCATCCCCACCTGACAAGCAGAGGGGGATGCAGGGCTTCCTCTGGAACGTGCCACAAAGGTTTCAGGGTCATCTGGGGCCATGGGTCTTGCAGGACTGTCCACCCAGCTGCCCCCCGTGGAGAGGAGATGTGGCTGGAGCCAGGTGAGATAATTTGTGGAGCAGTTTTAGTTGGTGGCGGCACAGTCATTAGGGGAGAGCCATTACTGTTACAGCACTAGCACCAAGCTGTGCCAAAGGCCGGCTGTGCTCGTGTGAGTGGCTCATGGAGGAACATGGGGGTTATTATTAGCCTGTGCTGGATGTGGGGAAGACACCCGAGGAGAGACGCTGCTGCCCTGTGGGAGCGCAGTCCGAGCTGGCAGAGGCAGGGGCTGGGCACAGCTCCTGCCCTGCCAGGCAGAGGAGTTGGGCTGTGCAGGGCAGAGCTGACGCTGAGCTGCAGCCAGCTCTGCTGTCTGTGCTAGGCAGTGTTTAAAAAATAGAATCAACACATCAAATGATCTGTCATGTAAGTTTTCCATGTCAAGGAAAATAGCCCAAGGCCCTTCTTCCCACATTTGCTGCTACAACAGCCAGACAACCTGGCCTCTGAATTTATTCTGGTCTTTAATCAGGCAAAATCCCTGTGATCTCTGAGGTTGGGCTTCACGGTTTTGGAAATAGATTATGCAGTTCACTCAAAGGAAGGCACTTACCCACTGCTCCTGAGGTCTGTGGTCACTGTGAGAGTCACACACACGTTGTGCACAGCCTGCTGGAAATGTGGAGATGTTCTCATTTGTCCCAGTCCTTTCTGTGCAATAAACATCCAACGTGGCTGCTTCAGAGCCATTTCTTGTGTTCTGTTTCCTTCTGTATACGCACAAGCAGATGCTCTCCAGCACCCAGATGACTCTGAGTGCTGCTTTCATCCTCTGCTAGGTTCTCTGAGTTAATTTTTTCCATGCCCCTTGTGCTGTGGTTTAGCTTTCCCCACGACTTTGTTGCCCTAAGAACAGATCTGGTCCTCCACAGCCCAGGCACAGCAAGACTGCACAGGATGCAAGGTCACTGCTACTCTTAATTTTTTTTTGTCCCCCAGTTTAGGGCACAAATACAGTTTCAATTGGCCAGAGTGGGATTTTCCCTCCATGCACTTATTGTGCTTGCCTTTCCACCGTAATTAACTATTTCACAGGTTTTTCAGGGTATTGTGAGATGCCAGTTTTGCCTTCAGGAAAGAACAGCAACCCAAATGTGTGTTCAGCTGATGCAGAGCCTGCCACTGCTGGCTCCAGGTGGAGCAGGACTGTCATGGTGCTCGTGAAAGTCTCCATTTCAGGTTCTGAGGACTCTGAGTAATTCAGAGCTCTAAAATGAACACTCTTTGCGGGAGAGAAAGAATGTAAAACCAAATATGAGCCAGGGTTCAGGAGCAAACTAAGCCTAAGCAGCCTTTTAGGCCAACATGCAATTTCTCTGGCAGGCAATATGGTTTTCTTGTGTATGTATTAAACCTCAGGAGTCAGTGCTGCTTTGTGCTGCCACTACCCCTCTCTCCCGTGGTGCAGCCCTGGTTGCTCTCACTGATGTGTGCTATTTCTGAGCTAAAGCATAAGATTTATCATCCCTGCTGTTCTACCCTGCAAGCAGGAGTTAAAAAAAGGTCGACTACTGTGTTCAGGCAACATCAAATTACTGTAAAACAAGTGAGAAACTGCAGCAATATGTGGGGAATCTCAGCATCTTCAGCTCTCTTTCAGGTTTTTGTTACGATTGGGTTGCAAACTGTTGCATTCCTAACAGAAACATGAGCCATCAACTTACACATCCCTCCCAAATTAGTAAACAGTATGGATTTGCAAATGAACGAGTTTTGTACCTGGACACGCACCTGGCATGCTTTGTGCGAACTACCTAATGAAGAGTTTAGTGTTAAAAGCCAGGCTGATTTGGTTCTGTTCGATAAAAATGAAGCTAGAAGATGTGCACAGCTCCTTGGAGGATGTGTCACAGCTCTGGGCTGGGCGTGAGAGGAATCGGGCACTTGTTCACCAGCCTCTTTAGCCTCCCAAAAGTGGGTGGGTGGGAGTTACCCAAAGCCTGGCTGCCCCAACGCCAGCCTGCACTCACGGCTGGGCAGTGCTGCAGCAGCCAAGTGCTCAGGCAGCACGAGCCCGGTGCCAGCCCTTCCCCTGCCAGGGAGGACGCGGGCCTTTGCCCTTCCAAGCCGAACACGAGCCGCTCGCTGGGTGTGCACCTGCAGACCAAAACTCGCCCTCCGTCCGTCTGTCAGAGCCCGAGTGCTCCCGCGTGCGCAGGCACA
>WEIT01022493.1:110055-191795 GCA_013389985.1 Dryoscopus gambensis | reverse complement strand
TGGTTGTAGTGATCAAAAACGAAACCCAAAAGCTGGTCAGGTGATGTTCTCCTTCCAACTGATCATGTAATTGGGTTGATTTTTCTTAAAAAGTCCGTTGGCTTGTCTCTAACTTATTTTTTCTAGGGGTTTGTTGCTTTTCCCAAGGGTCCTTTAGGCTTTCGTTTGCATATCAGGTTTTCTGTTTTTTTCTTCTCTCTGGTATCTTCAGGCAGGCCTGGGGGGTGGCTAGGCAATGGGGGAAGGGTAAGGGAATGCCATACATTCCTCACATTAGCATTTTCTGATAAGGAGTAGCTTTACCGAATTGGGGGTGGTTTTTACAACAGAATAAGTAGCAGTAACAGTTAATAAAGGACGAAATATAACATTCAGGTAATGAATAATAAACTACAATGAAGTATAAAATGAATGCACAATTGTTAAATTGATAATCTGGTCTCTTATTTATAACACCCCACGGGGCAGGGAGTGTGCAAAGCCAGTGTCCCCTGCTGCCAGGCCAATGGCCGGCCGTGGGCTCAGCCCAGCCAGGAGCACAGGCCTCTCCTGCCAGGACCTGGCGGCCCGCTGCAAACGCTCCACAATACTGGCAAAGCAGCTCATTTCTTACCAATTACTTGTCAAACAACGTGTAATTAAATAGCACAGAACTGTCTGCGATGTATCTTTGGGTCTTTAGGCCGTTTTTTTGTTTCCCCTGTTTGTGGCATGCCTCTACAGCACTTCAAGGCTACTGCACACTGCAGAGCAGCAGAGGAACAGAGTGATAATTGAACAATTAACAAGTGATGTCATAAAACAATGCACTTAAAATAAAATGAGTAATTAAAATAAGTGAACCAAAAAAAAAAAAAGTTGTAACGACATACTCACACAAATGTTGACAGTAAGTCTCATGCAGGACCTGAAATACGTAATTTAAAGGGAAAAAGATAGCACTACAGTGGTTAAATAAAATTGTGGCATAAACTAACGAACATCTCAGTGATTTGCCAAAAAATATAATAATGTTGCAAAAGAATTACTCTCTGAAGTTAACAAGTTTGGACCATAAAACAGTCCTTTGGTGGCTCCCTGTGTCATTACGTGCTACCAAGGCACCGCGCTGATGGGCTCAGTGGGATCGCTGAATTCAGCGATAGATCAGTTAGCAGGAAAGCAGAGTTCCCACCAGATTTCCTGCCTGGAGAGTTGTTAGGATCTATGCTAGTTCTTTAAAGAGCAGAACTGTGTACAATACTGCAGTCAAAAAGACCCCATTAGGAATATAATCTTCCGCTACAAATGAGGTGTTTGGGGGAAAGGAAACCACAAGAACGCCAAAAGGAAAAAACAAAAACCAAAAAACCAACAGCAAACAAGCCTGCTTGGCTGAAGTTCATTGTAATTGCAGTTAAAAATGCAATTTTTGAGGAGCTTTGCATGCTGCCTGTATCTGTGCTCTTGGGAAGATCAGAGAGGGGTCACCTCCCCCTCCTCCAGGTCAGGCTCCAGGCTGCCCAGCCTGGATTCACCCCAGCTGGCTCTCGCTGCCATGGGGCACCCAGCATGGAGCTGGAGGGTGCCAGGAGGTGCCCACACCTGCAGCCGTGTTCATTCACAGCATGTAAAGTCCCTTACTCCAGTTTCTCTGCTTTCTTTCAGAACATTTATTTTTTTTTTTTAACACAAGACACTAGAAAAGATTTTAAAGCATGAGGCAGACGTGCTTTCCAAGAATAATTGCTCCTTGGCTGATGCACAGGAGCTCTGCTCATGCATTTCTGGGAGATGCCTGCAGACTGCTAACTGCTCTGGAAGCCTTTCAGCCTTTGCTGCCTGCAAATGGCATTATTATTCACTAATAGCCTTGGCTCACCATGTTGTCTTTTGGTTAGTTAGCAGCTATTCTGCAAGTCAGAGACAGGCAAAGAGGAACATATGTTTAAGCAGTAGCCAGCTTCTGACCTGTAAAAAAACCATCCTGGAAGGTTTTCTCAGAGCAATCCCCACCATTAGCTGGGGAGGGTTAGCCGGCAGCGTGTCAGCGATGGGAAGGGGTGTGTCCCCCACCTCCCACGACGCAGCTGCTGTTTCTCAGGCGGGTTTCTGGAGAGGAGCATGCAGAGGATGCTCGTGCTGTCTCTCTAACCCTAAGACACAGGGTCATGGAGCAGGAGGTGCAAGGATTTCATGCGGGTAGAAAGAGAGAAAACTTGGTATGATGCCTGACCCCGAATGGCCGTGGTGCAGCATTTCCAGACCTAAATGGCTTTCCAATGCATCTAAATGACAAATGTTCGGATATCTCATTAAAAGTCAAGGAGACTTAATAATAAAATCCTTCCTGCTTTGTTTTTTCTAAAGGTTAGGGATTGGGTTTGTTTCATTTTGTTTCTCTAAGGTTACTTGCTCACCTGCTCATTTCTTTTTGGATATTGTAGGATTCTGTTATTTACTGCTCAAGCAGTCCCAAGAACTGCTCTACTGACATTTCACGGTATTTAGTATTGACCAAACACTACATGATAAATCTTTATAATACTCCAGAGAGACCATCAAGGGAGCAGTTACAAATGTATACATTGCAGTGTGCTGTGTTCTGGGTTAAATGAAATATAAAACCCCATCTCCAGCCTGGGTACTAATGTCTCTATCAGTATTCCATCACACCCAGCTGCAGGTGTGGTGGTTGCCATCAAGACATCAACATTTGTCGATGGCTGCAGATGGTAACTGATGGATCACTCCTTCCCTGGGCACGTGGGGATGGGAGTGGGAACTGCAGGAGCAGCAGTACCTCACCCCATGCACTGCTCAGAGCTCACGGGGACTGCTGAGCGCGCTGACAGACAGAGGGACAGAGTGGCACAGGCCGTTCAGCATGGTCACCCACTGCCCTCCTACACACAAAGCGTTCTGCTCCAGAAGAGCTTTTTCAAGCTCTCAGAAAGTTCTGGATTAGTTTTGAGTTTTGGTTAATTTATAGCCAAGTTGTTTTCACCATCATTAGCTTTTGTACGTTCAAACACAGTTTAATTTTCTTTGGAAGATGCAGACGTGTGTACAGCTAGATAATGCCCTGTTTATTTTACTGACTAATTCATCACTTAAAGTGCAAGGCTATAGGTTGAGAGACCAAGACTTATGCACAGTCCCACACCCCTAAATCAGGCCAATAAAAGTTAAATTCACACTGTTTGCAAGCACTTCATGCAGATGGAAAATGTCACCTTGTCTGAAATACTTTATGGCGCGATGCTGAAGCAAAAAGAAATCCCACAGTGAGAGATTAAAAAGCTTCACTAATGCTTAGCTGGGAGGCACACGGCTCCGCGCCACCTCCTCCCCGTGCAGTGGGGAGGCTTTGCTGGGAAGCAGCATCTGGCTGCTGCTCTGGCTGCTTACAGAACAGCTCCACGAGCTCCAGTGCCCCGACACCCGCCTGGGCATCGCTCACCCCGGTCCTGAGCAGTGCTGGACGGGGCGGCTGCAGGGCACGTGGGCAGCTCCCCAGCCAGGAGCTTGTTGGCTGTTGGGCAAAGCTGCCAGGGCGTTTGCTTCAGTTCAGGCTCTTGTCCCACACTGTGGCTTTAGTTGTGGGATGAGAGTTCGGAGAATGCTCCGAGGTGGTTATGGCATGTGTATTTTACCCCTTTGTTACCAAGGGGCTTCAAGCCACCTCCGTCTCCAGCTGTGTCCTGCTCCCTCAGACAGAGCCAGGATGGTGCTTCAGCCATCATGGGAAGTTAAATTTTGTAAAAGCCACTTATCAATTGCAGAAAGCAAGCGCTGACCTTGGCCAGTGGGCCACTGCAGAGCAAACCCAGCAGGGCTGTAGCCCGTGCAGCAAGTGCCAGGCTGCCCAAGGGGTGCCCCAGGGCAGGAGAAGCCCTGCCGTGACCCCAGCTCTGCAGAACCCAGCCCTGCTCTCCACTGCCAGCCCTGCACCGGGCCAGCACAACCAGTACACAGCCACTGGGAAAGAGCCTGCCTGGCCCTGTGAACTGCACGGAGTCACACTCGCTGAAGCAAAACCAACAGTCTCAAAAGCCCAATTCCCAGGCGGGAGAGACATAAATTGTGGTTGGATCTGTCGCCTCCCAGCCCGCCTGTGTCGCCCAGGCTTGTGGTGGCTGCCCGAGCAGAAGCAGGAGTGATCCTCACTCCAAAAGTCCCAAAGCTGCTCTGAAACCCCTCGTGCCTCTCCCTGCCAAAGGTGGGGGCATCGCCTGGCTGGCTGTGCTCTGGCGGCACAGCTGACTGTAGGCAGAGCAATAAATGCTCTGAAAGCACTTGTACAGTGGGAAGTGGAGGCTCTGCAAACAGCTAATGGGTGTATTTCAATTCCCTATTAATTGCATATTTATTACTCGGCTGCTGCAAGGAAACGTCATGTTACGTTGATTAAAGCTTTGCAAGCTGTACAGTAAATATTTTAAACAAAAAAGGTTTTGATCTCTGTTGCTGTTGGGAAGGGTGGGGGGAAGCTGCCATTAGAGCTGCCATAATTAGCAAACTCCATTGCAGACAGTGTTTCCCACAGGCTCTGCAACATGCTTCGTGTGTGTCTGCATGTATTTAGACAGAATATTATTTTATGTATACGTTCTCTATAAATTATATATACTTATATATATATATCTCGTGTGTGAGGGAAAAAGGAAGAAAGCAGAAAGCCTGTGCTGCTATCTCACATCTTGCAGACTGGAAAGATAAAAGACTTTAAAAGGCAGAAAAGAAAAGGGGATTTTGGTGCACCGACTGAAGTTTGGGGGGTTAGGTGACCCACCTGCCAGCCCTGGCTGCCCAAAAATCGTGTCTGATTGATGAAGTCCTGTGCATGCCTCTGCCCCAAGCTGCCAAGGCTCTGCACATACACTTTCAGTCCCCCTCGCTTGCTGGTGTCACTGCTGGTCTGTATGGATGGCAAGATTTCGCTGGCGAAGATTTTGTCAGCATCACCCAGACGTGGGGCAGAGATGACCAGCCACAGCCATGCCGAGCTTTGCCTCCTGACCATCTGTGTAATGTCATCAAGATATCCCAACAGCAGAGAAAAAACCAGTCCATATTTCTGACAGACCGAATCATCCTCATCTGGTGTTCAGCCCCTGCTCACCTTCTGCACAAGAAGCTGCTAAAAACAGAACCCACAGCAAAGTTTTGCCATCCGTATGTGACCAGCAGAGGTTTTGCTGCTGTGCTCACCTCAGGTATCTGTCAGGGGTCCTCAGGTATCCGTCCCAGCCCTGCTCTCCCCAGCCTGCAGCAGCAGCAGAGCCCTGGCTCCAGCCCCCTGTGCTGGCCGAGGGCAGCTCCCTCTTCCCCAGCTTTTCTCTTCTCGACATATGACATGAATTAGGGAAGACATCAGTCATACCCAGCCTAACAGCTGTGGATACCTGCCACAGGACAGGACAAGCTAAAATGACACTAATAGAGGAGAGACAGCTCCAGCTAATAAGCCCAGTGATTTACAGTCGTGGCTGAACTAGAGGGGTGTCACTGGGAGGCCCAACCAGCCCAAGCTCAGCCCCAGGGCTGAAAGACCAGCTCTAGCATAAAGTAATGCTGTGGTTTCATAAACCCCTTCAGGGCCAATACACTCTCCAGGGCACAAATTCTTTGCTGCCCTCAAACCTGATTTCTGTGATCCCCAATCGCACTGCGTGAGGCGATGCCCCCGTCCCCGTGCCCGACTCCCTGCACAGCCCTGAGCACACACGGTGCTCCCTGTCCCCAGGTTTTCCCTGGTAGCTGCTGTACACAAACCAATGGGCAATCGCCAGGAGCAGAATTTGTTGTTGTCAAGTCTTAGGAGTTTATAAAGCTGCAGTATTTGACTTGGCTCGTTTCCTACAGTGGCTCCCTCTTGGAGCTGTGTGATTGCAGGGGATGCAGCAGTTATTAACAGTAAAGCAAGTTTCAATCTCTTATGATTGTACATGAAGGCTCAGAAGTGTGAACCTTCAAAGGCACAAAATGCAGAAAGCAAAACCAGAAATTATTCAGAATTTATTTTTTCAACAAAGGTTTTTGAAACTCTTTTCAAAATTCAAGGGACCTTATGCCTGATTTTTGAAACAAAAGTTGGCAGTGCTAAAACTAAATGAGCCATATTTACATCTCACTGATTTCTGTGAATGAAAGGGTGGCAGTGGGGGTTTGGGGGAGACACAACTCCATTTGGCAAGTCCCAGTACAGAGAAAAGAACTTAAATAAACAAAGCAGGAACGGAGTACTTTCAAAAAGAATCAAACAGCATGGACCATTAATGTTTTAAGAGATAGGAGCTGTATGTGAGCCAACCATCCCCAAGATATTTATTCCCTATCTTTAAAATTGGGAGTTGCATTAGAACAGGTAGAATCTTTCAAAGCTGGGAAAATTTTTAAGGGCACTCACTATACTTTAAAGAAGACTTCAAAAACCATCTCCAGTATTGAGATGAATAAGTTGGAGAGATTTGTAGGTTATAGCAAGGGAGAGTGATGGGAATACATACAGAGCAAGCTGGTTACTGCAGTAAACAAACCTCCCCCAAACTAACAGCGAGTGCTTCAGCTCAGGAACAAATGGTTGCACATCTAGAAATACATTTTAAAGTGAGACAAGGTCCTGAGTAAACACCAGCCAAGAGCTATAAACTATTGCTGTGGAAGGTGAGAGCCAGCTAGCCTTGGCCATTGGGTTGGCCAGGAAGAGCAGAGCCAGACACCCTGTTCTTCACAGACTGAGAGGTAGCCTTGAGGAAGCCAGCCCCTGAAGGCTTTGAAATTAAAAATGATGAAAAAGGAGACGTTTTCATTACAAAGGAGGACAGCATACCTCAGCTATAGAGGCAAAGCTTCAAACGGTGCTGCTTTAAATCCGCAACAAAGCCAGCAAGTGCCCCGGAAGACGGCGGCTCTGCGCCGCTATTCATCGCGCACCATCAAGGGCAGCGCGGCTCGCCTCGCCGGGCAGCCCGGCCCGCTGCAAGAACGAGCCATTTCATCTCGAGGAAAGAGACATTATCATTAATTGACTTGCACAGTGCTTTTCTCTAATGCCTGGGTGCTGGAAAACTGAGATACTGTAATCACGCTGAGTTTGAAAATTAGCGATGATTGCTGGCCTTTATTTCCCCCCCAAAAATATATAAGAAGTGCCAGCCCTGAGCCCTGGCAGCTGGCACAGCCATGGCCGAGCCCAGCTCAGCCCCTCACCACCCTGCCTTTGGGCCAGGTTGCTGTCTTTTAAAGACAAGGGTGGCCTGGGGTGGAGGAAACAGCACGGTCGCTCGACTTCCTTTCGAACGGCTCGGTTCTAAGACACGCAGACATCGATACGATGGACGATCAAAGACTTTAATTAGTTCGAGGGGTACACATATATAGAGAGGGTCTCACTACGTCACAAGGGGATGTACTGGTCTTCTTCAGGAGGTTAGTAGGGGCAGTGGAAAATTACTGGGACCAGGAGGGGTTACATTCCAGGAAGAGGGTTGGTATGTCTTAGGAGATTACATATCTAGAGAGGAGAGGAGCTGAGGGGCCCTGTCCCTTGCCGTAACATCACGAGATCTTCCGCAGCGCCTAGGCCCTGCCTGTCAGATTCCTCACACCAGGTGCCTTCTCTGCCCCTTCCCCTCTGCAGAGCTCTGCCCGGGCAGGTCTGGCACTGCCCTTGCGGCCGCAGTCCCCAGGCCCTCTCCCGAGCACAGGAGCCGTGCCACGGACTGCAGGAGGCTTCTTTCCCATCAGCATGTGACTGGAGCCCCGTACAACATCCCCAGGTTCCTTGCTTTCCCACAGCTCTCCTTCCCTTTGTCTGATCCCGGCAACAGTACAACAGTACCTCGTGCATCCTTGCAATATTGCCCCCCCCATTCCATGTTAGTATTTTATTATTATTATTAATAATAATAATGATAATAATTTCATAAGCCATTTGGATCTTCTCTTTTCGGGATTTGTTCTTATTTTATAATTACTATTCTGAAATACAGACTAATTATTTTGAGGACTTCTTATTAAAATTATGAACCCTTAGACCCTGTCAGTTATCCAAGTTGCTTCAGGGATGGACTGAGGGGTCCAAAGGCCTCTTTGTTTGCCCATAGCTTGGGGCGGATGAAGTGCAGGGCATGCCCAAGGCTGCTGTAAATGGATCTCTTTAGCCCTTCATGAGCCAGCCTCGGGCGGTGCAGCCCCGCGAGCCTGCAGCCTGCCTCAGTGCCCCACGGGCTGGACCGGGGTCTTTGAGCCAGCCCAGCACTGCTCAGTGAAGTTACCTGCACCTCGTGTGCTTTCAGGGCCACCTCTGCTATTCTCCCTGCAGGCAAACATCTTCCCAGATAGCGTGAAGAGCCCTTAGTATAATATAAGATCAGGTCCAGGACACTCCATTACCAAGAAGATACTTAACTAATGTTCTGCTTGTAGCAGGAGGTCACAGGAGATTTATCTGAAGAGATGCACATAGAAAGAATTAGCAGACAAGCCATTTCACAACCTCTAATACCCTCACCTTCTTAGTTGCACAGCTGAAATGCCTTCAGGGATACGTTTTACAGGAGCTCAAAAGTGAACTGGAAACTGCTTAGATCACACAACTTATGCATTTTAAATAGCAGTGTAAAATACCGTGCTTTACAAAAGCCCAGTGTTGTAGTGAGCAGGAAAGCCGTGCTCTGAGCAGGGAGGCTGCAAAAGCTGCACCAAGTACAGTAGAGAAAACCCCACATACAGCAAAACAAATCTGTGACTTACTAAAGTTTATGATTAAAATTTAAAGACCGTTCAAGTTTTATTCCCCGTAGCTGCTGCTCCCTGGACAAGAAGAGACAGAGAGAGACTGACCTTGAATAATTAAGCTGGTCTGTGGCACCAGATCAATTGCTGGTATTGGCAGAACTCCACAATCAGGCATTTTGAAATGCAAGTGTCAAAGTGCATGTAACTATGGGGCTTTTGGTGCAAAGCAGCCAATATAAAGGAGAGGAGGTGAAGAGTGAGAGAAAATAGATTGTGGAGTTTTGAGCACAGTCATGGGGGAGGGATGGGAAAAGTTTCCATTTCCTAACTCTAAGAGGGCAAAAATTGCAGCTGACAGAAGCCTGACATGGTTGGTTTTTTCTCCTGTAACCTTGAAGATGTCATCTGGAGCAAGCTGAATGTCTCCTGAGCGACTTAAATCCATCACCAGTACTGGAAACAGACCCTGAGCAAGTACCAGTCAACAGTTTAATTGAAAATAAACGTTGTAAATCCAGGGAAACATCTCTGTTCAACATCAATTACTGAACAAACCTGAAGGTGTTGGAGTCCAGGTAGGCATTCCCAAATGTGGTGGGCATTTTTGCTGCTGTTTCTGCCCTCCCTCAGATCATGTAGCACTAAGGTGACCCACCAGAACGGGATGTGGTGAATTTTACAACAGCCAGGAAATGCTTTATATTAATGTCTGCCAAATAAGACTTTGTATTAATTTCAGGAGCCATGGGAACTCCTATTTAAATCTCTTCCAATCCCTTGACCTACAAATGCATACGTGGAAGAGCAGCATCAGGCAGATAAGGTAATCATTGTGTTCCCAGTGCAACAGTCCTGGAAGATGCCCTTGATACTGGAGTTATTCCTAAGGCTCTCTGCCAGACACTTCCAGACAGAAGTCAAGACCACTTAGGTGGTCTTCCATGGAAAAGGCAAGGGGCAGCAGGCAGAGAGGGTTTTTCCACACACAAAGGCCTGAGGTCCCGTGCTTCCCTGGCCAGTGGCTCTCTCCAGCCGCAAGGAAGGTGGCAAGATGTTGGCACGGATGTCACAAGGCACTGGGGACTTTCCTGTTCCCTCTTGCAGGGTGGGCTGTGCAGCTCCTGCCAAAGGAGCAGACAGCACAGGAACAGGGAAGGAGACATTGCCATTCCACTGCCAGTTCCATAGCTTTTATAGCACGTTTTGTGGTGCCTGGTGTTCTCCAGAAAGCTCCAGCTCCTTGAGCCCCGTGATGAGACAACATCAGCATCCATAGATGTAGTTTTACAGCTCATCACAAGCTGCAATTTCCAGTTTTCTCAAGTGTACCTTATGGATGCAAAGTCCAGGAGGAAATCAAAGCCAACCCAAGTATAATTAACAAAGAAGAGCATCGATTCTTAGCCCAAGTCATTATCTACAAGACTTTGTCATGAATGCATGGGGTGACCCTTCTGTGATGATCTGAAGGCCTGGCTCAAAGTGCAGTGTGAGGCAATGGACAGAGCTTGGTTTTGGGCAGCTGCTGGTCATATGGGCTGGACAGGAAGGAGGACAATGTTTTCCTCATGTTCTCCCAACTCATGACCACCCTTTCCAAGTACTGCAAGGACCCTGTACTCACTCCAGTTAAGAGAGCAAGAAGAGCTAGAAGAGCCTCTCTGGGCCTACAGGGCCGTCTGTTCCAGCGTCCCTGCGCTACTCCAGCTCCCACTGATGCTGGTGCATCACAGGCCTTTCTGTGCCTTTGTTCTCCCCTCCTTCCATTTCATGGGCTTTTGGTCGGCACAGTTTCCACGACAGAGTGAGAGGCAATCAGCAGCCCGGGCTGCCCTCCTTGGTGGAGGTGCTTTGAAACTTTCAAAGAGCCCAACTCTTTCCCCACATCCCTGTTAATATGCACCAACTCTGCTCTTGATGCACTCCATTGTAAATGATGTATGAAATGAAATC
The DNA here is from genome assembly GCA_013389985.1 of Dryoscopus gambensis. Lineage (NCBI taxonomy): Eukaryota > Metazoa > Chordata > Aves > Passeriformes > Malaconotidae > Dryoscopus > Dryoscopus gambensis. The sequence continues at coordinate 181,118 of WEIT01022493.1, read as the reverse complement.
TCCTCGCTCGCCTAATGCAGAGAAGAAAGGCTCTGTAGGCAACACTACAACATTCCCGTCTAGAGATAAAGGCAGCGAAACCTCACACTCCCTATGAACATTTTTTTTTTTAAGTTGTTGCTCTTCAGTGTTGGTGTTTCTCCCTTTCATTTTTTTTCTTTTTTACTGAGAGTGGGGATTTGAATTCAGATTTCACAGAGAAACCCAAACCACTTACATGTGTTTCTAAGCCTTTCACAGCAATTGTGTGACTGTTCCCGTCCCCTCCTCGGAGGGAATAGCAGCAGCAAATTCATTAGCCCCACAAAGCAGCAGAGTGAAAAGAATGGCTTAAAACTTGCAGGAGGGAAGAGGCTGAGTACGTGGGGGATCGACAGTGGATGTTAAGCTTCATCTGGATTTGAGACCTCCTTCCAGTTTTATATGCAGCTGTTTCAAAACCAGAACGTGTGGGCAGTCTCCGAAGGGAAAAGGGATCAGCGTGGCCCGGGAGCCATGGTGGGAGCAAAGCCTGAAGGTCAGCAGTTTAAAACAGCAAATACGCCACGGGCTGTTCCCAAATGATGGATTAGTTAAGGGCAAACTGAAAGTCGCTGGAAGGGAAATTGGAGAAGGTGACTGAGACATTGCAGGAGGCACAGAGCATGTATCTGCTGGTGACAAATAGCAGCGTGCTGCTGGTGAAGCCTTCAGCATGAGTTTGCTCGAGGTGGACCAACCTCAGCAGCTCTTGGGCTCAGTGGGAGCCCTCGGAGCCCTCCTGTCCTCCGTGTACTCCCCCGTCTCTCATGGAGCTGTCCCACAGCTGTCCTGCTCCGGCCAGGCAGAGCCCAGCTGGGAGGAGAAGGGCAGTGCTGGCCAGGCAGGCAGAGTTTGAGCTGCGTGTCCTCCAGTGCTCTGGGCAGGAACAGTGCAGGGCTGCTCCCTGCTCCCCCTCAGCCCCAACAGGTACCTCACCTCCACCGCGACACTGGAGCTGCAGAGAGGATTGAACAAAGCTTTGCAAGAGAAAGAGACTCACAAGCCGTGCTGTGGGACAGCAGACAAAGGACCCTCCCACAGCAGGCCCCACTCTTAGGCCAGCGGGCAGTCCCCCATGCTGTTGGAGCTTTTGGTTTCCCCTGGCCAAAGCAACACACCCAGGCACTGCCTGTCCTCTGTGGCCAGGACCGAAGGAGACCCTGTCCTGTGGGTGGCACACACTGCCAGCACCCCGCTGCTGTCACAAGCAGTAAACTCAGCTTAGACCTTAAAAAGCTTTAGTAAACTTCTAAGAATGATGCTTTCATAGCTGACAGATGAGCCACCCTGATGGATTATTAGTCACGGTTAGCCATCCTTGCTAGGCTTTTCGTTACTAGCGAGTTTTAGAGGCCTTGCTTTCATTTTTCTTTCCCTTTTGTTTGTTCTGAGCAGCAACTCTCAGAATGACAAAACAAAATGCTTCAAGGCAGCAGCTGGAGCTTGAAATTAATAATAAAAAGTAGTTGAGCTGATGTTTGGTTGCAGAGTCATGCTAGCAAATGCGTGTGTTTCATACAGCTGTGGTGCTCACAAGAAACCTCCCCATTTCCATGGAACCACTGCTGGGCTGGCCCAACATCGATGCCAGGGCAGGCAGGGAACCAGGAAAGGCTCCCAGGGCTGGAAAGAGCAGGAAGTCCTCAATATTAAGGTTCCCTGGGCACCACTGAGGCTGGTGACAAACACAAACACGGACGCTCCCAGCTGACATTTGCCTTGCCCGGCACACATTCCCCGTTCTCGTGCTGCTGCTTGCAGGGAGGTGGCATCCTTCAGCCCTGAGGAGCCCTCATTCATTCAAACACCAGAGACACACATCTATAATAAATCTGCCCTTTTTAGACATAGGAAGGTAAAATCTGCATGAGTTAAAAGTATTTTCAAATAAATCTCCAAAAGCCCAAAAGGCCAAAGACTTTGAATGGCCACACAGCTCCACAGTTCTGCTGTGAGTTCAGCTAGAGCTGACCTTCTTGCTACCCCTTGAATATGAAGCTAACAGCAAAAATATCTGTTTATCTGAGAATGGCACCATTATTTCAAACAGCTTCTTTAATTCCCTTTCTGTACTGGAAAAATTCCCCAACATAAACTGAACATTACTGCAGGCAGATTTTATTCTCATTGTTCAAGAGTAAGAAGTGAATGGGAACGGCAGGAGGCCGACTATTCTCTAGCTACACAAAGTGAAAATGATATTTTGAAGAAGATCAAAACCAGTAGCAAATATTCAACCCCTTCCATGATGTGTCGCATAATTTTGGCTGCAGACAGGTGACAGCAAGACAGCACCTCAACCCTTGTGAGCAAAATGAGATGCAACAGTTTTTAATCAAACTCTACTCAGGGAACATAAACCAGAGGAAAGCAGACAAAATAACAAGAGTGATTCTCAGGCAGGTGTACTCGAGCTGTGATTAATAGTAACAACAATAAAAATGCTTTGTGTTCCCAGACTTTGCTTTATCCTCTACTACTTTTGAAGCACTGCCATCTTATTAAAGAAAATAGAAAAAAAAAACCATATTATTCTCTTCCTAGGACTTTGACAGGAACAAATCTGACAACTAAATAGCCAGGGTGCTCCTAGCTGGACGGCTTCACTGCATAACGTTGTAAAAAATGGAACACCTCTGCTGCTGCTTCTGGTTCCCCATCTGCAAACACTTCAAAACAAACACATCCAGGACTTAAACTCTCAGGAAAACACACACATTTCCTGGTTTGTAAGTTCCTTCTTTTTGCAGGACATGAACATCTCACTGACATAGCCATCCTTCCTCCTATTTGGTACCACAGGTGGTAACTCAGGAAAACGCTGGAATAAACACCTCAGAGGGCTCAGGAAATGTTCACTGTGTAGTAGCTGCTGTGTTGGGAGGGAGTTTGCTGCTTGAATGAGCCTGATTGGCACCTTGGGGCAGGTTAGGGTAAGGCAAGGCTGGCTGTGCTGCTCTCCACGAGGGCTCAGCAGCAAGGAGCCCACCCCTGTGCCATCCCAAGGACACACGGACACGCAGGAGCAGAGCTTTGCTGCTTGCAGATGTTCCTGGCCACCAGACTCTGCTATTATCGGTCCAGAAGGAGAGAAGAAACACAAAGCCAAGCAGAGGGAGTAAACTCAGCACAGCATTCCTTCAAAAGTCTCTGAGAGATTTCTGGGGTGGGACTGAATAAATCAGGATCGAGGCAGAATCAGCACCCGAAGGGGCAGGAGACAACTCAGTGCAGCCACAGAGCCACACACAGAGAGGCAGCTTTACAAACAGAGCTTGAGGGGCTCCTCCTGTGACACAAGCCTGAAAGGATGCCGCCTCCGACAGACACCATTTTAAGCTCTTAGAATACATGAAAACAAACCTGACGACTTCGACACAAGTTCAAGCAGAGCACTTGAGCACTGCCTGCCTTGTCTGCAAGTCCCCACTGTGGCGTGGGGTGGGGGGTTTCCTGTCCCCAGCAGGAGCAGGCTGGTGCAGAGCACCCCTGGCTGCCGGCGGTACCCGCGCGCTGCCAGCCAACATCAAACACCCCCTCGCAGGCGGCTCCGCCGTGAACCTCACGTCAGACACATCAAGTCAGATTGAACCCAGAGGGCACTGTCCAATTATAAAGAAAACCTCAGAAAAGGTTTAGAGTTGGCGAGGGGCACACAGCAGCTTTACCTGCAATTGCTCAGCCAAGCCCATAAACTTGGCAAGCCCAGTTCCATTATAGCCGTGCTAATAGTAATTGTTAATCAGTTATTTAAAGTCATTCACATGAAAAGCTATAAGCTTTTTCTTCTTTTTTGAAGCTGGTATAAATCAAACTTATAGGCAAAAGAATAAATACAGAGAGACAGCTGTACAGATCACACTGTCACACCAATCACTGCTTAAAAGCACACACTGTAAATAGCAGACAAAATTCACCCCCAGTGGAATGCCATTGACTGCACGGGCTAGAGCTGCAACAGGGATAAATTGGCCTATCAAAAATACATAAAAATTTAGAAACAGAATTCAATGACATGTGGAAGCCATTTATCACAGCTATGTCACTTAAAATGACATTATCACTAGCAAACCCATTAAATATTATGGGGCCCGATAAGATTCCCAGAGGGCCAAACAGCAAAGGAGGTGGCAGTGGTGGGATGGGGCAGGAGGGGATGTGTATGCTGACCCAATGACCAGGGCCACTGGCTACTCACCTGGTCCTGAGCTGAACGTGGGATGGACACAGCCAAGGATCTGGCAGGTGACTGCCACCACCTGCACCAGGACACGGCCACACGCGCTCGTGATGGTGCTGGCAGCAGACAGAGCATTGTCACCGGATCCATGCAGCAGCAGAGCCACTGCTTCCTCAGTCTATTGTCTCACAAATGGAACAGTAAGCCCATCAAAGCACGGTGCTTTGGGAGCCCAGGGTGTTTGCCCTTCCCCTGCAGGTTTCTGTTGCAGCATCCCAGTTCCACAACGCCGCTGGAGTGATGCTGCTCTAGCTGGCTTCCCATTCTCCGTAGCTGCAGTTTGCAAGACGAGCCCCTCAGGGAGTGGGAGGGAAAGGAAGCAGACATCTTTATTTTGTGTGTGGCTCTCAGGGTGTGCCAGTGATCTCAGACCCTCCATGGACCACTCACCAGCAGTGGGAGACCAGCACACAGCGGTGCCTCCGCAGCTGGGAACGGGGTGCAGCTCCAGCAGGTTCAGTGCACGGGCTCATCAGGGCACGATGAGGTATCACAGGATGTACGTAATGACAGCAATCATGTTTTCATGGAGATGGGCTGAGGAATTTTGCCTGAGTCTGGCAGTGTCCAAACTGAGCAGTTCTGCTCAGGAACTTGGGCAGCCATGAGGGTCAGGGTGGCTTCAGTGACAGTCCAGCCTCGCTGGTCCAGCTGTGGTGAGCAGAGCCTGGCCAAGGCAGAACAGCCAGAGGGGAGTGGGTGGAATGCACAGCCCAGCTGATGGAATAAAAGAGCAACCAACTGTTTTCTCTTGGGAAAAAAAAAACCACAGCTTGCTAAATTGCCTTACCAGGATTTGATTATTGCAGATACGGGGCCAGGCAGCCTCAGTCACAAAACATTTCATTACTCTCACTCGAGCTGTGGGTCGTATTCCCCCACTCTCTCACGCAGCATCCGTGGCAGTGGCATGGACACGGCGACTTCTGCCTGCACACCGTAGCGTTTCGGTCCACTGGCTTTGCAATTTCCCTCTTCTGATTATTTTTTAAAATTGTTAAGGGCACAGGAGCACAAATAGAAGCATTGCCCCTTCAGAGACATCGCAGAGAGGCCTGACAGCAGCGTGGGGACGGGTGCCCCGTGTGCTCCCTGCCACTGCTGCAGGGGACAGCCGGGGACCCGGGCGTGGCTGCTGCTGTAGGAACGGGGCAGATCCAGCCCAGGCAGCAGGTGAGCATTCCCTTGATTTGTTCACAGGCTTTCACCTAGAAGAGAGAGGGCAGGAGGAGCCATCCACACTTCATGTAATCGAGGTGTCACGATGCATTAGTCTGGAGACATAGAAGAACAACAATTGCATCTTAAACTGTGATAGTTAATTTATTATTGGAGAATTGAAAGGCAAAGTGTAAGAAGGGCTTTTTTTCCACACCCTGGATAGACTGTTAAAAACTAGATATGTTAATCTTTTTTTTTTCCCCCCATGGCTATAAAAACAGAAAGCTACCAGAGGAATCAAGAAGAGAATTGTAGGCTTCATGGCAACTTATGCCTCTGAAATTCTTCACCAAATATTTCTAGCAGGAGTTTCTAACAATCTCAAGCTGTATGACTGCTTTTTGTTCTTCTGCTAATTGATGTTTTTACACAGCACCATACCTAATCCCTGCCTCTGAAATCAAATTTTATTAAAATTCCTTAACACTGCAATGAGAAATAGTCTTTTGGGCTTTTATCCATTTCTTATTCCAAAATCCCAGAGCATTCTCCTTGCATCTGGTAGGCCTTGTAGGCAAGAGCTTTTATCCCCCAGTGACTGGAGGATGCACCAAGGTACCAAAACCTGGTGCAAATTCAGGAGTGTCCCAGGTGAGCAGGCAGCAGGTCTGGCCAGGGAACAGCCTCTCCTCCCTCATCCAACCTGCCAGAGGCTTTTTGCTTTGAAACAGCCATTCAAGAGTGTTGTTTGTTTTCACATCTCCACTCTTCCCTCCTGACCAGAACTTATTCCTGAAAGAAACAAAAATACCCCAGAAATGACCAGTTTCTTGGGAGCAGTGAATTGTTTCCATGCCCAGTGGATTATGCTACAATCAAATCCAGTGTATCACTAGCCTGAATACCTACACCTTATTCAAAGCTGGATATCAAAACCAGCGTAATCAAGAGGTGTCCTTTAGATTAAAACCAAAGTAAATTTTATCCAAATTTTTCCAGATTTTGATTACTGGATGTGGGTAACAGGAAACTGAAATATATCAGTAAAATCTGGGCTTCCACACAAGGTAAAAGCAGCATAAATGTTACCATACACCACTGGAGGGTTTGGGAAAAGAGCTGGCCTTGGACCACATTTCACAACCAGATGCTGATGTTTGAAGGAGTTGGGCAGTCAGATAAAAAAGGCAATGAAATGGGACCAGAGGCTCTATAGTCTCAATCCTGCCTCCCTTTGTGCCCATCAGTCTATGGGCTGCATCTCTCAGGCTCTTCTGGGAAAAACTGCAGGTGTAAATTGGACATACTGGTGGAAGCAAATAAGGCAACTTTATCCATAATGGAAATTTTCCCCACATTAGGAAGCAAATAACCTCAGAAAAGAACAATTTGGGTTCCGTATACATTGTGGGTTTATATGACTGCAATAAAATGACTGCAGAACCCAAAGCAACACGTTTCCCAATTCTCTTGATGCGGCTGGAGTTCAGCATGAAATGGGATTCCAAATTAAATCTAGCTATCACAGGCTGCTCCTCCTCGCTCAGGTATTTAGCTGTGCACGAGTTCCCGTTCATGCAGGAGCACACATATGTCCCCAGCTCTGCGTGCACACCGATCCACCCACCCACAGAAGGTTTTTTGGATGCTCTGCTGTGACATTTATTGACAAAGTCCCACGGGTATTGCACCTCTTCTTTCTGGCATTACCAGTGTGGTGCAAGATATAAAATTCTTGGTGGATGTTCTAAGTTTGTATTTAATAGACCTGGAGGCTCTGAGTGCCTTTTCACAGATTGTGTTCCAGCTGTCTGCCGATATTTGAATGTGCAGGTCTTGGTCCCATGCTGTGCAAACAGGCAGCCTCCCACGCATTTTGTGTACCAGGAGTAATTTATGGGTCTATCTATAAAGGAAATAACAGTGCGTTAAGAAGGGGTTATGTAAAGCTCCGAGATTGAGAAGTAGCTCAGTTAACTCAGTACAACTTCCCAACATCACCGTTATGTTTCAGCTGATTTACAAACGCAGGAGGCCTTCAACTGGTGATTCATATTCCTTCTGAAGCAGATGGGGGGGGAGGGAGGAAGTATAATAACTCTCTCTACATAAATCTCGTGTCACTGAAAGGCTCCCACCTTGAAACCTCATATTCATTAACCATCTTTTGCAAATACGAGTGTCTGGATTGAACTGCAAGTCCCAAGGCACCGGGGGATATTCTGGTACCAACCAAATGGATGAAAAAATAACAAATGAGGTGCTGGCCATTTGTTTGCCATCTCGTGCCACAGAGATTTCTTGCAAATTGCCCTTTATTGCAAATACTGCAGGCAGTGCATCGGGATCCACGTGACGGGAGCCCATAGGAGTGCCTGACAGCCCTGTCAGGAGCCAAGGAGCAGCACTGGGGTGCAGCAGGGCCAGTGCAGAGGCCGGAGGGAATGACCAGCACCACACACAATGATCCATGCTGGGCACTGAGGGCTGATCAAAACAAAACCATCGATTTGCAGGACTCTTTTTTTTCCTTTTCTCCCCCCCCAAAAATGGAAACCAGCCTGTAGGTATTGGAGACACCTCTCTGCAAACCATTTCCATCCTGCTTTTCAAGCCCAGTGAGCAGATAACGGAGTCTGAACAGCAAAACCTTTCCTAGTTAAAAAGCAGGTTGTATTCAGCAGCCTCACATCCCTTCTCGATTGCAAACAAGACACAAAATGCAGAAGTTGCAAGCCACTCAGCTAAACAAGTTCAGCATTATTTATTTAATGTCCCTCAGAACATGAATATTTAAAGTGGACAGTGACCTCTAAGCAGAAGAAAGTTATCAAAATCCATATGTGCCACCTCTCCACCCAGAGGCCAAGCTGAGTTTGCTGCCCAGCTCAGGTCAAAGGGGACCGGGGTAGAGGCATCATCCTTCATCGCAGTCACCCGGCTGTCCCCGGCGTGGCACTGACCTGCAAAACTCTCTCGGTACAAATCTGCCTGTAAACCACTCGTGTCTGTCAGCAGCTGCAGCTGCTCGCAGGCAGCAGGGCGGGTGCCTGGCGCGGGGCCACGGCCGGGGGTGCCAGCTCAGGTGTGTCCCCAGCCAGCTGCAGAAGGGGCGGCAGGGTCGGAAATTTTGGCAGGCAGACAGACTGCCGAGCCAGGGGCCACAGCCCTCGTGGTGGCCTGGAGGCTGACCTGAACTGTCAGATGAAGGTTTTATCCCAAATGATGGTTTTCGCAAACATTTCTCCCCACCTTACCCCAAGCTAGTGCCAGCATCAAACATTTTTAATCTCACAAAATATTCTATCCATTTTTACTCTCCTAAAAAAATTTTTCTCCTCTCCCAGATTTCTTGAGACTGTTACTAACATGTTATGCATATTTTTTTGCAGGCATTTCTATAAAAATTCTCAGATATGTAGACAAAACCACTGACAATTCTCCCCAAAACCCACCAGTTGGTTTGGTTTGAAGATTTCAAGACAAAACCAACCGTGGACATGGCATTTTTTCCACATTTCTCAGCCAACAACATCGTTGGAGAGGTTTCTTGGTGGATTTAGGAGCATCTCTGAGACCCATGGTGGGGCCAGCCCCAGCCCCGTGCAGCCACCGTGGCACTGTGGGGCCAGGAGCAGCAGCACCACCTGCATGGGACGTGTCACCCCCACTGTCACACAGGCCAGAGATGTCAGGCAGATGGAGTCACGTGGAGCAGGCTCATCTGGAAATCAGAGATAATAATATTTTCCTACCTGGCAGGCCCATTAGGGGATGTCTTCATTAGTGCTGGGGAGGCAATCAGAACGTCACCATGATGAGAGCCAGAAAAAGCTGTCCCTGAATCGTGTCAATCACAGCCAGCCAGCCCGAGCCCAGTCCTACCCTCTCTCCTCCTGTCACACAAGTGAGACAGCCCAAATTTAAAAGCCAAGGAACTGTCTGCCATTTTCTCTGGTGTTTTAGCCACTGGGACTCAAGCTTTGCCAACTGTTAGCACCTAATGTTGCAACCAGCACATTTCAGCTTCATCTTGTGAGATTTCTGGCATTTCACTTATAAAGATGCTGAGTTCCTAAAAAAAGCACTTTTTGCAATGGAAGCTTCTCATGAAAAATGATTCACACCCCTTTTTTTCACCAAAGTGTGTTGAAAGCCAAAGGAAAAAAAAGCCAAGAAGAAAGCAGCAAGCAAGCAGAGCTGGAAAACTCCTCGGGGAGATGAGACCCTGGCTGGTGTCACGCCAGTGCAATGGTGTGATTCACACTGGTGTTTGCTTTTCAGGGCTGGGACCTTCTCAAGTTTCTCCTTCTGTCCAGGAAAAGGAAGAGCTGAAATTATTATCACCAAGGGACAGGGCCACACAAAATCTTCCCTCTGGGACACGAATCCATCCCTGGCACAGGGCTGCTTGTGCCCAGGCTGGGCTCTGGGCTGGTTCCATTCCGATCTCACCGGTTTTCAGCAGCTCCTGCAGGAACGAAGCACTGCCCAAATGTGCTCTCACCTCAGCAACCCAAATCCCAGCTCTTCCAAACTGTCGTTGCTCCAGGCAGCCCCAGCACGCCGCCCTCCACCTCATTCTGGCAGATCAGGAGAGAAAGCAGATTTCTGGGCGCAGTCTGACATCAGGCCAACCTGAAAGTTGAAAATCAAAGTGGATGAGAAGTAGATTCATTATAGACTAATTAATCTAGCAAAAGACTCCTGCACAAAGGTTGATGACATTCACTTCAGGATAATTTTGAAATAAATATGAGGATTCATGGAAGAAAAAGATGCAGTAGGGAAAAGATTATTTTTGAAGCATAAATATAGCTCATTTCTAGCCCCCCTCCTCCACATATCAATTAATGAAGCAAATCATCTGTCTGAATCAAAGATGTGGGAGAAAAACACAGTTATCTATTTGAACTACAAAAAAAATTAAAGGATTTAAAATGAAACATATAATTAGCCTGTAGGACTCTCTGCTGTAGGTTATTGAGGCAAAAAGAAAAAAAAACCCTTACTAGTTTTCAAAAAAGGACTCGACAGCTAAAAGAATAGCTTTTGCTGCTCTACAGAAGTGGGGAAAATGTTCATCTTCTGGAGACAAGCAGGTCCAGCCAGAGCCCAGCTCTGGGCTACAGCGTTTGTAATTCTGCCCTTACACGGGCTCCAGATGTTGTCAAGTTTTGCCCAACTTTGTGTTCTTTTCCTGGCCTTTATGGGTTTTTTTAACCTACTTACACACGCAGGAGCATCTCTGTGCCCACCCTGCTGCACACCGTGGTCCCAGCCCTCGCCAGGGCAGCTCTCCGTGTACTCACCCGACTCTCCCAGGACCACGAGGGAAACTGGGAGAGCACAAACACCAGAGAACGAAACCTTCCACCCACAGGGTCCCGCGGTGCTGGTATCGGTGGCTGTAACTGCTGGCCCTCCATCGAGGATGGCAGCTCTGAGTCCCTGAGTTCTGAGTCAGACAATCAACGCGAGGCACCACGCGAGGCCCGGCGTGTGAGGCTCCGCGCCGGTGTCCGCGCTCCCGCGGTCGAAGGCGGGCAGGGAGCTCTCCACGCGGCAATTTCCATCAGCCCCGGCGCTGCAGGACGCGGAGCTGACGAGCACCAGCTGGCACGGGAGGCCAAGCCCCACCGATGAGCCGTGCGGCGATGCTCCGCGCTCTCCTTGGCAGCGCCTGGCACGGGCCGCTGGCAGGGCCTGCACCGCTGGGGCAGCCGCGCGTTATTAAAGCTGAGACTGAAATGAGTTCAATGTCAAACCCGCAAGCCCAGCCAAAGACTCGGCAGATGCTGCATATATAGATGTGCACGGAGGTTAATATTAGTCTGGACGAGGCTGACTCTGGCTTTCGCAGATTGAGCACGAGAACACTCCTCAGCAGGCATCTTTTTTCCAGAGATTATCACTTGCATAAACATGAAATACCTATGGGTCACATCTGAAAAACCCTCTTCATCACCGCTATTTATTTGGAAACGCAGAGGCTGCGAGAGGTGCCAGGCAGGACAGGCACCACTTATCTTCCCCCAGGCCCTGGATCTGTGCCTAACCTTCAGCGTGGCTCTGGTGCCTCTGCTTGCATCAGAGCAGAAACAAGTGCAAAACGCCTTCGTAAGGAGCTGGGAGCATTTTCCTCAACTCTCGTACTACTGAAAACACCTCCTCAAAGGCAAGGGGAGCTCCTGCTCGGTGCCTGCTGATGAAGTTTTCAGGAAGAGGCAGGTCAGCATAACCCAGTCATCCCACATCTGTAACCATCTGACACCTCTGCAGGTAGAGCAGGGGTTCCACCAGCTCAGTTAAAAACTTACAAGTCATTTGATCATGATCTTAGGAGAAAACCACAGTGAACAGAAAATTATTCCCTCACAAATAAGATCACTTTGACTTAGTTACTTGCTTCCCCTTCAGAGGAGATTTAAGGTTTTTCTCTCTTCCTCTGCAATCTGGCTCCCTTTTGAAGTTAAAAGAAAGAAAGGTTCAGGGGCTTTTTTACTTAAGAAGAAAAAACAACCTTCTTCTCTTTGAAACTATTTTTTTTAGACAATTGCTGTCTCAAATTTTAACAAATATTCACTAATTTGCACCGTGTTCAAAAGCAAAACAGTAAGTTTGAATTTTTTTTTTATTTTTTTTTAATACTGAATGTTACTTTCCCTTTCTTTGTCTTAGTGGCAGAAGGGAGAGTCTTAAAGAAATCAAACTACCAGCTCCCTTCCAGGTTTTCACAATTTGTTATATAATTTCTTAAAAGGAGCCATAAGGCCACTTGGAGGGAAAACAGAAATCTTCTAAAAAGAAGAAAGAAAATAGATTTTTTCACCCATCTTCTTGTAGATGAAGTAGATGAGACTAAAAAGAGGCATTTCATTTGAAACTTTGAATTCAAGCCCAAGAAAAAAAGCTGACAAGGTGTCCCTGCTAGGAAATTCATTCTCAGCAACCAGACAGAGGAAACCAAGAGATTTTCTTCAAGGACAAAGAGAAAAGAAGTTTGGAAAAATATGAGCTTAATTTAAAACACCCTTTTTTTGGTGGGGGGGGGGGTTAAATTTTTTTTCCCAAGCTGCATGAGAATAGATGTGTGGGTTTGTTGTCCCCAGGAGCACAATTTCTGTGTGTTCCAGGTATGGCAGGTGCAGGGATGCTGGGCAGGACTGGGAGCAGGCAGAGCTCTCCGTGTGTGTCCCTGCAGTGCTGCCTCACAAACACCACAGGGCTCAGGACTTTAGGAACCAGGTACTCGGGGCTGCTCACACTGCTCCGCGTTGCTCCAGCAACAAGAAGCTCATCTGAGCTTTCCCCGGTGAGAACAACCCCACCAGGATCTCACAGCCACGGGTAAAGGGGTGGCCGAAAACGGGGAGCAGAGAGGGGCAGCACCGCGGTGCTTCTCGCGCTCGAAGGTTTGTGGTGGGTTTGGGAGCAGCCCTGTCAGACACTGCACCCCCTCACAGCCATCCCTCGTGGAGAGGCTCAGTCCTCTCACCTCCCTGGCCCCTGGAGAGGCTCAGTCCTCTCACCTCCCCGGCCCCCGGGTGCGAGCAGGACCTCCAGACTCCTTCATTCTGCCTCCATCTGCTCCCTGCACACAGGCACCCTTCATCCGTGTGCATGCCTGCGAGGGAGGCTGATGAGCTGCTCCCAGCCTGTCCCTTCCCAGAGGGAGCAGAGCCTGCTGCAGCTGCTGTGATGGAGCACGAGCAGCAGCTCCCCCACGCCGCCCCCCAAAACCACATCGACAGGCCCGACAATCCCATCTCTTCCAGTGTTCTCCTCCAGGATGGGCTGAGAGCACCTCCTCCCCACCCTGCTCCAGGGCTGAGAGCACCTCATCCCCACCCCGCTCCAGGACTGAGAGCACCTCATCCCCACCCCTCTCCAGGACTGAGAGCACCTCATCCCCACCCCACTCCAGGGCTGAGAGCACCTTCTCCTCACCCTGCTCCAGGGCTGAGAGCACCTCATCCCCACGCTGCTCCAGGGCTGAGAGCACCTCATCCCCACCCCTCTCCAGGGCTGAGAGCACCTCATCCCCACCCTGCTCCAGCTCCTTGCAGCCCCACAGGCGCAGAGAAGCTCCAAGGCTGCTGGGGCAGATGGGAGGCACTGCTGGGGCTGGGGGGGCTTCAGGCCAGGGGAGAGTGGGGAAGACAGCGAGAAAACAAAGTGAGAGCAAGAGGTCGTAAGGATAAAGGTGTTTCTGGGTGAGACAGGCTGCTTTTCACACCAGGCACTGGAGCTAGGCCGGGGTGAGGACTGAATGGCTCTGGGAAGGAGAACCAGCCCCTGGTTTGTTGATGTTTGTCAGTTTATGAGCACCAGGGTGTGTGGTGGTGGGTGGGCTTGCACAGCTCTAATCAGCTGAACAGTTTGTCTGCAGCCCAGCAAGAATGGCAAATTAACCCAGGATTGTGGTGCTGGAGACATTTTGTACTGAAAAGATGTGTTTGGTGGCAGACTCACAGATTCCCTCCTGGATCACACATTTCCATCAAGGATGTTTTCTCTGCAATATGAAGCCAGGGAAAACAAAGCCAAACAGCCAAACACCCTTTCCAACAAAAATAAATGAGCTTAAGCATCAAAACATATCTGTTATTTGCTTACAGAAAAAATAAAAACAAAAGTCAAAGCCTTCACTAGCAGATTTTCAGGTCTTTTCAGCTCAAAACATCAGTTCATTTACAAGTTTCCTCCAATTTTTTTAATGCTTTCAGGTGAAAACCAAACCAATAATAATCCCTTTTTCTCTTTCCATCTTTTTTTCATTGAATTTTCCCTCTGAGACAATCCCCATCAGCTCTCACCTCTCCAGGGAGCTCTGCAACTCCGTTCAAGGATGCACAGCCGAGACTAAGGAGCTTCCACGGCCCCGCTCCTGCCTGCACCGCATCAGCTGAGCCCAGACCCTGCATGGGGGACATGGAATGCCCAGTCCTTGGGCCAGCCCGCCCTACCTGGCCAGGGCTGCCTCTGCTGCTCTCAGCCAAGAGGACTGACTGCATTTTTCCCCAGCGTGTCTCGAGCTGCACCTCCTTGGTGAGAACACAGTACAGCAGCCACCTCCACCAAGCCGAGGAGCAGGAACACGTGCACCTGGCCAAATCCCTTCCCGGGCAACTTGGTCATGTCATGCAAATGAAAAGTATTCTGCGTTAGTACAGCCTGGCCACGATGCTATTACAATAAAGATAACAGGCCTGAGTTCTCACTGCACCAGGGAACAGGTTTCAACCGCATCCTGCTTCCTTAGCAGCCACCCCGTCCCTCATGCAGTCATTAAAGGTGCACTACAAAGCTCTAGATGTCTGAGGGGGACAGGGGCAGGTGACCAGGGCAGAGCATCATTTCAGGGACCTCTTTCTGCTCCTTCAAGATTCATGGCGAGGTCACCACTGTTTGCTCTTTTCCTCCCTCTATTCTTTACCTGCTTGGTTTTCACAGATTAGAAAACCAGGTTTTAGCTTTGCTGGCCCAGATTGTTCCTCCCTCCTCCCCAGCCATATTAAAAGCCACAGGAGGGTATTTATACAGGGAAATCTCTGCAGAGAATCCCCTCCTCGGTCCCTGTGGAGCACTGGGTTTGTTCTTCCCCAGCCCCATGCAGCAGAAAATCTGCTGTCAGCCCTGCCTCCTGCAAAGACAGTTGTGCCAGCCCGGCAGCGATGAGCCCGCTGCTGCCTGCACGGGGATCACTCCCTGCCTGCATTGCCTCCACCCTGGGCGTGTCCCAGTGCTGCTTTTGGTGGCACACGGGATTCCCATGGTCCTGCAACCCCGTCGTGATGCTCAAGGATGCACCTTTCTCTCCACAGCTTGTGGGACTGATTCCTGCCAGCAGCTCAACAAGACAGACGAACATCTCAACGCAGAGACATTTCTCCAGTTATTTTTTCTTAGCTTTTGGTAACAAGCTAGGGGAAGCAGAAGCAGAGGTCTCCTCCTCCTCCTCCTCCTCACTGCTGGCACCCTTGTGCTCCCAGGCAGGAGCCATTCCCACAACCCCTCTCTGCAACAAATTCCCCACGCTGCTTCCCAGCACCCAGGGGAGAGGAGAAGATCATTACTGCTTTTAAAATGAGACTGTGGAGAAATATACAACAAGTCCGAAACAATAATTGCATTTCCCATGGCTGTAGGGGCCCTTTGCTGCCAGATACCCAAGGAACCCAGCTCCAGCTCCTCATCCACAGCCAGCTCTGGGCACACAGCACATCAGTACCCCGGGCACTACTGCTGGCTGTGGGACAGGGCAGA
This sequence comes from Dryoscopus gambensis, assembly GCA_013389985.1. NCBI lineage: Eukaryota > Metazoa > Chordata > Aves > Passeriformes > Malaconotidae > Dryoscopus > Dryoscopus gambensis. Next base: position 165,427 of record WEIT01022493.1, on the reverse strand, counting down.
GATGGGAAGTCCCTGGAAATATTTATGGCCAAAGTGGATGGGGCTGTGAGCGACCTGGTCTGGTGGAACGTGTCCCCGCCCGTGGCAGGGAGGTTGAAATGAGGTCATTTTTAAGGTTCCTTCGAACCCAAACAATTCTGTGAACCTGTGATGCTGTGATTCTGATTTTAAGATTCCGTGGGCTGATGCTGCTAACTGTTCTGTAGGGATGGGGCTGAAAGCTGCAGCCGTAGCCTCCACCACTCCTTCCACAGCCCCAGGGTTTGGCTGCAGGGTGCTGCACTCCCAGCTGGAATTAGCAAGCTTGCCTGGGACCATACCCCTGAGAAGCTCTGCCTCGCTGCCCCCCCTTGCAGCCCCGAAGCTCGGGGGGAGCTCCCCGCACTCCCTCCCCGGTGGGTCCGGTCCCGCCCGATCGCTGCCGGCATCACCCCGGCAGCTGCCGCAGCCCCGCATCCCCCCGGCCTGTGTGGTTTGAAGCGTTGTGTTTGTTTTCCTTCACTGCTAACTTTCAAGTATAAAACTGAAAGCTGGGGAAAGAGCTCCTAATGCCCCATATGTTTCCCCTCAGGAGCAGAACAATTCCTTACTATGCTTTAGACTTTTAAGATGTTGCTGCCTCTTTTTTTCCCCTCCCTGCTGCTGCAGAGCCAGGAGCCAGGCTCGGGGAGCAGCTGAGCATCCCCGGCCCCAAAACGGGGAGCAGGATGGGGCTCATGGCTCCTGTCCCACAGCGAGCTGGCCTGCCTCCTCCCAGCAGCTGTAATGAAATGCTTTGAACCTAAAAATGAAAAGAGAAAGGAAAAGGATGTTCCCTTTCCTCCCCTGACACATCCACACGCACGCACACACTCCTGCGGACTTCTCCTTCGCCTGCTATATCAAATGGCCCTGTCTTTTTGAAGTTACCATGGCAGTGAGAGCAGAGCAGCAGCACAACTCGCAGAGGGGGAGAGAGCAAAGGAAAAACGTTGGCACAGGGAAGGGGAGGACAGAAAGGGGCCGAGAAGATCCTCTGATGTCTACAAGATGTGGTGCGGAAAAGGCTTTCCCACCGGAGAAATTAAAATAAGCAAATAAATATCCAGCCATGAGAGGGCAGACAAAAAGTAAAGAAAAGCGAGATCTAAGAGCAGAGCTGGGGAAAGGACTAAAGTAGAAGCAAAGCAGAGACAGAAATTCAACTAATTAGAGAACAAGGTGTGTACAGAAAGAAAAAGAGATGAAGGTGAAAGAGGATTTGGCATCCAAACCTAGAACAAGGATAATTTCAGGAGACAAAGCAAGAAGAATTGCCAGTGACAGGTTTTTGGAGCAGCCAGTTCAGCCACTGCCACCAGTCTCAGGGTCCCCTCCCACCCTACACCCAAGGGAGCACCCCCTGCCAGCCCTCTGACTCTCAAGCCCAAGCAAGCCCAGGCCTACTGGACACCCTCTCGGCTGGGTTTGCTTGCACTGAGCAGCTCAGGACAAAGCTTGAGCTCAGGGGTGCTCTGCATCAGGAAAACCCCATGCCCTGCTCAGCCCCGCACTGCAGGTGCTCCCTGCAAACCCAGGCTGACCCCACACGCTATCACGTCCCTGCTGTGTGCCCACGGGCCGTAGCAGGTAGAGAAACTGTGGATACTTCAGAAACCTGGCACAGAGAGACAGCACAGGGCAGGGAGAAGGAGGGACAGCCTTATCTCAGCCAGACACTGTTGCTGGTTGCACACAGTCACGCCGCACCGCTCCGTTTGCTCTCTGTGCCGTGAGGATGTAGCTCTCGGTTCAGAATCCTGTCCTCACGGAGCGGGGAGCCAAGCCTTCCCTCTGCACCTGGAGAATGTGAAACTGCGGGCTCCAAGGAGCTCATGACCAGCCTAGAAAATCGCTTGCACGGCTGGCAGGGAAGGCACCACCACCCTGTCTTCCAGCCAGGATTAGGTGACTTTAGTGGGGATCTAAGCTACCCCCGCAACAAGGACTCCACATTTCCCTCTTGGGCTATTCCACAGATTTCCTTGCCAGAAAGTCATTCAAAGCATCCCATTTTTTCTCAGCATGAGTCTGTACTCCCAGTAGAGCCATGCTAAATAATTCCTTTTTTGCTTTGGAAGTTTAAAATCTTCATCTGTCATTTTGGCATTGTACCTTATTTAAAATGGTTGACATTTCTTCAATTCCAGGCTTACCTGGAGGGTGCTGAGTGGAAGACCAAGAGACTGGAAAACTTTGCAAAGCAAAAATCTTATAGAAGAGGAGTGTGGGATGAAAACAGCATCCCACGCATACTTAAATACCAGCATCCAGAGTGAGCAGGATTATGATTGCTTGGCCTGAAACAAATGGTTCCACTTTTGCTGCTGCTAATACCATTAAATAACCAAGAGAGCGAATGTCACTGATTAGAAAATAGCACAGAGCGTTTGCAAGCACTAATCAACTTCACAGAAATGTTAACTTTCAGACCTAAAAAACCCTTGACAGTGTCCCTGTGAAGTTATTTCGGGTGAGGCTCTGCATACCGGAGCTGTCCCCTCGCATTAGGCTTGATCCCTGCTCGCCGCGCGCGGCACGGTGAACCCTTAATGCTTTTCAATTACATGACAAGCAAAGCAACTTATTGGTGCTCTTTATGTTAATGTCCCAATATTTTTCATATTTATGATGTCTAATTACATTGGCTCCTGATAGTGATGTAATGTTTAGGTATGGGAGATTGAGAAGACCGCTCTAATGTTAATATATTTACATTATTAAAAAGTAATACATTACATAGGCAGTCTGCTGCGTAGGGCTGGATTTCTAGATGAGCTCTCAAGGCAAATCCATTATCTTCTCCCTCCTCCTGTCCCCTGTACAGATTCTGATAACTAGGATTGACTGGCAGTGTTTAAAGTGACTGCAGCTGGTATCATGGTGCCAAAAGGGAAAAGGTATCTCACACATGCATGAAATTAAATAGGCCCAGGGGTCTCAGAGGACCACACCGCATTACCAGGCAGAGGAATTCAAGACATTAGCTCAGAAGATCAGCATTGCAAAAATGGTGCAAAAAAAAACCCTCAAGAGGGCTGGAGAAAGGCGCGTTTCCTGTGCAGTGCCATCAGAGGCCCCTTCTGTGAAATTCTTTTAGCTGGAAGTCTCCTCAAGCCCCTTTGGTTTTAAACTGCCTTTTCTCCTTTGGCCAGGGAGTTGTGCATGTCAGATGATCACCAGGACATACTGCACATCTTATTGCCCTCTTCAGATGACGAGAAATTATTCATTTACAGGAGAGGTTGAGCTGCTATATTCCCTAAGGATCACCTTCTGGGAGGGACACGTTCCCTTTGGGACTCCTCAGATGCTTCCTCACCAATCACATCTTCGGAAGTTCACTGAAGAAGCCAAGGCCCAGGCTGGTGTTCATACATTTTTTAGACACACCTCCAGTAGCTAACTCAGAGCTAAAATGTGTTATTCAGTATTTCATGTCTGGTCGACTCAGGAAAGATGTCAACTGCAAATGAGAATTGGGGGGACGGGAGGCAGAAGCTGTGAGCAGCCTTTCACCAGGGGATATTCGCCAGCCCAGCAAGTGCTGAGCATCTTCATTCTCTGCGGTGATCTGAGAGAGATCAGCTTGAGCCACACCTCCTCTATAAATCCAACATCCCTAATACTGGCTCCACATCAAAACCCCTAAAGAGCCCTTCTCTCACAGCGAAAATGAGTGAGAAACACAAGGGGATGCAAAGGTGTCCAGCACCACCAGTGCTGGAGGAGAGACCAGCCTGTTCAGGGTTCATTTACAGATTCCTAATAAATGACAAATGGGTTTTTAATGAACAGCAACTGCAGCAGCGGTCTCAAGGCTCAAGTGGCTGACACTGAGAAAAGACGAGTCTGGGGCACACAAGCTCTGCTAATAAACACTAGATTAAAAAGAAATAAATAAAAAACCAGCATAAATAGTTGCAGAATCCTTCCCAAATTCAGCAAGTCTACCCGATCACCCATGAGCTGCTTATAAACTGTGTTCTATCACCGATATGTGCCATCAGTCACACATTAGAAACCTGCACGGGGCACGTGCACTGTAAGAGACCCTGAGTGCCCACCAGGAAGGGCAGTTTACCCCTGGACAAGTGAACTGGACGATGAGGACATGGGGAGCTGGCCCTCCAGCACCTGCTTTGTTGTAGGTATTTCCATTCAGTACAACGTGCTCAGATCTTTCAAAAGGAAAATACACAAAACTAGGTCTTCCTGGCTATTTCTACTCCTTTGGATGTAATTTCTGTCTCCTTAGAGTGATGTGTGCTTACACTGAGGAATTGGAAATGACTCCTGAGTCAGTAAGAGTGGTGGGGAGGAGGGGGGTTGCCTGCAAGTCAGAACGCATCTACATTGACAAAGAAGTTGTAAGGCAGCTTCTGTGATTTCCACCCAAATTAAGCCTAGCACAAAGGAGGATTCTCAACCTCTCCTTTTAATGAGCACAGAGCTATAAGGACAATTACTCTGAATGAAATAAAATTAATTAACGTACACATTTGGGGACTAAAAATGCTTATTATCTAATATGTATGAATTTGACCTAGCTTAAAATTAATGACAGAGCCAGGATGTACGTGGCATTCAGGTTACATAAAACTGCAATAAACATGGTGCAAAGAGAGATGTTGCTGATCCTTTTAATATCAGCACTGTGAGAGCTCAGAAGAGCGGATGAAAGCATGTGCTGTACATAATTTTCATAGAAATTTGCTTCAGTTGAGCTTGTACTTTACATGTGTTTTAACAACTGAACTTACTGGCAGAAATGAGCTTGGCAAAGCAATTATTAGGTAATACTTCTATGAATATTTTCTGGAGCTGGAATTCTCTTTTGGAAAGAGGCTTGCACAATGCAGCACTTCGCTTTCCGGGATGCCAATAGCACTCACGTAATTGATTGAGTTTGTGGTTGCCTGCATCCTGGCATTTCAGCCAGGATGCCTGCTGTAAATGCTTGATCAGGAATTTTTATTCTTGGAGGATTCTTTCAAGGAGAAGCATCCATCCAACCTAAGAACATAATTACAGCATGTGGCCTACTGATCCAATTAAACTGACCAATGCACTTAAACTCCAGCATCCAGAAATGTGCAATTAATTAATCACTTACATGCAGTCAACAGGCCACAACTTATTCGTCCAACTTATCCAGCAAGAAATAACTGAATTATGAGGAAATTCAGGAACATCATAAATTGTTCATGGATTACAGCAAGGCAAAGTTTATTTAATAAACTCATCCAAATTACTGGGCCATTTTCTGTATGACAGAATAATTTTTGTGTATAAGAACTTCTTGGATGACATTAAAGGGCAATTCTATCTGGATAGTGGCTGTGAAATCACATTTGGCATCTTGAGAACTCCAGCTCAGCATGCGTCTCTTATTCCAAAAATGTAGAAATGTGTAGTTTTACTCACTGGTCCAAAAAATGAGCTTAATGGAAGCGAGGCACCATGGGCCCGCCTGTGCAGCCTGATAATGCGAAGCAAAGCCCCTGTGCAGACAGAGCTCCCAACCATCCTCCCCGGAACCCCTCAGGCCTACACTTGGAGAGCGCCACCGAAAAGCACCCAAGGATGCGCGAACGATAGAAATAAACCCTGGGATCATTGTGTTTAGGACAGAAGAAGAAGATCTGTGCCTAATTATAGCGCCCGTTCCCAGAGCCAAGGCGAGGCTCTTTGGCGTTCCAGCGCCTCCCCTGCTCCTCCGAACGTGGGGGAGGGAGGAGAATTGGATGCACATGGTTCAACAGGATTTGGACCAAGGATGGCTGAAACTTGGCATGTCTCGTGAATCCAGCTGTCTCCGACGTATACAAATCCAAACAGAGTCTATGTGAAAGGAGAAAAATAAAATCTTCCCTGCTTGTGTACACGTGTCCGCAAGAGCCCGGACCCGCCTGGGCCCGGAACAGAAGGGAGATGCAGAAAGGATGAGATAAAGAGCTGGCTTCCCATCCCTCTGCAGACACAGTTGTTAAGAGCACTCTTGGGAGCAGATTTCTCGGGGCTGGCAATGCCAAGGGATGGGGAAAGGACGGCGAGCGACTCTCGCTCCCTGCGCGCGGGTTCCCGACTGCTCCTGGCACTGTGCGGCTGCTGCTGGGATTTGCCAGGGAGGATGGGCTGTCTGCAAACCCCAAGTGCTCCAGGAGTGTAGGGTCGGTGCACAGTGGGGGGAAAGATTCACTGGGAAAGCCTTTTCCCATGGCTGTGATGGGTTGAGGCAGCTCGAGGGACACAAGGATTGTCCCCACAGCACCAGTGACAGGGAGTGGCAGTAAAACAGAATGAAGATGTGCCATCCCTCAGTCAGAAGTCCACGGATAAGAGTTTTCTGAACTAAGCCACAGGTTTATAAATGTAACCCCATTTTTCTACAGTGAAATCTCCCATGTATAACTCCCATGTAATTCCTTATTCAATACCTCTATAATCCTATTTTTCTTCTGGGGAGATTTCCTTCGCTTCATCTGCCCCCAGATCCACATCAGGATAGAGGTTTGATTTATTCCTGAGGGAGAAGACTACCACCACTCCTCCCAGCTGCTGTGAAGCAGTCTCTTAACCCTGCAGAGGCAGGACCCTTTCCTACTCATGTTATTAGCATTCCCTACTACTTGCATGTTATTTTTCTTTTTCCTCTTCATTCTCTTTTTTTTTTTTTAAACTTCTGCAGTGAATTCTGCTTCAACACCCACATGTCTGCTATTGAAGCCAATCAGCAGGATTGACTCAGGTAAGTTCTTTTATTAGGTACTGATTTCTTTGTGTCTGATGTCTTTATCCAGACTCCTTTGAAAATCCCATTTTGGCTGAGCATATTGAAGCAAATGCCTCTCTCACTCTCTTTCATTAGCAATTTTAGGGCAGCTCTGGCAGGTTTTTCACTCCTCTCTCTTGAACTCAGAGGAAAAAAAAAAATCTCAGTAGTTTTATCTCTTTTCACTGTCTCCGGAGGATGTCCTGCCAACACTCCCCCACCCCCAAAATTGGACTGAAAAATGTAGGTCTTGGGTAGTCTGATGGGCTGAGATTTGGAAGCAACAACATTTCACGACGCTGGCTTTCTCATTTCTTCAGACTAGAATTAGTTCTGCCACCAACATTTTGCCCAGGGCCCCCAACCCCAGGAGTGCTCACAGTGTGTGTCTCTCTCTCACATATTATTATGCTCCAATGAGGATGTTCCTAGCAGAGATCTAACGTGTCTGGCACAGATTCATGTTATATCTAGGTTTTGACATTGGGCCTGCTCCTATAGAAGTCAATGTCAAAATTCCCTGTGAGTGTTTGAGCACAAGGATCAGGCCCGCTTCCCTGATTTATGCAAGTTATTTTTATATGATGGTGAATTGGATGCAGTATTATAAAGTCTGGAATTAATCTGCATTCTAATACTTTATAAAAACCAGAAAAAAAAATCCCAAATTAACATCCTCTTTAACCTTTATTTTTATCAAGTGTACTAAATCAACTGAAGAATAATTGCTCTGAGGACTATGCCAAATGAGTGCACATTTAGTTTACATATTCCCTAATGTAATATGAATTGATGAACTTTCTGAGATACACATGATATAAATGATCATCATGTGCCATTCTTAATATCTTTCAATTGTCTCTGCAAAACCACTTTGCTCTTAGTATGAAAAGTGAGTTACGTGCATACCGGGCCCACAGGAGAGAAGGAAACATACTTGTAAGAATTTGCCCTTTTGGCAAGAAATGGAGATTTTCTAAACTAAAAGGTCAAAATCCTGCTGTACAGCCACTGGCTGGGACTTGGATGACTGCGGTGAGAAGATTAAAATCCAGCCCCTCTCGGCTCTAGAAAGGAGCAATCTGAGTCGGGCCCACCACACCGCGATGGTCCTTCCTCCACGGCAGCTTCCTCGTGAATGCCCCACCTCAGCTCCCAGCCCAGGACTCAGACCTGCCGCAGAAGGGAGGGACAGAGGTTGCCCCTCCGTATGCAGGAGCAGCCCAGCAGCCAGGCCAGCCCTGGGGCTGAGTGCACTCACACCCCAAGCACAAGGAGAACCAGAGTGTCACCCTGAAGAAGGGCAAAAAATGAGCCACCGATGTCCCTCTGTGTTTGACCCGTGTCTGTCGTTCGGTGAGGGCAGCAACACCTGCACGAGGTACCCGGCTGTCTCCTGCCACAGCAAGCAGCTCCACGAGCACAAAGACCTCACAAGGACTCTCCCTGCTTCTCCTGCTGACCACTGGCAGAGATTCTCTGCGGCATCATTTCACTACAACATGCAATTACCAGATGTTTTCCATACCCTCTGAGTCTCCCAACCTTGTACGACCTTGGGCACATCTTCTCTGGTCTTCAGTTTGGCATCTGCTAACTGGGGCATGATAATGTGTTACAGGTTTTAGAGCCAAATAGGATAAGCAATCAGCTGAGTTGGAGTGCTGTATAATAGAGGCCACTGGACTTCCCCGAATTCTCTTTTCAATCAAAGCAAACCTCTTGGAAAATGTATCCTGCTTTGATTTGCTCATAGCTAGACTCTGAGGATCCAGAGGAAATGTGGTAAATGGTGCCAACATTAATTACCGTCACAGACAGATATGTCTGTGTTCAGCTCCCTGGATGGACTCCTGTACTTTGCCGAGCAGAAGTGTCCAACAAAAGGGCTTGCTGCTCAGATAGCTACAGATCACAATCAAAGCGCACCTCTCCCCTCCTGTTGTGGCACTGAACTGTACTAGTAACACACTCTAATAGCAATATTTATCAAATGTTCCAATCCCTGCCTTCAGCCATATGGTTCCTCCCCGGATCTTGCCAAACTCCCCTGAGCGGGTTGGCACCGAGGCAGGGATGCCAGCGCTGAGCTCTTCCCTTTCCCTGTCCTCTGCACACATTCCATGGCTCCAAGGGGGCCTCGTCTCCATTAACCTTGATGGGCACTCCTGCAGTGCCACTAACAGCGCTTGGGGGGATCACAAAGCTCCTGCCTAGGGAGAAACTTTTCTTCTCTGACACCTGTGAGCAATCTGGAGCCATTAGCCATCTCACTCCAATACTAATGATGCTCCCTTCAGTCATTATCACTTATTTTTTTTACAAAACCCTCAGTAAAGCTGAATCTAACAGGTCATTAAAAGCCCAGGGAAGACCTGACTGACTTGATCCCAATTGTTCCTTATGTCTGACAAGATTTTCCCTATTGAGCATTTGACTTGCATTTTATGTTGCCTCATTAAACTGTGCTAGACTTTAATCAAGGTCAAATGGGGGCAAATCTGCTTTTCCAGAATCCAAACAGCTCGTACCAAGGTGCTGATCTGCAGCTTGTGCTGCTGCACAAGCTCTCCCCATGGATGGAGCCCAGTGGATTTCATTAGAGTAGGGCATGACCTGCACCCCACAAGGCCCGTGGAAAAACCAGGACCCGTGGTTGTTTATACTTCATTAAAGCCTCATTCAAATCCTTCCCCAATGCCTCTGAAGTTAAATGCCTGGACAAGGAGATCAGTGAAGGAAGAACGCTGTGTCACAGCATGAATAAAACATATTCTAATTTTATCAACACCTAGAGTCCCAGTCTTTAAAATCCGGAGGTATTTTTTTTTATAAGGTATATGATGAACAGCCGATTACATTTTTGATGTCTTTTAATGATCATAATTAAGCATGATCCATCATTGTAATTTCACCACTAAATCAAGGTAGATCACCATAACAGTCATGATAAATCATGCTCTTTGCACAACTATTCCTGAGAATGAACCGGGAAATGAAGTTAGAGGACTTCAGAACCTCTCTGCTCCATCAGCAGGAGACTTAGCAGCAAGTGCATCCCGATGGCACCAACAGGACCTGATGAGGGGAACCAGTCCCCTCCCCTCGGATCCCTGGGCTGCACGGCTCCTGCCAGAGCTGAGCCTCCGGCCCTGCTGCCCTGCATCTGAGGAAGCTCATTCTTGGTCATCTCTTCTAATTATTTTTCTTCCTGAAAGTCCAGGTTCAGTGTTTCTTATTTAAAGGAAGATGGTATCTAAACCAAACAGCTCCTTAGGATATTTCCTCTGCAAACCCTCGTGTTGAACAGAGCACTGCTTTAAAGAATAGAAATAAATGTACATGGCCACCAGCCATGGCTAAAGCCAAAGTCCTCACCATTGGAGGTCAGGTATGACCCCTTGGCCCTATCCACATTTATCAACACTCTAAATTAGTCTCTAAGGAAGATTACAATGGGGCCATTAAGGCCTCCACATGGCTTCAGATATCTCATCGTTTGTTTCTCAACAGTAAAAATCTTGATAGAACTAACAAAATTATTTTCCCTTGGCCAAATTCAAGTTTGAAGGTCTACATGAAAGTCTTTTCCAGACTTTCGTCTGCAATTTCAGTTCTGTTAGACACTGTTCTGCAGTGTTACATGCCACAGATGGCTGCCTACCCAAGAAGTGTGATAAGAGCTCCTGGGAATATAAAAAGCAAAAATCTTATGTAAGTTTCTCAGCCCAAAAGTTGAGCAAATAAGTGCTAAAGCATCTTGTTGACTGCTCTAGAAGTCTCTGGAGGAAAAATAAATAGTCACACTAATATAGAATATTGATTTTTCCATGTAGTTTTGTGTGATGGAGCATGCTACAAGTTCACCAACCCAAGCTCTTAACAGCTCGTATAAGAGATGTACAGTACTCATCATCCAGCAAATGGGGAAACTGAGTTTTGTAGATGTCAAACGCTGTTGTACAGGATGCCAGTGACCAACTTTTTCCAGGCATCCACTAGGTATGGTTTGCTCCTAAAGAGCACAAAGAGAACAGAACAAGGTCCCTGGAGAGGACAGTAAAATGGTAAATTTCCCTCATCATGGTCCAAATGAAAAGTACAGCAAAGGCCATACATCACAGTGAGATTCCCCACTCTCCTGCAAGCTAGCAGAGGGCTCCCATCACTCTCAGACTTCTTTCTCACATTTATTTTAATCAAGTTTCTGTCATTTTCAGGTCCGGGTACAGCATGATCTGCTCGACCTGCCTTTGGCTCTGTGTCAGGGGTGTCATATTATCCATCTGTGTTACACTGGCAATGCTTGATAGCCAGGAAGGTCATTTCATCTCTAATAATTCCCCCCAAAGGGGATATGAAGGTAGAATGATTACAGAGTCATATACCTTCTTGCAGAACACCTCATCTTTGTTCCTAGATTATTTAAATGATAAATGGAAATTGGCCAGGGAAAATCACTCAGAAATGAATTGTGGTCATAAGCCATAGGAAACATATTCAGTCTCCAGAAAGACAAAATAAAAATCATCAAAGGCTATTGTCTTTACTAGACACAGCCTAAAAACAGCTGTTTAAAGTATTGTAGATTTCATACCACATACTGTTAGTAGGGAGGGAAACACCATGAGGCAGAGTTCTGGTTTTACAGAGGTCCATCACCACACAAGCGGCCCGAAAATCTGAAATAACCTGTCCAAACCTGGAGCCGGTACTTTGATGATCTAGAGAGAAGGCATGTGTGTAAGCCAGAGGCACTCACATGCTAATCTTAGACTATGCCAAGCTAGGAGGAAGCAGAAATGCTCCTACATAGCTAAAAAAAACAACCTGGGAGCTCAGATCTGAGCTCTTTCCGACTCAGGATGACAATACTGTAATTCTAAAAATGTATTATAATTTTTGTTCCCTGTGTCATCTAAAGTTCTGCTTTTGCTACTGCCTTTGTTCACATGCTTTGAAATCCAAGTAAATACCTCTTATAATCATCTCTTTGTGCAGTCAGCTGGCAGAAGCGAGCACGGGAATGCCAGTGAGGATGGCAAGGTTCACCCCCTCGCGCTGCCACTGCGCAGCCAGGTAGCCTTGGGCTACCCAACCCAGCACTGCAAAGCCATCTCGGATCTCCTGATTGCAAAACGAGATCGTAATAATACTGCTGAGGCTCTCCGATGCTTAATTAATGGTTGGGAGGGTCTCTGCACGGTTTCTGCACTGTCAAAATGCCAGTGCCTTTGCCATGTTGCGTACAAGACGAGCAAATGACAGCAGGCAGGTTGTGGTCGTGCTGGGCCAGCCTGCGCCGCTCTGAGCAGTCCTCACCGGTACCGTGCACACGCTCCTCTGTCTGCTCATGCCCATCGCCTGTCTCCTGGCTAATGTTTAAATCATGAGGTCTTTAATGCAGAGGCATTCCCTGCTCAGGATCAGCACGGCGTGGGATCTTGGTTCGTGGCTGAAGCTCGGAGGCGTTGCGGGAGTACAAATATTATCGATGTAAACGGTTCCCTGCTTAGTGGCACAGGTTTAGTTTGTGGGCAGGTACTGAAATCCACCTGCTTTTCCCCCTGCTCTTTCTCTTTATTGACAGCTTAATCACCTTTGTGTCTGCTGCTTATCTTGGAGGATTTGCTATGAATTGCAGTCACCTCCTTCTGCTGTGACAATATCTACGCTTTGCTAATTAACCGCCTGGTGGACACGGTTGCAAGCCACAATAAATATTTTCTGCCCAAGAGGATAATCCCAATGCTGCCACTTGACCTGAAGGTTTTCACATCATTTGATTTTTTTTTTCCCTTTTTCTTTTCTTTTTTTTTTGGTCTTAAAGCTCTCTTAGGTGTCTCACTGCAAATGCAAACAGATGTTTCGCATCTTATGACTCAATGACCCATTCTACAAACCTAAAACAATAAAACTTCAGGCACAGATGTTTCTATCAAATGAAAAGTCCATCTACTCTTTTCAGCCTGGCACAAGAGATGAAAAAAATAAAGGTTAGCCTAGGGAAGCTTAGTCTCCAAAAACCACCAAATCCTTGGAGACTCCCAACAATATTAGTAATTACTGCTCAAAGCAAAGCTGAGTTGGCATGGAGACCACCAAGAGCTGGGTCTTTAAGAGATCAGCTCTTATTCAACACATATATTAAGTGCTGTATTAAGCACCTACTGAACCCTGGAAAAAAATATAATCACAGAATTATTTCTAAATGGACTTTTTAGTTTTTCATGTCAAGAAAGGGGGTCATGAATAGAAAGGGCAAAAATCAGCATGGAGAAACATTTACCTCAGCCTCTCTGGGTGCCATTAATCACCTTTTCTAGAAAGCCTCGTACAAAAGCCATTAAAATTTAAGACAGGAAAAATCACTGCCATTCCTACAGCTACAGCTATTGCTGCTGCTACTACTCTTAATTAAGGTCTGAGAGCAGTTAAACATTTAAATATGATAAGGCTTAGAGGTGAGCCGACTTGCCAAATGGGGAAAGAAAACATTGTCAAACAGAATCAGGGAAAGGAGCCCAGGCAGCAAAATGAGAGGGGCAAAGAGACACGGGATGCGCTGCCAGCGCCGGCACCGAGACCAGCAGCTCCTTCTGAGAAGTGAAGCCAAAGTTATGCTCTGTCTCAGACAGTAAATGAACACAAAGGCCGAATCTGAAGAGGCTTTTCTGCTCAGGTATCCTGAGACATGTCTCAGTGGAGATGGTTTTTTGAGGGCCACCTAACGTAGGGAAGCAAGGAGGTGCTGAATGCAACCACGGGGATCCTGCCATGGAAACAAGCCCAGGTCAAGAGCCAGTACGAGATGAAGAATCAGTCACAGCCAGATGTGTCACATTTTCAGCTGTAGAAACCCAGTCCTGGGAGACCTGTGGGTGGTGATGAAGGGGGTTCACACTATAGCTGAGCACAAACCACTCGACATAACTTGAGCTCAGAAGCGGCTCTGGGCATTACCCGTGCAGTTATTGTCGCATTGTATAATCCACATTTGCTTTATGATGACACAGTGTCTTCCCTGCTGGATATTTTACTTTGCAAGCAGTAAGACAATAAACTACAGTCCCTGACAAGAAATGTTTTCATTGCCATTGTTTTAGAAACACATGTTTTCTCATTCACTATCAGCACCACCTAAATCAAAAGAGGTGACTTTCACAATAAATCAGATAAGAATGGCTCAAAACTGATATCTGCCAGCTTGTTTTCTCCCTTAATGGTGCTCCTGAGGCAGGCTGAGATGTCTTTTCCCCGAGCAGCCCAGGGGATGGGCGTGAGGAGGATGGCAAGGCACAGGCAGAGGCAGGCTGTGGCACGGCAGCGGGGCCCTGGCTGGCGTGGGTGATGGCTGAGCTCCGCTCACGCCGTGATGGATGGCACTGCATCAAGTAGAGCACCGTGGGAAGTATGCGGAGAAATACAGGAGGTATTAACCATTTTCCAGCCCTAAAAAGGGCACTGCTGAACAGCTCTCCTGAAAGCCACTGCGAGCCCACGGTACAAGCACAGGCACTGCCGAGTGGGCTTTTGCGTTAGGGACAAGTACGGACTTTTGGCTGCCAAACTGAGGATGCAGATGCCGAATAAAAACCAGTGCTGTGGTTTTGATGATCACAATTAACAGCTTAGGATTCTCTTCTCTTGCCCTACACTATCGTGGGACGCACAGGATAAGCATAAATGACCAACAGAATCATCTTCTTCAAGCACCTAAGCAGATGTTTGCCCAGCTGGGGATAAGCACAGGTTGCCTCGGCAGCTGTGAGCTGCACTGCACACTTGCACTCTGCATCCACGGATGAACAATAACCCTGCAATATTCCTCCTCTTGGATGTTGGAGAGGTTTCTGGAGGATGAAAGAAGGGTAAATGGAGGAGCTGTGCACTGCAATTCTTCATCTCAGTCTGCCTCAGCTGGTGAAGCACCGTGCTGAAGTGAGGCATTAGCAAAGATGCCTGAGAGGAGCAGGTGGGTGGTGATTAGAGTTATTTCTTCTCTTGCCTTGGGTGAATCTTTTCTGGGCTAAAAGAATGTGCCTCACACACAGGCAGATAACTTATTCTTTCCGTCGTCTGCTGTCCTCATTTTCCTCACAGACAGTGGATCCAGTTTCTCTCCTCAAGGCAAGGACATCCCTTGCCCTCACGTGGTCGTTCCCTTCTCCTCATACCCGCCCTGTGCTGCTGGTCATTAGGGCACCTTACTCAGACACCAGCTCCCCCTTGGAGCCCTTACAGCCTCACATCCAGAGCTTGTCTGAATATTTAAAAGTTCTGCATTATGTCCCCTTGCATTCTGTATTCATCTACATCACCAGAGCTGTTGTCTGTGCTCTCATTATCTCAGATCTCCATTAACATGACATCTTCCATGATCCTGAGGCACTAAAGCTCACAGTGAGCATTGCTGCCAAAATCAGCACCTTTCCTGACCACATCACCCCTTGGTACAGCTTTCCCAGAGCCCTAATCCCTGTGGTTCCAAACATAACCTGTGCATCTCCAGGTGTTCTCCCCATGAGTAACCATCACTCCCAGTCCAAGCTGACACCATTTTAGCCTAATGGTGCAAACTTCTGCTATTCTATTCCCCGGGAAACCTTTCCTTACTTCCTCTTCTTACCCTTCAGGAAAACAGTCTCTGTAAACATTCACCTTGCTCTCCTCAGCCATTTCTTAAGATGCCAGTTAGTGCTATAAAAATACAGACATCAATTAGACTGTTCATGTGCTGCAAACAGCATTTAAAAGGGTGTCTTGCATGTCCAGACCGTGGCCTCATTATCCTCTGCTTTTCCACCTCAGCGTCTGCATTTCTGTTTGTCTTGTCTCTTAAGTGAAAAGTTTTTGTAGAGAAACATGTACATCATGATCCTGCTCCACAATTTAGAATCTGTGGCTGATGCTGCAGGACTAACAGGGAAATTGCTCCTTCCCCTTTGCACATTTTCCAGTGCAATGCAGGGATGGTGCCTCCCTCAGATGTTTTCTGCTGGTTTCTCCTCCTGTTCAACCCTTGCCTGTTTCTTGTCTGGGACCTGCTCTCCAGCACAAACTTCCTCCCTTCTCAGTTTTCACCTGTCCCCAGTATTTTGTCTCCCTTTGGAGGTTTTGTCCCTCTGCTTTTCCACCATTCAAACCCCTTGCTTCCATTGCTCAGGGCCTACCAAAAGCCCCACATTTTTTTCTGCCATCTCCTGGTCTCTAGTTCTGCTCTGTCTCCCTGCTGCATTCCTACTTCCCTGGGCTCTCCCGCCTCCCTGTTCAGTCTTTCCACTGATAATCCACGTTGCCTGCTCTCTACTCATATCTTGAAACACAGGCACATCTCTCACAGATGGAAATAAAAATATATGAAAAGAGGAATGAGAGATAAGACAAGGCCCATTGCCTGTCTCATCCAGCACACTTTCACCGGCACCAGCTGTTCCAGACAAGAGTATTAAAATCCCCTGAGCAGCCTTAGGATTCAAACTCCCCCAACAGGAACATTCAACTGTAATCCCTAATAGTTACAGATCATTTTGTGTCTTAAGGCAGGAAGTTTTATGTGTCTGTATTAAAACATTATAATTCAAGACATGGATATCTCATAACCCAGATGTGGGAAGTAAGCAGGACTTGCTGCTTTTCCAAATCATGACTTAATGCAAGAGGGGGATCTGCACTGCTCCTGCCCTGCTGTGATGGAGCACGGGGGGCAAAATTCCATGTCTGGAGGAAAGACACAAAAGTGTTGAGGGATAAAGTGGCATTCTGAGGACTTGCTTCAGGTCACGGGATGTGGTCAGTCCTTGGTGTCCCAGACTGGATGTCCCCAGCACAGGAAGGAATAGACCTGTGGGAATGAGTCCAGAGGAGACACAAAGATTCACAGAATTGACAGAATTCACAGAATGTCTGGGTTGGAAGAGACCTTCAGGATCATCGAGTCCAACCTGTGCCCGAACACCTCACCTAGATCATGGCATCGAGTGCCACATCCAGTCTTTTTTTAAACACATCCAGGGACGGTGATTCCACCACCTCCCCAGGCAGTCCATTCCAGTACTTTATCACCCTTTCTGTAAAAAAACTTTTTCCTAATATCCAACCTGCTCAGAGGGCTCAGCCCCTCTGCTCTGGAGCCAGGCTGGGAGAGCTGGGGCTGCTCAGCCTGGAGAAGAGAGGGCTTTACAGATACCTTGGAGCCCCTTCCAGTGCCTAAAGGAACTCTAAGAGAGCTGGGGAGGGACGGGGGCATGGAGGGACAGGACAAGGGGGAATGGCTTCAGACTGAAAGAGGCCAGGTTTAGGCGTTAGATTCATAACCAGATATTAGGGAGTAAACCTTTACTGTGAGGATGGTGAGGCAGTGGCACGGGCTGCTCAGAGAAACTGTGGCTGCCCCGTCCTTGGAGATGCCCAAGGCTGGGCTGGAAGCTCTCAGCAGCCTGGGACAGGGGAAGGTGGCCCTGCCCAGGGCAGGGGGGCTTGAAGTGGTTCATCTCTAAGGTCCCTTCCAAACCATTCTGTGATGCTATAACCTAACACAGGCATCCCTGGTACATGCAAAAGGACCCAACAGCCACCACAAATTCACCTGGACTTTGCCAAACCCCTGTGCCAGACTCCACCATCCCCCGTGACTGCGCAGCGTGGGAAAGGGCAGCTGGCAGCATTTGCTGTCACCAAGGGCTGGTTCCTCTCAGCCAGGTCATGCAACATTCACAAGGATCCCACACTGCCGGGGTCTGGGAATCCTGCTGTAACTCAGGTTTTGCTGTGATTCTGGACTGAGATTTCAGGTTGCAGCAAACTCAAGCCCATGCCTTACAGACCTCATTTTAAAAAAAAAAAAGAAAAGGAAAAAAAAAGAAAAAAAAACCCTTTGCACAGTTCTAATTTTCATTTCAACACCTCCAGGCTTACTAGAAAGCTGTGTTTGTACCAGCAGAGACCTTAATTTGTATACAGCAACAAAATAAAAATTCAAAATTAAACATCTGAATTCAATTGCCGAAAACCACCCTTTTACTAGGGGTTCAAACGTAACGACACTATCATTTAGAATAGCCTCATGTGGGTGGGTGCCTCCCGAGAGCCGTGAGAGGAAAATAAACCACATTAAAATACAATTCCTCTAGCAGCTTCTGAGATGCAATCAAAACCTTACAACTGGGATTTTTCAGAAGACAGGGTTCTAGCTCAATAAAATCTACAGACTGGGTAGTCCCAAATGGCTCATGTGCAATTTTTATTCCAATCTAAAGGTGGAAATAATCTTTATGTATACCTGTGTGCACACAGAGTCCTCACCATCAGAATTGCTGGGTGCCTCATGCTGGGATTTCTGACCTTGTGGAGCACATGTAGAACCAGAAATTTGGGATGTGGGGCAAAGGTTGAGGCACAGGCATTGATGCCACCTGTTGGTGAGCACCTTACCCAGCTGGTCTGTCCCGGCAGGTACCTGTGGGGAGCATCAAGACTGGATTATTTCCCCCGCTGTGGGAATCAGGGGGATGCAGCTGATGTGACCCACGGGAGCCCTCAAAGTGCTGCTGGCACCAAGGGGCTTTAAAGAACCTAAGGAGCAGTGGTGCAAAAATCAAAACTTCTCTTGAAATAACAACTGTTCCATAGAAACGAAACTGAAAAAGGGAATAAATGGCCAGTGCTTGCAGTGGAGAAGGATATTTGCACTCAGGACTGCCCAGCATATTTCTGTTTGAAATGGGAAACGCTCTGCTTTGGTCTGCAGCTTCTGAACGTGTTCAACTGGAAACAATAAATAAAGAGCACAGATGTGGACATAGCTGTGAAAGGGCTCCCATCCAAGAAGCCATTACCTGGGCTGGGATTCCCTACCCCTGAGAGAGAGATACCTAAGGAGGCTATAAAATCAGGAATGCTAGCTAGGAAAAACAAAGGGGACAATTATTTACTGTTCCCCACAATACAAGAAGTAGGAGACATCGCTGTCTGGAAATGATTTGCAGCTGATGCAACAGAAACTGAAGGAAGCCCTTTTTCCCATGCTGCAGTCAAGCTAAACTCCAGCAGGCCCCCAGGTGCCTTCTGCTGGCACACAGTGCTGAGGCCACTGATGCCCAAGGGGTAGAAGGTCTTTTTTACATTAAATAGAAACATACCAGGGAGGATTCCCTGGGCACACATGGGCATGGGCTTAGTCAAGCCTTCAGAAGACAGGACTTGCATGACAGCCCAGTACCCTGAGCAAACCCCATTAATTCACAGCTTCACTCAGTGCAAGGACCCCAGAGGAACCGTGAGAAATCCTGATCCCCTGCTCCTTGCCTTTCCAAGTCCCTGGGTGTGATCAGAGGCCATGACTTCCACCCAATAATCCTGCAGGCTTTGACCAGCCTGCTCCAGTGACGTTTGCATCGATCAGACAAATGGAGAGGAAAGTATTAGTAGGATTATGCTCTGAAAACAAATCCTAAATACCCATCACATTTAGTATCTTCTGGCTTATCCAGCGAGAACTGCTACGATGGTCTGCAGCAGAGATCCTGGGAGACCCTGAGCGCACTCGCAGACAATCTCCGTGCATTCTTCAATCAGATCCGCTCCTGGTGCTGGGCTCAGCAGCACACATGACTCACTCCCAGAGCGTTAGGAAGCATGAAGCAGAAAAACATCCATAAAGCATTAGATCACAATCCCAGTGACAGCACTGGCGATTACTAAGGGGGCAGAGAAAAGGCTCATATTAAAGACTTTTGCTAGGATGAGTATTTTGCAGCATTTAAAATTCTTTGAAGATTAAGTCTGTGTTAGAAGATACCCTTGCTCAGGAAAGACAACCTTTGGCCAGTATTATATGATACAGCTGTGTGGCCATCCGGATTTTGACTTCAATCATTTTCATTGATTCACAGGCATTTTAAAATGCTTAAGTTACTAGATTGGCTTTAAATTTCAGATCAGTGTTGTCTCTGCAGAGCTGCTCTGCCTTGAACACAGCTGAGCAGATGTGGTGGCTGCGAGGGGCTGGGCCCGGCCCTGCTGGAGTGGCACCTCTCTGATCCAGGCACTCTCTGGAAGTTCCCTGTGCTCATTCTGCTCGGAACCGTCAAGTTTTGGGTGTCTCGGATGGCACGAGGGCTTTGCACATCAAGTTCCCCTACTGGTAACAGCAAAGATGTCTCCAATTACCACCTTCCTGGCAGCCAATTAACGAACAAACAGTGTTAGGGCGGTGAGGTTGGGTTTGTGAGCGGGCAGCATCTGTTTCCCCTCACTCCTGTGCAGTGCAGCTGGACAGCCCTCACCACGCTCGCCGTCCACATCACCTGAGCCACTGCAGGTGGCAGGACCAGCCTCACCTCGGCCTCCCTCCTCCTCCTCAGCCCGGGAGCTCTGTGTGGCCCAGCACGGAGCCAGCCCATGCCATGTAGGGCACGGCAGAAATCCGCCAGCTGCGCCACTGGGAACTGTCCTCTTGTGCTCAAACGTAATCAGCCACAGGTTCTTCCTCAATTATCTGCTTCGTACAGTGAAGGCGAGCTCCTCCCTCACACCCTGACACGGTTACCCCACTCGGCCTGGCTTCCCCTGCTGTGCCAAGCCTTCAGACCGCGTTCAGCCGCACACTTGGGTTGAGGCTGGCTCCTTCTCTGCTCCTGTCCACTGCTTTGCAAGAAGCCCCTACGGAGGGGATATTAGCTCAATCCCCTGGTGCCTCTTTTCCGGCGCCTGTGCAGGGAGCGGTGCTAATTACTGCGTTACATCCTGCAGCTTGGAAGGAATTCGCAATGAAGCTGACAGGATTGGACTGAGCACGGTGTAAGAAAGTGAAACCTGAGTGTCAGCAGAGCCGTGACAGCACCACAGGAGATAATTCAACCAAATGCATCTGCCACCGTGGGTCCTTTGCCCCACAGTAACAGAAATGAAGATTTCATGATAAGCTGGAGAGCCTTGCATCAGTAACAAGAAATACAGCTCCTCCTGGCTGTGAGGGGCTGCCGAGACTGAGACAAAGACTCGTGCCAAGTTACATGTGCACGGGTCTCAACCAGGATTACATTTTTCCTTCTGTATTTCAGGTACAAAAGTGATACTGTTTCACAAAGCTGGAGTGGGGAAAAAAAAGCCTGCTTCCTCCTTTCAAGCCGCACACAGTCACTAAATCTTTGTTGTTCCCTAAATGCCCAACATCAAACATTCTGAAATCAGAGGAATTATCTTTTCCCCAAGCTTTCAGGTCTGTTCTATGGGGGTAAATCATGGTTGACATGTAAAAAGCCAGCAAACCTTGAAACCATTTTAGAAGATTCTTCCTCTTTTCCTGCACCCTCCAATATGTTTAGGGATTAGTATCCAGGGCACCTATCATGAGAGTCTTTTACCAGAATCAATAGGAGGAGAAATGCGTAATCAATACATTGATGAGTACAGCTTGACCTTTCCGCAAGGACTGCAGGGACAAGGAAGCATTTAAAGAAAGTTTGGGTAAGTTTTCATAAAACGAATTTTAAATTTGCAGAAAGTTCTCGGCTATAAATAGATCAGGACAGGGAGCAGACATCAAACAACTGTATATGCAAAGGGCCTCTGGCCAGCTTCTGGTCCAACTCCGACACGCAGCCCGTCCCCCAGCCTATTTGCACAGCAGCCCAAGGTGAAAATATAAGATCAAGTAGGGAAAAAAAAGAAATAATAGTCCCCCGCTGTGGCTGCAGAGCTCTCAGGCAGGTCGAGCCCCCTCACCAGTGCAGCAAGCGATCTCACTAGGGCGGGGGCTGCTGCTGGCCCAACACCTCTGCCTCGAGAGGGACAGCTGGGAGGTGCCTTCGCCTCTTCAGCAGAGAGAAATGCAGAAACAGAGGCAAAACCCCGCCCTGGCAGCTCTGGAGCTGCTCGGCAGCAGAAAGGCAGGGCTGACCCTGCTGCTTTGAGAAGGCACACTGTCACCGCCGTGCCCAGGGCACCGGCAGAATAACTCCTTCAGAGGAGCACACAGCTAATTAATTCCCCACATACTGTGCTCTGTATGTGCCGCTGAGCGGCCACCATTGCAACCAGAAATTAGTCTGAGTGTGAATATGACCGAGTAGTCAGGAGCTGCCTTATCCTGTGCCAGCCCTCGGCTGCCCACCATTTGGCAACACCAGCCTAATGAGAATTTATGACCAGCCAGGGAAGTTCTCCCGGGCTGGAGGATGGGTCGTGGACCTTGGTTTGTGGGCTTTTTGTTTGTTCAAGGGCAGGTGTGCCTCGAGCTTCTCCTGGGGAAAGGACAAGCAGTGCCAGCAGACACCAGAGCATGGAAGCGCTCCGTCTGCCTCGCACACCCAACACACTTTGTGCCCCCGCGGCCAGGGACAAACATCCCGTGGGAGCTGGTCACAGCAGTCCCTCCCCAGGAGCTCCCTTTGCCAGGGGCCAGCATCCTGCGAGTCCTTGGGCTCAGCTTTCCTGCCCAGCTCGCCGTGCATGGGAACCCAGGCGGGGATGAAACCAGGAATGAGGAAGGGGAGCACCTGCATGGAGCACCTCACGTCGGCCTGGTACGGCCAGGGGAGCAGGCAGCGCTCTGGAAGGCACGCCAGGAGATCTCACTGGAGTAGCAATCAGCAGCAGGAACTGTGTAATCTTTCGCTATAGGTGATTTTGCAAGCAATTATATAATTACTGCTTTCAAGATTGGCATAAAAGCACCATAGGACTGTGCCAAACTGAGCTCGGGACTTAATATCACTTGGAAACCTTTGATAGAGACAAGAGGTGGGAAAGGCTCATGGCTGCAGTGCTTGGAGGGGACTCGGTGACAGAGGCCTAATTTTCTACTCTGCTGCAGATTTCCTGGATGGGACCAAATATATCATTTATCTCCATTTCCAAAATGGAAATAACCTATTTCTATTAATTTGCAGCAGCACCATGAGCTGCTGGAGGCAGCTGTGTGTTGCCCAGTACAGCAGGGTGTCTAGCCCCATTAAAATAAAAATCTCAGCCTTAATAATTGTGGCCAATTCAGGACTTGTATAACATGCTCAGACTTTGAAAATCCTTAAAAATTCAGCAAAGTATAAGGCTCTGTTCTGCACTGTCAGTATATTTGGTTTAAAACTTATTATAGACAGATAAATAGATATTGCAAAGTGTATGTTGTATCCACATATATATACACACACGGAATTTTTCTTTCAAGCACCTCTGTTACGTTTCCCCTGTAAGTGCTACTGCTCTTCCTGTGCAACTTCAAACCCTGAACCACGTATTCTAAAGCAAAGAAATTATGACCAAAGGTATAAATACATCTTAGCCTACCACTGACTGACAACACGAGCTTCATTTTCATGCTTTATAACACCACCTGAATCACTAAATATGTTTCTGTTCGTGTAAGACAGCATTCCACATAACTTTTATTTGTGAATAAAAGCAGAAGGATGCACACGCGCTGTTGAAATCAGGAATAAATTATTTTGGCAGAGTCCATTACTCTGGGAAGTAGTCTGAACACCCGGCACCATAAATATAGACCAAGAGTAACACTAGTCTGTCACCAGCACTTGCAATGCTTGTCCCAGACTCCCACGTTACCTCTGCCGAGCCCAAGCTGAAGCTCCCACAGTGTGAGTCCTCCCCGTGCTGCCCACAGGCCCCAGGTCCATCAGCAAGGGGCTCGCTCTGCTGCCACACGGGAAGCAGCAGCCTCACGCCTGGGTGTCCACCCACTGCCCCTCGTCACAAGGCAGCGGCTGCTGCCGCACGCTGAGCTGTGCCAACACCCAGCAGAGCCAGCGCCAGCCTGGGCACACACAGCCCGTGGGCACACACAGCCCGTGGGCACCCCGAACAAGAGCACTGTGGAGGGATGGGGTCCCTTAGAGTTCCTTAAGAGGCAGAATTACTAGCAAATGTTTCTCTGGAAGCAAGAGAATGCATTGGTATTTTTGGAGAAAAAATTGGGAGCAGTTGAGGAGGACGGCAGTAGAAAAATGGTGGGTTTTCATCTAAATGTGCAACCAGCAGGATTTTTTAAGAAACGCTGAATGACAGTCAAGAGAAACATCTAAACATCCTTCTGACACTCTTCTTTTGTATTACATCCCCTCTTCCTCAAGTCAGGGCTGCCACCAGCCTGCGCCAGGCAGAAGAGGGGGGTGGCTGTGCCACGCTGGCTGGCCCGAGAGCACCGCACACCCCACAGCAGCCCTGCTCAGAGCCCAGCTCTGGCCACGCTGCTGAGCTGCCTCCAGCTCCCCTCCCCGAGGTTCGGTGTGACCAGACAGACTGCAGCTGTCCTGACAGCTCCTTCCAGCCACATCAGTGCCGGGGATCCCCGCTTTGATCCTGCAGGGAGGGCTTGGCTCACATGAGTTTTGGGCTCAAAACGGATGATGCATTCAGGTGGCATCCAACAGCGTCAGCCAGTGACAGTGATGTATGGAGTCAGGTCCTTGTGGCTACACCTGAGCTGTAATCCATGTTCATCTTCCACTGGACACGAGAACAAACGTGTCTGATCTACATCTACCGTGCCCAGCAGGGAACACGGAATGATTTCCGTTTGGTGTCAGCCCTGCTCCAGCCATGGTGCTAAAGGCCAAAAAAGGCTACAGCCAGTATGTGCAAGAGTATTTTCTGAGGTATTTGTGACCATTTATTGCAAATGCCGCTCTGCCTCTGAGGGATACATAAATTATCATAGTGACCACATCTTTCCTGTCTATCCACTATTCAAATGGCTTTTTCACTCCAGTCTTCTCATCAGCAAAAGATACCTTCAGGGTATCCTCGTATTTCTAAATATCCCAGAAACTGCAGATGATTTACTCTCACAGACCTAATGTAGCTCAATCCATTCTCATTTTCTATTTGTGACAGCAGTAGTTTGCTAAAGAACATCGGCTCCTATCAGTTCATATCGTTCGTGACAACTTTAGAGTATCTGATATAATTTCTAATTTTTGTGCCTCGAATGGCAATGCGCGTCCCAGCAGCTGCGTGTTCCAGGGAAGCGCGAAGGCACAGTCTGCATCCCCCACCAGATGGTTCTCCATATGGACACAGCAGAGGAGGACATACTGGTGCTGCATCACCAGAGGCAGCCCAGGCCCTTCCCCCAGCCCGCTCTCTCTACAGGCTGTGCACGGCGTTGGGAATCCTGTGTCCCG
This sequence comes from Dryoscopus gambensis, assembly GCA_013389985.1. Classification (NCBI taxonomy): domain Eukaryota; kingdom Metazoa; phylum Chordata; class Aves; order Passeriformes; family Malaconotidae; genus Dryoscopus; species Dryoscopus gambensis. Next base: position 140,491 of record WEIT01022493.1, on the reverse strand, counting down.
CGTTCGGCCACATAGACCCAAAACGTGGTGGAGGCCACTTCACTTTGCTGCTTCAGGGCGTTGCAGGCAAGTGTGGCCACCCTATTTGTGTGCACTCCACGCCAAGCTGGTGTTCTAAACCTGTGTTTCTCTATTTCACCCGCGAGCTCCGGAGCGCCATCAGTGTAGCTACAAACTCCATGTGGAGATAGATGGCATTTCTCCAGGGACACGTGCCCCAGTGTGGTTCAGAGGCCACAGACCAGCTGCCATGTGGGTGGAGCTGATAATCAAAGCCCTGCCTGCTGCCAGCTAGAGGAGACCCTGGCCAGCTCATTCTGCCAGAGCAGAAGAGGGAATCCCAGGGTAGTAGCCAGATCCCAATGTCTGTAATTACTTATTGACCTGAACATCTTCACTTGTGCCTTCAGGTAGAAAATCTGTTTGAAATTCTGGAGCAGAACCTTCCAGACAGGATGACTGGACTGTCACCAAGGAGATTCTTTTTCAGTGAAGTAACATACCCATCCCTGCATGAGCTATGGATCTGACAAACCTGTTACTGGAAGTTCCTCAGTGCACCTCCATGGTGGATATTCACTTCCACGCACAAGCACTGAATTAGTTTTTACTTCCACCCAAGTTTCTTACAGAGCCTGTCCGCAAAGCACATCCCACATCCCTCTTCCTCCCCTTCCCCGTGGCTGATGGCACTAAACACAAAGGAGTAGCACCCAAGTATGTGCCTGGAGACTGGGCACAGAAGAGGAACATGTCTACTTTTTCACTGCATGAGGAAATGGAGCATCTTGTGAGCCACCAGCCCCAGCACAGGCTGTTAATAATATATGTCCATAGATGAGCTTTCCTTTAGAGCCAGTTCATCGGAACAGTGGAATGGCCAGCACCAAGTATTCCGAAATCCTGACTCACTACCTCAAACACTTGAGTTCAGCTAAATAACCATAAAGAAAATCAGTGCTGGGCTCTTACTTGCTTTCCTGTTCCTGAGCACTGAGGATGCACAAGCTTCTCATGTCCGAGAGTCCTCGTGTGAGCCCATCTGCACGTGTCTGTGTGGTCATGCAGGACCTGGGCCCGCAGCACCACCCCACAGCTGGGGCAGCAGCTCTGCAAGGGGGTCAGTGCCCAGCGGCACGAGGAGAACACAGCATCCCCTCTCGCGGCAGCCGGGCCTGCTGCTGGCCCTGCGCAAGCCTGCTCTGCCTGTGCCCGGCTCGCTGGCACCCAGCGAGCTGCCAGGACAGCACGAGCCTGGAAGCGCTGCCTGGTCCTCTGTGGGGGCTGAGGGAGGGGAAGAGCCAGGCACGTGCCTGAGCAAGTGCTCGCTCCCGAACCCTCCCCTGCTACTGAAACGGCGGAGACTCCGTGGCCTGAAATCCCACCGGGCAGCAGAACAGCCTGACAGCTCAGCACAAACCCAGGGCAGCTTCCCTGGGAAAAGGAGCTCCCAGCCCCGCACCGTGGTCCCGCGATTCCCACCGTCCCCTGAGCGCAGGGGGAGCCATCCAGTCATTGTATCCCCTTTGATCTTTGCTGGAATAAAAGGCTAAAAAAGAAGACTGTTTTCTTAAAATGCAGGGGGGGAAGGAAAGAGGGTGAGAAGGAGCAAAACTGGCCTGCTAGGTTCATCTCAACCATAAGAAAAAGTCTTTTTAACTTCTCTTAATGAGGACTACTTTTTCCAGATACTACCTAATTATTGCAAATTGCTTCATCTTTTAATTGTTACTGCAAGGCAACTAAACATTGTTACGTTGATTGCTCAAGAGTGGATTGTTAATGGCTTTAATCATTTGATAATCCAGTAATACAATCAATGTAACTCTGCACCTTGTAGGAATAATTTTTGGATCCACGTGCTAGGAAAGATATCTTGCCTTACCATATGTCAGGCACCACGGGCCAGATCCTGCCAGCCTTCCCCAGGTGCAGCTGTACTCTCGTACATGACTGAGCTTGCAGATCTCCCTGGGAACACCCAAAGAGCAGGGACCCATTTTATGTAGGGCTGGCCAAGGCAGCTGGGCCAGGGGGAGGCCTGTGGGGTTGGTTCCGGGTGATCTATTGCTGTGGGAGAGAGAAGCTGAGGTCACACCTACGCAGCCGTCACCAGGGTGGGCTCTGGCTGTGAGGGAGAATGGTGCCAGGACTGATCCTGGCAGCTGAGGGCTGATGTAGATGGGTGCAGGGGATCTCTGCAGCCTCACTCCAAAGCAGTCAGACCACTGCTGCTTTCTGTAGGGAGTCCCAAAGAAGAAGACCGGACAGCTTGGAGAGACAGCTCTCACATGATGTAAAGATAACATTTTGTCTCATGAACTGTTCAGCCCCCGCTAACTGGCTCTCAACTCCAGTGGCTTTAAGGCCCTTCATAACTTTGTTGGCAGAAGCTAATGATTTCCTGAGGTCTGACTGCCCCACAGGTGGTGGGAGGAGGTGTTCCTGCCCAGTAGGCCAGGGATTTTGGCCATGCCACTCTCAGTCAGATTTTCAGCTTCAAACTGACTCTTTGGGTGCTCAGTTGTCCCCCAGGGATGGAGGACTGGACAAGTGAGGCAGGACAGACCACCTTCCCCTTGCTTCCACTGATCCCCCCGTGCAGCCGTGAGTGGTTCTCACTGGGGATCACAGGGGAGTCCCCAAAATGCAACTTTGAGGCGTAAAAAACACCATGGAAGGTGAATTCCTTCAGAGTCACTGGGAGGGAAGGGAGGAGGAGTACAACCTGACAGGCTCCATCAAAAAAGTCAGTTCTGACAGACAGCAAGGAGACTAATGAACTAAAGAGTTGCTTTGATTTAGTCTTCAAGGAAAAGGAGACAATTAAGAGACTCTGTAATTCAATAACAGTTAGCAGGAAAAGGAGCTGTCACAGGCACGAGCAGCAGTGCCAGAGCACAGATACCCTGCAGAGGAAAGGAGCAGTGGGACCTGGCCTGGCACAGCCCCAGGGCCTGAGGGACCGTGCGAGACCCCCAGACTGTCCCCAGCACCTCGGGGAGGATGAGGAAAGGTAGGGGGCAAGCATATTGTATCCCAGGAGGGCAAGGGAAAGCAGGACAAGCACAGCTCCGCTTCCCTCTAACACCAGATAAAATAAAAGGGCATTAAATGAAGCTTGGGGAGGGTACCACCAATAAACTAAAGAGATGAAAGTCAGGCAAGCCCCATCCAGGCAAAGGCTGCCAGAGCAATTCATCCCCAAATTTTCTAAAATGGTCTCAAGATCAGTAGGAACCATTTTTATTAGGGCTTCATTCATGTGTTGGGAACACATTGTCCGTCAGTGGTCAAGAGATAGGCTGATGTCTGCTGGCCAAGAATCCACAGCATTTCCACACATCCAGTGCTCCCCACTGCCATCAAATCTGCCTGCAATTAAAACAGAAATGAGCTCTCCACCCTTTGGTGATGGCTCAGAACAGTCAGGACCAAAACTGAGGGGATGCTCCCAGGAAGCACTGGCCTTCAAGCCTTCTCTGGCAATGGCAAATGGAGCAGTACCCAGCCCTGGCAGCAGCAACCACCTAAAGCAGCAGTGTGAAATGCAAGCTGGTTCTGGCAGTCAAAAGCACGTTACTGAATTCGTGAGATTTTTTTTTTCTCTGTCACCTCTCCCTTTACTTAAAGCAACTTCCATCCCCAACAGAGCGAGGAAAACATGCTAAAGATAAGCTCTTTTGCAGAACAGAGCATCTGGCAAGGAGGTGAGACCACCCGGGGGCTGGAGCAGCCCGAGAAGGCGTGAGATGCCACCACCCACCCGGAGTCAGGGACTTGACCCTTTGGGTTATCCCCTGGCTGTAGGGAAGAGCCTCATCTCCTGCAGCAGCTCAGCACAGCGATGCCATAATGATTTTTTGGCTTTTTCATACACCCCTCTCATATCCCCCTTCATATACACTTCCATGCAGCTTTTATGCATTCTCAGTGCTTTTAGCCCACACACTTGTAATTCCCCAAGCCTGATAACTGGCTTAGACACAAAGTTCTGTTAAGCCAAGAGACGAAATGTCTTGGATGCCTTGGAGTTGGGGGTCAGAACGCCCCAGAGGCCAAGGGCCTCTCCAGAACACATTCTGTAACCCAAGATAGGCCCATGCATGGGGAAGGTTCCTCAGGACAGGGCTTCTCTTGGGCCCCTCATTGGGGGATCTGTGACAGATGTGCTGATGTGCAAGGTCTGTAACTGTATACACAGATCATGGGGTGTGGGCATTCTCCAGGGGTGCATTCTGCAGTGATGCATCTGAGGATCCTTAATAAATACCGAGGTAAAACCCTTTTCCCCCTCTAACCGTGTTTGGCTTTTAATTCTAAGCCCAGGATAAGGCATCACAGCCCCTGCCTCTGCCAGCTGCCCACCTGTGTGCTCCTGGTGAGGCAGGGCCCACGGGGCTCTGAGCGAGCCCTGCCTGGGGCTGAGCGCAGCCACGGCTTCACAAATCCAAGCCCCAGCCCGGCCAGGGTGTGGGGCAGGAAAGCTCTGGCGAATGGGGGAGTCTCGTTCCATGACCAAGACCTCGGAGAGTTCTTCTAACAGTGCAATACGGTATTTTCATTTCAGATTTTACACAAATCCTTCCCATGGTTATCGGCAGCTCCTCAGCCGACAAGGGCTCAGAGAGCGTCGTGTCAGATACTATATCTATCACCAGGAAGATCCTCAGGCGGGTGGTTGGAGCTGCACAGATCATAATTTTTATTATCAAAACATCATATGGCTCCTTACATAGTGTAAATGAGATGAACTACAAGAGCAAAGATGTACTGCTGATTAAAAATACATGTGCATGTACCTCAACAGGTCAGTCCAGTGGGCAGAAATGTTAAGTGGGGTCCCACTGAGTGCCCTGCAAGGTCAATACGATTCAATAGTTTTATTAACAACTTGGAAGCCAGACCAGGAGTATGCTAATGAAATCTGAGCATTTTACCAGGATGGGAGGGTAGCAAATAATTTGCAGGACAGGAATAAAATACAATACGAGCTTGATGAATTAAAGAAGTGGCCTGCAATCAATAGAAAGAGATTCAGCAGGACAAATGCAAAAGATTAACACATAGGAAGGAATAAACAAAAGGAGAAAGGCTGTATGGAGATATCTGGCCAAACAGCTATCCAACAGAGAGTGGGCTGGGGGGATGATCGATTGAACAGAAGTCAATACCACCAGGCTGCTGCATCCCTGCAAGGTAATTATTCTGCTCTTCCCAGGGCTCGTCAGGCTGCTGTTTGAAGCAACACACCCAGATCTGGGCATCACGTTCTAACAAAGACAGACAAGCCAGAAGGAGTTCAAAGGACGACAAAAAAATGCCAAAACAATTCGGAAAACAAAAAAAATCTTTGTGTGCGTGTGAAAAATGAACGGCGAGTGCGAGGCCTGGCTCTGCCTTTGTTCCCTGCCATTCCCAGGACCCTGCTGAGGTACAGCCCCGAGAAACTGAGGCTGGGCTCAGACACAGCGTGAGGAGTGACATGTTAAACAACGGGATGCTACGGATGGACTAAAGGGACACAGCAGAGATGCTGGGATTAATTAGGGCTCATTTTGCCCCTGGTGAAATTGCAGCACTGGGCCAAAGCTCCAGCAGAGAAAATTTAGGGGAAACTTAGCTCTGTAGAGCTTCTGAAAACTCAGGCAAATGAATGCAATGAAATACCAGAACCCTCCTCTTGGATGGAGCTAAGACCAACCAGAACACGGCAGAAAAGAAAAAAAAAGAAAAAAAAAATTGTCCCAGTGCCCAGAGAAGTCTCTGGTTGGAAATGCTCTGCTTGCATCTACCCATCACTCAGCCCCCACAGGCCCTCCTGGGGAGGGATTCTTGGATGCTGCAGAAAAAGCCCAGGGCACCCAGGAGCTGCACAAACTCAGAACTGAGACTCAACTGACCCCCACAGAAGTAAAGCACCACACACACAGTGCTCCCACTGCCATCAAACCTGGCTGCAATTAAAACAGAAACGAGCTCTCCACCCTTTGGTGATGGCTCAGAACTGTCAGAAATCAAATCTGCTTGGCTGCAGTTGGAGCAAGGACCCATCGGAGCTCCCTCTGCCCCAGAGCTGAGAGCTGGAGGAGGGAGCAGGAGCTGGAGGAAGGCAGAGCCTGGAGAGCAGCCAGAGCATCGCTCAGTGCTCCAGCGTGGAGACGGAGGTCTGCAACTCCACAGCACAGTGTGCAGACTCCTGCCAAAAGCCCAATTGCACCATCTGCCAAATTAATATTCCTATTTTTAATATCTCGTTTAAAGGGAAACATTAAGGGGGAAAAGGAGAGAAAAATAGAACACCACCTCACTGATTAGATTTATAAGCTCTGCAAGGAATCGCACCAGGCACTGGGTCTGCTCCTCTCCTGTCCTCCTGTGATCAATCCTCTCTGCAGAGGTGCAGGGCTGCTGGGTCGAACACAGGGAAATGCACCACTGAACACCATGCTGCTGCTGCCACCGCCACTTAGTGAGGAGAGCAGAGCGGGGAGACTCGAGGAGATGAATCAACATGGTTCATTTCTTTGTGAGGAGCTCTTGCCCTGTCCTATTTCCATCCTGGAAGCAGCCCCTGCAACCTTGCTTCTCCTGGAAGGCACACAGGCATTGCACCCTGAACGTGAAAGGGAAAGGGGTGAAAGTGGAGGGGAGAGAGAGAGAAAGAAAGATGGAAAATCCCTCCGGTGAGCAGAAATGGAATGCACAAGCCATGTGTCAGGGAGGAGACAGCCTGCGGAGTGGGCAGCAGCGGCTGATGCTGAATTAGCAGGGGAGCACAAACAAGAGGCAGATGCTGGGAGCCACAGCAGTGTCAGGAACTGCTGCCGAGCCGGGGCAGGGGCTGAGCCTGGCTCCCGGCCAGCCACCGGATCCCCTTTCCAAGAGCAGCACCTCCCGAGGCTCGCCCCAGCAGCTCCCGGGCTGAGCAGCAGCCACCGCTGCTGATGCTAATGGAATTAAACATTAATATGCTAAACAGAACCAAGAGTGAGAGAGGGGCTTGGATTTCTCTAGGTAGCAGACATGTCTGAGGTTAATGCCTGCCAATTCTTATTTGCTCTGCCATGTCAAAATCCATGTCCTTATTAGCCAGCCCATTAGTCCCCCGAGGCCAGTAGCCCATTAGTTCTGTCCTGGTCCTCGACAGCACTCAGAGCTCTCAAAGAGATTCGCTCTCAGCCCCAGGCAGAGTGTTCACAGCAGACCTGTTCCCACCTGGGAGCCTTTGCAGGGGACCAGCCTGGGGCATTAGGAAGCCAGCCTCAAACAGAGTGCTCAGGGAGTGCTGGATTCACTTCTCCCACCCCGGTTTGGTGGCAAGCAGGGTCACCGGGCCCATACTCTCTGTGCTCTGAAAGGCGAAGTGGCTTCCTCACCTTCCTCCTCCTCCTCCAAAACATTTTGTTGTCTGTTCTTACCCACTCGTTGTTGACTTTGCATTGTGGATCCTATGGAACAGGAAACTTATCCTCTGTTTGCCTATAAAACACTGTTCTGTACCTAATTAAAACTAATAACTAGCAGGCGTAACTATTAGAGACAAAAGCTCACAAACCTCGTCAGGCTGTCGGTCCCTGAAGCTCAGCACCTGCTCTGTGTGGGCTCAGGGGCAGTGAGGGCTCTCCAGCCGTGGCCTCTCTGACCACGAGCTCAGGGTACCACAGCTGGGCCACCTTGCACCAGCAAACAGCTTGGCCTCTTCACCCTCCCCTCTCTAAGGTGAGACTTGCTGTCAACACTTCCCTAGTGACACCTGGGTCACCATCCCCACCTTGCAGGTGGATCAACGAGGCGTGCAGGGCTTGGCCCAGGTCAGGCAGCAAGCCTGGAGTGTAACCTGTGTTTTCTGCAGCGCTCCTATTTCACGGCTTTAAATTAATACTAATAAAAGGTTTTTAAGATTAAAAAGGTGAGTAGTGCCTTCCTCGCCTCCTCTCAAGAGGGGAGCTACTCACTTTATATTTTTCTTACATTTATATACCAGGCCAGATCAGGGAAATAAATTTTCTCCTTCTGCAACCCTGACAGTAAATGGTCCAAGTTCAGTCTGGAGCCACACACAATTCAATTTGGGATAGCTTCCCAAAAGGAGATCGCCAAAGACACCGTGGACAGGAAACTTGCCATACCTCCAGAGTAAATATTCTTCTACCTCCAGAGTAAATATTTCCCCAGAAGGGATCCTGGGCAGGCAGGATCCTTCCGTTTATTTCCATTCCCAAGCCTCAGATTTAGCAAATCCCTGCAGCAGTTACTCACCTTTAGTCGGGAGCATTACGTGCCCCACTGGAGCCAGGGGGACCTCTCAGGTGCTCGAAGCACAGAATGTGCTGCTGAGCCAAGGGAAGTGGTGGCTGACGAAGACAGAGAAAAAGCAGTCAACAAATGAACCAGAACCATCTGCAAATGACTCCCAACTGGGCAGGCTCCCTTCTATCGCCTCACACTGCTTTGCTTGCTGAAGAATTTTTCACTATGAATACAGAGCTCCTGCTGCTGCTACTGCTTTTAAACGGTGCTTAGCAAGGCCAGCCCCTTGGGGTGCTCCTTAGACACAGCCAGAGCCTCCTGCTCGCTGCTCGGGCACCTCCAGCCACAGCCTGGGCTGGTCAGTGGCAGGGAGGTCAAAGTAATTTGGTCCAAATGGAAAATAATCCCATAGCCACCCTAAGGGGAATGCTGTGATGGATGCAGTCCCACCTGAGTTAGGCTGACCCAAGCTCAAACCATGGCCCAAACATACTGGTGAGGTCTAGAACATCAGGATGAGCTCCCGAAGGAGGGCTGTGAAGAAGATGAAGGGTCTGGAGGGGAAGCCACACGAGGAGCAGACGAGGTCACTTGGCTTGTTCAGCCTCCAGAAGAGGAGACTGAGGGGAGACCTCAGAGCAGTTACAACTTCCTCAGGAGGGGAAGAAGAGGGACAGACACTGATCTCTGCTCTGTGGTGACCAGTGACAGGACCCAGGGAATAGCCTGAAGCCATGTAGGGGAGGTTTAGGTTGGATATTAGGAAAAGGTTCTTCTCCCGGAGGGTGGCTGGGCTCTGGAAGGGGCTCCCGGGGCAGTGGTCACAGCACCAGCCTGACAGAGCTCAAGGAGTGTTTGACAACACTCTCAGGCACGTGGTGTGACCCTTGGAGCTGTCCTGTGCAGGGCCAGGAGTTGGACTGGGGGTGCCTGCCACCTCAGGATACTCTCTGACCCGATGTCCCCCAGGGCCAGCCGGCAGTCACGCTGCAGGGGCGAGCACCGCGCAGCTCTGCGTGCCACAGGGCGCTGTCACTTCCTTTCCCTGCTGGAGCTGAGCCCGTGTGAGGGCACCTTGAGAAACCCACAAAGTGTTCTCTGAACGTTCCCCCTGCCTGCCTCCCTGCCCTGCGGGGCGCACCCTCCGCGTTCAGCACGGCTGAGGGAGCAGCTCGGGGCCGGCACGTGGGAAGGCAGATTTGGGTTCTGATGTAATTGTTAGCCTGTGCTGAAATCTGAGGCTGCCATGGGAAGGTGGCTGAGGACACCTGGGAGGGAGGCTCTGCAGGGAGAACTGCACCATGCTCAGCCACCCGGAACCCTGAGAATGAGCACCTGGTAAAAACAGTCCTTCCTAAAAGCTCAAAATTCATGTTTTACAAACAAGCCCTTAAAAATTCACCATTTTCTGCGAGTAAACTCCCATCAAGTATTTACAAGTTTCAAAGTGAATCTGAATGCAAAACAATTCTTCCCTTTTTCAGGTGAGAAGTTTCAGAAGCTCTAGTCCTGGAGCTGTTTTCAGAGTAGCTTCTGCATGTTCTCTATTGCTTTTTAAAGACATTATAGGTGGCAGTTTGATTTTTATTAATTATTTCTATTGCAGCAAAACATAAGGCTGATCTGATGATGCTCTTATATTGTGTAGGAGTAGCAAATAATGAGATTATCGGGCTGCGTACTGCCTCTGAAATGCTGTGTTTGGGACTTGTAACATTTGGTGCAACACACCCTGTAGACAGTATTTATCAGAGCAATGCAAAAAGAATCCATAATATTCAGCTGGCTCTTGCTGCCTCTGTGATGTGATTGCCATGGGGAGTCAGGGAAACAGTAGGACAAGTTTGAGAGTCCTCCCCACAAGGACCACACATGACGACCACCACGGACAATAAAAATGAGCTCTCAGCCTGTTCCAAGATGTGTCCTTGAGCAGAGATGTAACTCACAGACACGACAAAGGCCCAGTCCTCGTCCCGGGGGCTGGAGGTGCCCTGCCACATCCTGGAGGAGCTGTTCTGGGAGGGAGCGCTCCCGTCCCATGCAAAGTCACCTGTCTGAGCACCAGGGTGAGGGTGTGAGTGCTGGGGGCTGCCAGCTCCAGCCCTCCCAGCCCAGCCAGGGTGCAGCAGGCCCCCCTCCCCTCCATCTCTGCAGCCAGCACCAGCCCTCGTTATCAGAGATGCCCACATGCCAGACAGGAGATGGATATCTATTCCAGAGCAGGATCCACTAGGCATGGAGGGAGAGAACTGCTGACAGAGAGAATGTAGCTTACTATTTAAATCCCACGTTAAGAAAATGTCTTTCTTAATAAAATTTCCTTAGAAGACTCTCTCTTGTGTACACAAAGCCATGGGGAGATTTCCCAAAGGGTACAGCAGAGATTACAAGATACAGCTTAGGCTGGAGCGTCAGGGGGTGGATGCTTTGAACACAGGGGGTTTCTAAAAGCACAAGGGAAATTATTCCAGAGTCGGAGTATTTCACAATGTTTTAATAGGGGACAAATTACTCATTTTTTCCACCCTCCGCAGATCTGTCCAAAGAATCACAAACATTTTTCCTCCCTCAAATCATTCTCTAGTGAGAGGGATAACAATGCATCCCCAACGGCCTCATCCACCTATAGATCTCAGAGCACTCGATAAAGTTTCACAGGTTTCATGAGAGCTGTTTTCCAGGGGCAGGGAGAGGTGAAGTGACTTCACTAAAGACCTAACCTAAGTAGTCGAATCAAAAAAACCCTTATTATAGTAACACAAAAGCTTCGTTTAAGATGCTACAATTTGACATCATCCCAAAAAATATAATGCTTTAGGGCATGACTCCATAGCCATTAACGTTTGTGTAAGGCTTTCCATTGACATCCGTGGAAGCTGGGTCTGCCTTTTAAAAGCTATCCCTTCATCCACTCAGACAAGCCTTTTTTTTTTTTTTCCCTTCCCACTTGCAGCTGATGCTCTCCAGCCTATTTTCTGGAAAGCGACGACTTTTCCATTTTCACATAGAGCAACTTTATTTCCATGGTACGCCAGTCTGCTTGGGATGTCATGGCGTGGCTGCCAGCGAACACTAACGTGACATGACAGGCAGATGCAACTCGCCGCAGCAGGACAAGCCAGGGAAGGAGTTTAAAGCAGCTTTATTCCGAGGAAATGTGATGGGGAGGGAGGAGGGAAGGGGAGGACTGAATCCCCCATTTCTGCTTCCAGAGAGACTTGAAGTTTTACAGGCAGGTTTTGCTGCCAGCACGGCACCATGGCCCCAGAGCCACTGGGGACAGCGAGGGCCCTGCCAGCCGAGCCAGGGACAACTGCAGCATCCCAAGCCACGGTGACATGTCTCTCTGCTTGATTTACCAGCTCGCAGTCACGCAGCCAAGTTGTGTGCAAGCTTTGGTTTGCCTCTCCCAACACCCAGGAGACCTCCTCTAGCAGAGGGGCAAAAGGAATAAATGATGTCGCCTGCCCAGGCTGCGATGCCTCGGAGTGACAGTGAGACACTGAGGCACAGGGCGAGTGACAGAGAGAAGAGAACATCCACATCTGCAATGGCACGGAGTGGCTTGTGGATGTCCAGGAGGGTGAAATCATCACCCACATGGGCCAAAGCAGGAAGGGGATCTGCATCAGGTCCCCTCTGGAGGAGGGTGGGTAGAGGCTGGGTGCCTCCTCACCTCCCTTTGCTGCCCAGCTGAGGGGCAGGAGCTGGCCAGCCCTGGTGGCAGGTGTGAGCAGCCCCCACGGGCACCCCCTGCTCTGCTCCCTCCACCCTCTGCAGAGGATCTGGCTCAGCAAAGGCCCCTGGCTTTGGTCTCACAGCAGCCACACAGACTTCTTCGGGAATATTCCCCATCACCCTTCTCTACCTCCCTGGGCGTGCTACCCTGCTTTCCCACGCGAGCCTGAAACTCTCCCAGCAGGAACAAGTGCTGCTTCAGGGGTGAAACAGCTGAGTGCAGCTTTGGACTGGAGCCTGCCTTCACAAGGTGTGGTGTTCCAGCCACACACAAGGCACCATCACTCCTTGGACAGGGCGAGTATTTGTGATGACCCCAGAGCCTGCATTAATTCATTTGCCGTGATCCAGGGGCTGGAAGGCAACCCTCATCTCCAACAGGACCCTGGCTCAAGTCCACGTACATCAAGCTGTATCTGCAACATCCAAGCTGTCCCCATCTGTTACTCTGACTGGGAAGTTTACAGACGAGAAGCCAGAAAAGTTGTGAAGTACAAGGCTCAGTCCTGCTCTCCTGCAGCCGTACAGGGCACATCTCACTTCTCACACTGCGTAATCCCACCTGTCCCCCCAGACAACCAACACCGCAGAAACATCGGCACCCATCAGCACGCCCTGCTCAGTGACAGCAGAATTAAGGTCAGCTCGCACCTTGCAGAGCCTCAAACATGTACTTTTCAGGAGCTTCAAGCAGGTTGAGATAATTAATACCAATATTTATTCGTATTCATTAATATCCATTCTATACGGCGTGGAACACAGTCTCGAAATCCTGCGGAGTGCTCTCCTGACTCTAGACAAGCGCACAATTGCTTCTTCCAGCGAATTTTGCAGGACTGTATCTCTCCAGCCCTGGCACCGGGAGAGCCATGGGCTGGGCTGGGCCATGCCCTGCTCACTCTCCCACCTCCGCCTGAAGCACGACCCTCTCCAAACCTCCCCGGGCAGGGACATCGCTGTGAGCTTTGTGACCCCCCTTGGCTGTGCAAAGCCTCACAGGAGTTGGTGGCTGCATTCTCCGGGGGCTTTGGGGGCCTGTCCGAGGTCCCCCCGCAGCGGCAGCGGCATCGGCATCCCGGGCGCGGCCCCTCGGCAGCCGCGGAGCGGGGAAGGGTCGGTGTCGGGATGAGCAGTGGCAGCGCTGGGAAGCAGCACAACAGACTCTCAACACAGAAACTACTCCAGGCACAAAGAAAACACCAACAAAGATCATACTCAACAAAGAGAGGCAGGAATTTCACAGCAGAAGAGAAGAATAGAGACTTTAAAAGCTGCTTTCAGTTCACTTTTGTCTCGGTTTGGCTTTGCAGCTCTGTCCATGGACAGTCGAACTCGAGAAACGTTAGAGCCTGGGGCACGCTGCAGGTCACCAGGATTTCCTCATTTATTGCTTATTTCTTGTTTAAGCTCACTACAAACACAGGAGTCCTCGTCCTCTTTGCATTGTTTGGAAACAGCGAGACTGAATGGGATCCTTTCTCTTCCTCTCCTCCTCTGAAGGGCTGCAGTAATGAGCAGAGGATGTAGTTCACTTCTCTGAGAGGGGAGGCTATTAGAGCTGGTGCTAAACACCCACATCAGAGCGGCTGCCAAGCAGCGGCTCCCTCCTCTCCTCCTCCGGGAAGTCACAATCCAGCAGCTCCACTCAGGAAAGACAACGAGGAAGACACTACTGAAGGACACTGCCGAAAGGACTGGCTGCTCCCGGTCCCACGCATGAGCAGCTCCTCTGCACGCAGAGGTTTGGCTGTGGGGCTGGGGTCAGCCCCAGGAGCTGGAACGGGCTGTCTGTCTGCAGGGAACGCCACAGGCACTGTCCAGATGGATGCCTCCTGATGCCAAGGAATTTAGGTTCCCTGAAAATTCCTGTCACAAGGCCAGGCTGAGATCTGCTGTGACCCTAAAGAGATTATCACCTTAAAGTAGGTTAGTATGTTAATAAATTAATTATACATGGAGGTAGCCAGTTGTCTGAGGAGAGAAGGATTAAAATTACCTCCTAGATAAATTAGGAGCAAGACATCCTCTGGGGAAGGCAAAGAAAGGAAGAGCTGAACCCAAAGGATTCCTGCAGGAAACCCAAAGACGAGCCCAGAGGTGAGACCTGCCCTGTGTGCCCACCACTGGCGCGTGTGCCTCGGTGGTGTCGTGCCTGGAGTCGGCATCCTCCGTGTTCAGTGACTGCCAGAACAACCATCACCAGGACACAAACCACGCGGGGGGACACGAGCACTGGACGTGATGCCAACCTGCAGCTAAAGCTGCCAAAAATTCAAGGGCTGTCACCGAACCCTCAGTGGGACGAGATAAATGCTCCAGGAGCGCGTCGTCCCTCCTCCCCCGAGGAGCAGTGATTACTAAGGACATTTCCATGAGCGGTGTATGATCTTTATTTTTTCATGCACAATGACCTTTAAAAGTACTGGCTAAGCTATTTGCATTGCCTGGCCCAGAGTTCCAACAGCCAGCAGGAAGACGAGCATTAACCTTAATGGCTGAATCACTTCATGCCGACACAAAGATGGAACACTCCCATGAGTCGGCAAAAGACTGTTTTCATTTGATTACCATCTATTTAAGCAGCAACAAGCGTCCCTTAAAGCTCGAAGTTCCCAGTGCTTCCCTGGTTTTCTGGAGGGGCAGCCCAGGGAACACTTTGGGAAGCTTTGGGAGGGAGGCAGGACACCTTTGAAGGCGATGTCCTGGGATGAGGTGGGGCGGGAGAGGCCGTGCCCCAGCACAGTCACACTGCCTGCAGCGGCTCCTCTGCTCCTACCGTGCAGGAGCAGGCGTTGGAGAGCTGCAAATCCAGGTTTGACCCCCAAACCACCCTGTGGCACTGACTGAAGGTTTGTGACTCCTCGGAACTGGGATTTCACACTTCCTTTTCAGCAACACAGTAATGTGTAAGTTACATTTATATCAAGAGTACAGAAGCAGCACAAAGAGGTGTAAATAATATCACAGTGCCCTCAGCACGTGACTTAGGTGAAAACACCTGCTTTGGAGTGGGTTTATCCGTGTGTTCATACATGCAGAGCCCAAAAGGTGTAAGCAATGCTGAAATGATTGCCTAGAAATTGCCCGTGGCAAAATGTTGTGTGTTATTCAGCCAGCTCTGATAATTAAAACCTCCCATCCAGTCAAGGTCAAAATGTGGCTCTTGTCCAAGCATATGTACTTCCATGGAAAGGTTTGAACTGATCCTAGGAGATTCCCGTCAGGGATCCATTTGCCGTACCTCTGACAGGCACACAGCCACCTCCAATCACACGGCTGTTTCCTAGCAGCTCCCAGAACTGCTCTGCGATGATTTTGGAAGGAAGATAAGAGCGGATGCTACAGAAATCACACAGCAAGGTGTGTGTGTGTGTGGGTGTGTGCTCTGACCCAGCCGGGGCACCTGCTCGAGCCTCTCCCCCTTCATCACATCAGCTTTAATGACTGCTTAGAATCAGACCTTGCAGAGGTCACAGCACCCCTAAGCCACAGCCAGTGCTTTAATTCCGACCTGGAGTGCTGTCATTAAGCCACTGACGTCACCTCTCCCAGCTTGCAGCCCCCCCAGCCCTGAGCAGCACCTCTCTCTCCCATATCCGCGTGCGCTGCAAACACTCGCAGAGCAGCCGTGCTCACCTCTGCCTGCTGCTGGCTTGCTTCTCCCACTCACCCTCCCAAACCTGGGCTGTCAGGGACAAACACATCCCCTGGAGAGCTCCAGAAACTTCCAGGTTCACAATCCACTCCCCATACAGACAACAGGGATGGTGGGAGAGTTGGAACTAGGTGATATTTAAGGTCCTTTCCAACCCAAATCATTCTGTGGTTCTGTGGCATTGTACCTGACCCAGCCAAAACGCAGACACAAGAGGAGTCCTGGTGATGAGTCCAGACCTGGAGCCTGGACAGGGAGGGGTGAAGGTGCCCAGGGGATGTGCAGGCACCTGGAAAAGCCAGCTCCCTGCCCGAGAGGTCGGGGGCTGCTGGCAGAGGGCACGGGAGACACCAGTAACAACTCCAGTGACCAGGGCAAGATTTGACACAGGACATCTGTCAAAGCCCTCGTACTACAAACTACTGGAGAGCAAGCATGTGATGGTATTATTGGAGCTTGTATTGTGCAGCTGAGCAGTGCTATTCTTCATGTCCTTTTGTCGTTTAAGAGAGACTTTTGTGACAGCATTTGCCTATCTCTTGTAATTCCATGCAGGTTTGTGAAGTGCCCTTTTTTTAAAAGAAAAAAAGCCATACATTAGATTTCCCCATTCTCATTTTTCATGATGTACAATACTGTCTAAATCAGTTTAAGATCAGGCCTGTACATCATCTCTGGAAATGAATACAAATACCTCTTATTCCAGTCAAATTAAATAATCAGGAGATACAGTGGCCACTCGCATATTGAATAGGAAGAAACACAAAGCCTGGAGGCTTCTGCTGCCGTGAGAGCACCCACACCGTGGCCTCTCCATCCCAGGGTTACCACCCCAGGGAGAGCCAAGGCCAGCCCTGTTCCAGCCGGGAGCAGAGCCGTGAGGGTGATCCCAGCCCCGTGCCCACGGCTGCATCCCCAAACACACAGAGGCACAGCCGGAGCAGGAGCCCCAGTGCTGCGGGAGCCAAGGAGCACCACCAGGCCCTCCCCAGGACAGCTGTGTCCTGCAGCAGCCCGGGGCCAGGGATGGTCTGCAAGGGGGTCCTCAGGAAGCCCCCGCTGCACCTCTCCTCTCCAAGGCCAGAGGGATGCAAACACCGAGCGCCTCACCAGCGGGTTGCCAAGGACCTGGGGACTGCCCCCATCACACTGACACTTTTGTGCTCTTTTAATCCAAAACATAACTCCGACCTTAGCGTTCACTCTAAACCCCGCCCGCCTGACCCAGTACAGGCTGCAGGGGCTCTCCAGTCCCTCAGCCCTGCAAAGGGCAGTGCTTCCCCTCTCAGGACTGGGACACGGCCGCTCTCCCTGCCCAGGAGCAACCACCGGCGCCTGGGCTGGCAGAGGGTTCTAACAAGGAGCAAATGCCTCACGGCTGCCTCCATGGAAAGGGAGATGGTGACAGCACACAGTGCCCCTCTGGAAACCCTCCTTTAGCTAGCTGCAATTATTGTAACTGGATGGAAAGAGGAGGAGCAGGTGTGGAGGTCAGCAGGAGGAGGCTGGGGGGGCTGCAGGTACTGACCCCCGGCCGTTCCTGCCTGCAGCCACGGGCATCTCTCGGCTGCCAAGTGATGTGAACCTTTCAGGGGGCAGTGAGCATGCAGGGCACCCTCCCCCTTCCCTGGGCACCACATCCATCCCCACGGGGCAGGGAGCACCACAGGTGTTGCTGGGCAGACCCCGTCCCTGCCTGCACCCTGCATCTCCCCAGCTGTTGTCCCTGGCTTCAGCAGTCAGCTCGGCCACCCAGCTCCCCACCCATGTTTTGTATGCCCAGCCATGCCTCCAGCCATCGGTATTAGCCTCCTCCTCAGCTGCTACAGCACGATTTTGTTTGGGTGATGGAAGCTGAATGCAGTAGTCAAGGCTGACACATAACGCTGATTGATATATTGGCGCATAAGAGTTTTTATGTTACTGGCAAGTGACTATCAGGCAGTGTGACTTGCTGCCTGCCCCTTTTCAACTCACCAGTGAAAAAATAAGAAGTAAAGCAGCAGTGGATGTGGCAGGAATGCTAAAGGAGATGCTGCCCTGCCAGCAGGCTCCGAGAGCGGTGCCTGCCCCAGCCCTGGATCCACTGGCACAGCCCGAGGGCAGGAACATCCGCCCACCACAGCTGTGAGGAGCCCAGTTCCAAAGGGAAGATGGGACCTAGAGGCCATAGAGGTGCTGAAATTTGCGCTTGGTATGAGCAGGACCACAGAGGCTCAGGGCCAGCAGCATCCTGCCCTCTCCCTGCATGAAGATGGCCGAGCACACCCATGTCCCCTCGTCCTCCCTGAGAAGGACCCAGGGCATCCTCATCGGAAGCGTTCCTGGTCTCGCTGTGCTGGCACCATCACTCAGCCCTGCAGCCCCAGGGAAGCAGCTGCTCTCCTGCACTGCCCAGCTTCCCAGCAGCACCAGCAGGGATCAACCGAGTCAGAGTCCCAGGCAGCGAGCGGGGGAAGTGGACTCAAGCACGGGACTTGAGTAGTAGCTTTCATGAGCTTTACACAAAAAAAATATGCCTTTATAAAAGCTAACAGCAGGTAGGCATAAGGCCATGAGAAACAGGGAGGTGGTAATGGTCTTTTGAAAGTAATTCCTTTCAACCATAAAACCAAGACTTGATGAAAATGATAAGCCATGGGATGTGGCTGTCTGATAGTGTATTAACATAAACGCTCCAAGTAGCAGCCGCTGCGGCCCCCAGAGCCAGGGGGAACGGGGGGAAGTCACAGCCTCATCAGCCAACGTGGGGAGCTGCTGCACTAAGAGCCCCCTGAGGAGCAGGGCAGCAATAATCAACTGTTTGGCTGGAAATAGGCCAAAATAGGCCCACCTGCGAGAGCTGCCCCTCCTGCCCTGCGCCCCGGCAGAGGCAGGATAGGGAGTGGTGCTGGGAGTGAGAACTAGACCCAGTCCCATCCCATCTCACCCAGGCAGAATGCACATCACCCTGTGCTCGCAGAAGAGCAGATCTTGTTTCTACCTCATTTACCTTCTGGGCACTTGCATTCTCCTGCTGCCTGGGGGACAAGCAGACACCCCTGCAGAGAGGGCCCTTAGAACACGGATTCCAAATTCAGATCACCTTTCATCAGGGAGATTTTCACCTCCTCCAGACCACAGTGTTGGCAGGCTGGGGGCAGCCTCTGCGCCCTGCACTGCCCACAGAGCTTCCCCTGACCGTTCCCTGAAACACAACTTCTGACAAATGAATTTCCAGGATTCCAATGCCCCCTTCCCTTACAAAACTAATATTCCAGTTCACTGGTGTCCCCGGCAGCAGGATGCGATTTGGTCGCACAGTCTATTATGTTCCAGAACCTGAAAGGTCAGGCTTAAATGGGATTTTTCGTTGTAAAAGTCACCTACATGAATGACACGCGGTACCACCACGAGGCATTTGTAAAGCAGACTTCAGGATTATGGATGCACCATTTACTTCTGTTTATCCCCCAAACAGGAAAGGAAAATATTTGCCTCTCCCAAGCCTTAAGCTTCAGAAATTTCCTGGAGCTCTGTGGACTTTGGTGGCAGGCTGTCAAACAAACAGGAATGCAGGGAGCAATAAACACAGCGGGACTGAAATCCTGCCCTGCAGCTTCATTCCACCTTGGCTGCACCCCAGGGGACAGGAAGATGCTCCGTGGCTGGGCCCAGGTGCTGGCAAATTGGGGTGCTGCAGGTGCCAGGGCCTCGCCGGGTGAGCGCACACGGGTGGGACACGCCGAGCCTGACCACACGGGGGTTCATGAGGAGATGCGAGTGCCAAGGTCAGTGTGCACCCCAGTGTGCTCCCCTCACTGCTCAGCAGCCTTCCAGCCCATCCCAAACCTGCTCTCCCTGGGTTTAAGCCCCATCTCTCTGTTCCATCTTCCATCTTTCTCTTCACGCTTCCAATTTTTACTGCCAAGATAAAAGGGTTTTGAAAGCAGACTCCTCTGAGGACTAAGGGAAAAAAAGGATCAAGATGTGAGACTCAAGGGGAGAGGGGAAAGGTTTTGGGGACAAAAGAACAAAGGCACTTTGGCCTTTCAGGATCACGCGTCCTGCTCTGGCTTACTGCAGAAGATCCAGAAGAAAGGGAGAGCCCTTTCAGCATGGAAAAGCAGAGAAAGGTTCAGCACAGAGAGCAGCAGGAGTGAGAGCAGCCCCATTATCTGACAGAAGTAGAAATAAGACTGGGGGAAAGAATGACTTAAAAATAAAAGGAACATTAAAACTGATGTTTCCCGGAGCATACGAGTGTGTGTGTTTCTTTCCAGGAGGAGGGCATTCGGAGGGATAAGCAGGGTTAAAGAGCCTCATTCATCTTCCCCTTACAACTGTGCTGACTCAGAACCTGGTCAAACAAGTTTAATCTTTTTAGCAACAACAAAGAGAAGTGGAAGGAGGGTGGAAAGGAGCCAGCCTGGATGGGCAAAGAGGGAGAAAAAGAAAGCACAGAAAGAAAACTTCCTTTTTACAGCTTGTGATTATTCATTCCACGGCAGAAATCTGTCCTGATAAGCTTAGGAGGAAAACCAGTGTCATCAGAGCTGCAGCTCTCTGACCGTCCTCCTCCCTGGTGCCGTCCTGCAGGATGGGCAGTGGGCACCTGGAGGGGACAGCACCAGTGCTGCTGCCCTGAGCCCAGGGGGTGGGGATGGTGGTGGGAGCGTGGCGGGGCAATCACAGGCAGGGGGAGGAGGAAGTGTGAGCGGTGCCTGGTGGGGCTGGAGCTGGAGTCTGCTTGCTCCCGGGCTCACACACCGGCAGTGGCACACGGCGCCAGCCCCACGCTGGCAGCCCCGGCACCCAGCAAACCTCAGCTTCACCTCAGCCCTCAATATGTTGGAGCTCCCCGGGCCAAAAGAATATCAGAGCAAGGTAAAGAAACTGCTCTTGCCTTTTTTTGGAGAAGAACAGCATGAGGACGCCACTGTTGTGTCTTTCCTGAAATGGAAGTGTTCATTAACAGCACTGCTCTGGGAGGAAAATGGCCATCACGACAGGAGAGAGAATGCTTTAAAAAATCAAATACACTGTACAACATAATCCTACACTGGCTGGAAGATGAGGTCTTTTTCATCCTTAATTTCTGTAATTCCCAGTCATGCTGAGTATGATGCATCCTCATTTATAATGTAAGAGTTAAGGTTGGGGCAACAATTATTTTCAGGATCCTATAATCTCAACTGTAAAATTTCACCCCAGGCTGAAAATGAAAGAGCAAATCCTTCACTTTGGCATGAGCTGTGTGAGACACAAAGCAGTTCCACTGCTAGCGAGTTACGCAAATATAAATGCACATTAGATTCCCCACTTAACTTTTTTTTTCTGATCTTGAGCCAAAAATAAGATCTGAACTGAAATATGAATTTTTCATCGCATGTTTCTGATTCAAGATGTAAAAACAGACTTCCGAAGCTGCGAGCATCTACCTGTTTCGCCCACCCCCAGAGCCCTGGAGATGTGTTTGCTGAGCACACACCCTGCAGACAGCCGCGGTGTCTGGCTGTGCTGTCGCTGCTGCAGAGCCTTTCCAGAGCTGCTGCTCCAGCCCGGCTCCCGATCCCTACCTGGCTGCACTCTGCCAGGCAGCTTCAGAAATGAAAGGGGAAAAAAAGCCTGGCAAATGCTGCAAAACACAGCAAGGAGAGGTCTGTGCACAAACACAGATCCCAGCTCAGCAGCCAGCGTGCCTGGCACCGTCTGAGCCCAGCCTGGCTCCGAGCTGCGTTGTGCTGAGCTCTCCTGCCCCAGCCACGCTGTCTAGGGAACACCCAGCCTTGGAAGGGAGAGTTTTTGTTGGGAAAGCCCGTGCTCTCCCAAGCCTGCCGGCCTCCAGACCTCAGCAGGCCATCTTTGGTTGGAAAAGGGGATGCTCTGGCACGAGCATGTTTTGCAAACTCAGACACAAGCCCTGCAAAGCACACCAAGGACTGAAATGGTGAGAGACTGGGGATGGAGTGAGCAGGAACCCCCATGGATTGATGCCAGTGGCAGGTCTTCAGCACATGCCACCAGGAAACACCCACACATGCAGGGACACCTGGCAGACCGTGTGGGTCTGCTCCCTTGGTTTGGTATGGCTATTTTTTTCTCCTTTTTTCTTTAGGGAAAGCAGCAGTCCCTGCCATGGATCACTGCCCAGCAGGCTGGACTGGGCAGGGCAGGCTGTGGGAACCCACATGCAGAGCCACTGCCCTCCTGTCCCAGCGCAGGGACACAGGAAAGGAGCCCGACAAGGCAAAAGGACTGAAGTACTTCTTTTGGTCATAAAATCTGACGGTGCTACGACAGGCTGGGGAAACATCAATTACCATTATTGTTGCTCTGGCCATTAAAAGGAGGAATGGTCCCTGTTCTGGAGAGGTCTGCCCTGGTCTGATCTGGGAAAGCATCCCAGGACAGCCCTTAAGCACCTGCTTAAAATTCAGCTCATGTCAAAGTGTTTCCCTCATTTGGGCTGGAGTAAGCAAGCTCTTAAGGGATTTTTTTTCTCCGAGCGGAGACAAACCAAGGCCACACAGACACAGAGCCGGGAGGAAAAACAACAGGGGAGGCTTCTCCCTTTCAAAACACCAAGATGCTTTGAAAGACAGCAAGACTGAGTCTGCAGGAGAGCCTGTGCCGTGGACAGGAGAGGACACATGGCAGATGCATCAACAGGCCACGAGGGAGAGGGAAGCACTGAAATTCTGTGCAGCTGCAGACAGCTGTGGGTGCAGCTGTGCCGCGGGGGCAGAACCTCATCCCCCGCGCCTGCACTCACCTCAGCTCAGGCAAGCATGCCCAAAATGACCTCCAGGCAAAATCCTTCATCATCTTCAGCTTGAGAGTGTAAAGGACTGATCTACACCAGCCTGGCTGACTTACCCAGGTTGGGTGGTGGCCGGGGCTGCTCCATCTGCAGGTGATGAGAGTGGCAGCCCAGCCGGACATGCTGAACACCAGAGTGGGACATGCCCCAGTACCTGCCTACAGCACTGGCTGAGGAGGGGACGCCCCATCCTTGGGCACCCTGCAACAGCTCTGGTGATGCTCGTGCTGTGCGAGGGGAGTCGGACACCCAATCCAAACCTGACTGCAGCATTTACACACATGTACATGGGGCTGAGAGATGACAGAATTATATAATTTGCTTGGTACAGATTTGCTGCTCAATTTTGCAAAATGTAGCGTGTGATGCAGATTGCTATGAGTGTTTGTTTTTAAATACCAGATTAAATGGGCACATAAAATTACCGTAGCCTTGAGCTGATCCATTGCTCCATGACATTTAACGTTGGGTTGCATCAGTCATGCCATGTTGCGCTGCACCACATAATGTAATGTGACATGACTGATGAATCCAGACCTCCTGCTCCATCACCAGGGAAGGCTCACCAGCCTGAGAGCCATCGCTCGGGCCGATGGCGCAGCTGGTGCTGCCACACGGCTGCTCCTCCGTGGGCTCCCCGTCCGGAGCCCCCCAGGACGTGCAGACACACGGGAGGGATAAGCAGGGTTTCTGGAGCCTAAACATGCCATAACAGGCTTTTCTCTTTTTTTAACTCCTTCTCTTGGCTCTGGAGCTCTGGAGTTGCTCAACAATGTGCTCGTCTGGTGCTCAGCAGCCTCGGCCAGGCCTGGGCCCCGAGGAGCCCTCAGCACAGGAGGGGCTGAGCCGCCTCCGGGCTGGCAGAGGGCTGCACACCCAAAGTGGGCTGACGAGATGGGGATGGAAATCCACACTAAGCCACAGGAAAGCAAAATGGATTGGAGAGAGCATTAGCTAAATCCCTCAGTGAAAGGAGCAAGGGGGCTTGCTGTGCCACCGGTGCTGCCTTTGAAGCACGGGAGATAACTCTCCTCCTCAGGCTGGGAGGCAAGAGGCTGCCTGGGGACCTCGTGCCAGCTGGATGGAGGTGGAGGAGAGAGGACAGGTGCTCAAGAGGCAGCTAGAGCTGCCCTGCACCTCCTGTCTGTCCTAAACATGCTCCGAGAGGGAGGAGAAGAAAATCACAGAGTTTCTTGCCAAACCCGGGACCACTTCGCAGCACCAAGCCCACCTCCGCAGGCCCAGCTGTGCTGCAATGCTGCAACTCATCACTCTCCACGAGATGGAAATACTGCGCCTACACCCCGGAGGCCTCTCCTTCACCCCCCACCGTGGCTGCAGCCCCGCCTGGGATGCTCAGCCCCCACGGCTTCCCTCCACGTCCCACCTGCCTCACGCTCCTTCTGGGCAGAGCCTGGAAATCAGATCAAGGAAATGATCTGGGCTAAAAATAACCTAGATATAATCCTTTAAACTGCCAGAGAGGCAATCAAAATTACGATATTTAGGGATTTGCATGCAGTAGCTAAACGAAGATTATCGTATTTAAATTAGCAGGGGAAGGAAGGCCCATCCAGCAGGGACAGCGCAGCGGGAGCCCCACGCTCGGACCACCCCTGCCCAGATCAGCCCCTTCCCAGCAGAGCCAGGCCCCAGACAGTGTCCAGACTCTGTGCCCCAGCCACACTCGGCACAGAGACAGTTAACTGGAGTAAAACGGGAACGGGTGAAGGAAGCCAAATTGGCGTTTAGTTCTTGGAACCAGCGCTGTCCCTGACAGAGTGTGCACAAGTCCCTCCCAGAGCGCAGCCAGGAGCGTTCCCTCAGACAGCACTAAATGAGCACGATTTCTCCAGCTACCACCACTCACATCATATTTTTACTAACGATCATCCCCTGTACGTGCCACTCTGCCTGGACGCTTGGCAGCAAGGACGCGGCCGGAGCAGTCAGCCTGGTTCTGGCCGGCACACCCGCAGCAGTGACCCCGCCGAGCACGTGGTGGGAAGGGGACGGGCATCTCACCGCACCCGCTGGGTGCTTGCTGGTCCTCACCCGGTGTATAAAGCGTCCTGGAATGCACAGGGTTTAGGCACCAAAATGTGTGGGGCTTAGGAGCCTCAGCCCCGCTGAGCCCAGGGATGTGGGCTGGGATACAGGAGCACACGAACTGCTACGTGTGTGCACCCCAAACCACAGCAGAAATGATCCATGGAACATCAAATACTGAACCAGGAAACTTCCCTAAGCCCAGCATGGGGTTAAGCTTTGAAATATCTCACCACAGGATTTTACAGATGATTAAAATTTACTTGAGTTCAAGAAAAGAAAGGAAATGAGTAGGAGAAAATTCCCTCGTGGGCTGAAGCATCCCAGCCCAACCCATCCCATCCCATTCCAACCCATCCCTTCCCAGCTCCTCCAGCCCACCGCAGCGCTGGGGGTGCTGAGAGCCCTCGGGGAGGCAGCGGGGCAGTTTTGCCTCTTCCTACGCGCTTCCCAGGGCTGCGGCCAGAGCCCCTCCCAGGCTGGCTGGCCCTTTGCTACGACCTGCTATGACTGCTCTTAAACCCCTAAAACAGCTCAGTTTAAATGTCAGTGGAAGATCCCCGGGAAGAGCCCATCTCCGGCCGGCTATCGGGGCCCGGCTGACAACGGGCAATTTGTTCCGCTGCCGTAACCCGATCCTATCTGCGGCCAGCCCTCCGATGTAACATTAGTTTTGAAAATGGAGTAGGGGCAGTCCAGACAGGAAAGGCTTTGGAAAACTTCACCCAGGACAGAGGCACCGCCATCAAATGCTCCAGGACATAAAATCCCTCCTGTCCCTTTATTCTCAGGGAAGGTGGGGTTAAACATCCCTCTGTGATCCTGTATGGACTGGTGGGGAGGAGCTGAAACTAGATGATCTTTAAGGTCCCTTCCAGCTCAAACCATTCTATGATTCTCTCTTATTGAATCCTCTTCCAAGAAGACTTTCAAGTCTCCCAGTGCTGGTGGGTGGTGAGGACTGGGGGACGTGTCCAGTGGGGCTGGGCTGCCCACGAGCACAGCACGGCCCGGCTCATGGGCCCAGCTCTTTTCTAGGATTCTCTGTAAATAAAATCTATTTCTAAGATCTCAAACCAATGAATTTTCCCAGTGGATCTTTACGAAGTTATTTAGCTGAAGCCTCTTGGTAATTGTGACAGATTGAGACAATCGTCCCAGCTGCGGAGTGGGCAGCAGCAGGGAGAGGGGATAAACACGGACAGCGGCTCAAGCCCCTGTAACAGATTTTATTTACACCGGGGACATTCATCAGGGCACAGCAGCCTGGGAGGCACAGTCCGTCTTCAGCTCGAGGGGGAGCAGTGGTGGAAGGCACAGCCCTGGGAAGGAGCCTGTGTCAGGGGCTGTACAGAGCCAGGCTAAGGATGGCAGCCTTCCCCTTGGGACTGCCTGCAGGTCTTAAATGGCAAAGGCACCGGTCACCCCACATGACTGCAGTGATTTAAAGGCCTCCCAAATCCAATCCTTGAAGGAACAAGATAGAAAACTATAGCAGTACCAGGAAAAATAAGTGGTTAACACCCCAGCTCCTGAGAGTCAGCAAAAGGGAGCAGCAAGGAAGCTGCTGTGGCACAATCTGCTGTAAGGTTTGATGCTAAAAGAGAAAGAATTAAATGTATAATTTTACACAGCACTTTAAAAAAAATCTATTTTCATTTTCAGAGATTGGATTTCCTTCTTGTCCTTCTCCCAGGTAATTTTCTCTCTACTCGGCCTTTTGCTGGTGATTTCTCACCGTGCTTCCAGCAAGTGTGAACGGTGAGCTTCTTTGCCAACTCTGTTCCCTCTAGACTCAGATTATTATTCGCTATTGATTCATTGCATCCATCCACAAAGATGCGGACTGCAAAATATCCAGGAGCAGTACAAGAAAAGCAATACAAAATACCATTAAAAATGTAAAGAGCCAGCCACCCAGACAAAGGGTGGGATGTGAGCGATGGCAGCATCGGCAGGCAGTGGCACTGGCTCCCAGCTTCACTTCAGCAAACCCAAGGGAATCTGAGGCAGAAGAAGAGAAAGACAAAGCTGGTGTCTACTCCTGACTTTGCCCACAAAAGCATTGCAGGCGAGGAAGGGCAGCAGCCCTGGCCGAAGGTAGCAGCAGCAGGTCCAGCTCCCCCAGTGCAGCCAGCAAAGGGAACACAATCGTGTGCCTCACAGCAGCACGGAGACATCCCGGGTTTCCTAAAGCCGAGTCCCAGCTCCCACTCTGTCTTCCAGTGATCTAGAGCAAAAGAACTTCCACCCTATAGAGCCCCACACTCTACCACTGCCCCAAACCACAGATGATGCGAGTTCCTCACAAGAGACCACCCTGAAGGACTTGGTTGTGAGAGGACCCTCAAAATCAGCCTTGCTGAAAATGCAGGCAGGATGCCAAGGGACTGATCTGTCTGCTGTGTCTTTGGGGAGGGGAGGGAGCCCAGCTTTCCCCTGGGCAGGGCTCAGGCATGGGAACTAAGCAAGACATCCTCTCTCTGGGCAGGGCAGCAGAAAGTGTTTCCCCACCGCCCTCGCTCCGCCGGCTGCAATCCAGGTGTGCGAGTTAAAGCTCGTCTTTGCAGGCTCTCCTCTGCAGACTCCACTGTGAGCAGCACCTCACAGCGATGTTCTGAGGGCACCAGAATTCCCCCATCTCCTTTCCCCCCATGAACCCTTCAGGGTTTGCATCGCACAAAAGAGAAAAGAAGAGGAAAAATATATGGCTCACTGCATACTCCAAGCAGAAAAACCTACGTACACAGAGCACACAAATCATCTAATTCGGGGCTTTGTTTGCAGGAGTTTAATATTCATAATGCACCTATTTTTATTTTAGTGCTACCCATGAATATAAGTGAATAATTGCAGCTGATTAAAGACAAAAAAGAAAGGAAATGTTAACAGTGAGACAAACAAACACTGACTGTGTGGTAAATAGAAACACTCAAGGATTTAATTCCCTGGGTAAGAGATGGGAGGGGGCAGTGAGAGCAGAGAGTTCCTGCCATAGAGTTCCTCAGAACTGATTGCAGCTCACGTTCCTGGTTGTACCTTCCTACAAATAATTTACAGTGCTAGTGCAGTTTTTGCTGTCCAAATGGTCTCAGCCCCAGTGCAATGCTGGAAGTTTGTCCTTTGCTATCAAACACGAGACCGAAATTGTGTGCTCCCTTCTGCAGCAGCTTCCACTGGTGGCTCATGTGCAGCTAAACCGGGCAGGCTGGGGCCGTTCAGCTGTGCAAAGGGAGAGCAGTGCCCAGGGGATGGGAGCACTGGGGAAAAAGTCCCTCTCCCTCCACCTTTCCATGCAGTTGTCCCTGATCCCCACACCTTGGCAAGGGGAGGTGCCACCAGCACTGGGAGATGCTCTGTGCCCCCCACAGCCCGGGCCCTGCATGAGCAGCACCCACGGGTCCCTCTTCTCTGTGGCACCAAAATGAAAGTCTCTTTGTCAAGCAGCACTCTTGAAAAAAAATACAATTGATTTTCTGACTTCTGGTCAGATTTTCCACCAAATTTAACACCCTACGTGTCGTGCTCGAAATAGAGCCTCTAAGAGCATAAGGCATGTATTGTTAAGGTTTATTTTATTATACAATATTACAGCCATTCGAGATAGATTGTATCCCCTGGCAGTTTCAGAAAAGTTTTTTTCCTTGTATTCATTAGAAGGAAAATAAAGTGCTTGCAAAAACTGGGAAATCCCCAATTCCAGTTAAATTGAGTGCATTTCAGGGACTTCACCTTCAAGAAGGCAGCAAGATAATTTACATTCTGACCTAGATTTCTAACCCAAATGTATTTGCCTGAATGGGAAATGACATTTCATTTGCTCAAGGGTTCTATTTATTTAATTAATTATCAAAGGAAAGGGATGGAGGGGAAGGCTTTCCTTCTCAGATTTCTACAAAAGCTTTGGGAAGAGATGAGACTAATTCTCTGGTCGCACATAAGTGGGGTAAGAGTGGTCCCTGTGAGGTCACTGTGCCCACACATCTTCTCTGTGTGATACCCAAGTCCAAAATCTGTGCTGAAGCTCAAGTTCTGGGGTCAGTCAGTGCTTCTGCCCAGCGGGACCTCAGCCCATGGACACCCTGTGCTCTGCTCCGTGTGGCAGCAGGAGCTCAGATGACAATGGCAAAGCCCAAAGATATTTGGGGTCAAGCAAGACACTCCACAAATGTTTCCAGAAAGCTGGAGTCCCAAGCAAGGTTTTTGCATGTAGGAAAAATACCATCTCCATCTAGGAAAAATACTATCCCCATCTATGGGAGAGTCCCTGAAACAGCTCGGAAGGACCTTCAAGCACTGAACACTTTCCCTTCACAGCCTGGGAGCTTCTGGATTTCTTTCCCAGCTAATTCAGAGCTGAGAAGGGCCCACAGCTGCTGTTTTGCAGGATGGAAGAGAGCAGCAGCCAGCAAAAGGTCAGGCAGAGAGGGGAGTCCTGGTGACCCCAAGCCTCCTGGAGGCACCTCCATGTCTCCTCCTGAGTCCTCGCTTCCACATTCCTCTGACTCACGGCGTTGCTGCTGCACTGGTAAATATCCAATCTCACCCAGAACAGCACTGCACAGTCCGTGGCTCCTGGTTTCACACGGTAATCTCTCCCTGCATCTCTTCTCCCTCTGCACATTTCTGATGGAGTCATACTGAGTCAGATGATTTCCTGCTCCGGGAGGAATGAGGGCAGCAGCAGATCTGAGTCAGACAGCTGCAGGACCCTCCAGCAAGGCTCTTTGAAGCTCCTCACCTAACAGACTCTGCAAAAGCACGTAAGGAGGGAGACAGAGCCTTAATATTGCACCACAGAGCTAATCACTATAAGAGAAAAGCCTTTGTGCACCGTGAAGTGCAGGTCAAAGCAGCTCAGCTCGAGTGCCGTCAACAACTCCTTGTTCTGACACAAACAGATGCTCATCACAGAGTGACAGATGAATGGAAAAAGCAGAAGAAATTGACATAATCACAAAGTAGCACCTTTAAATATGAGTGTGCTAAGATAAAACTTGTCCCTGCCCTCTACCTGCCTACTGGCAGGCCCCTGGAATAGTTATGCTTGGTAGATGACGAAAACCAAGTCATTAGCTCTGTATTTGCCAGCAGCCGATGCCTGACCTGCGGAATTCATCTGCCTAAGAGGTTTATTTTCCTCTACTTCACTCCTGACAGTGTCATCTTTCAACAGGCACACGTTTCTCCACCCTCGAAGCAGCCGAGCACGGTCCCGCTGGGGGCAGGAGCCGCTCAGGAAGGTTTCCCAGGGAATGCCTGAATTGCACCTTATCTCCTCTCGGTGGGGACCTCCTCCTCAGGCTGCATATGCAGCCTCCAACACCACTTAAGACCCATCGGGAGATAAAATCTCCCTTTTGGCAACCACGGGGTGAGCCTGGGGAGCCCCTACCTCCTGGCTTTGCTGATGAGCATCTGCCCTTCGGGGTTAGCCCCGTCCTTGCAGCCTGGCGTCGGCCCCGGCGCTCCTGTGACTGAGGCTGTCCTCGTCCAAGCGCCTGCACCCCGGAGCAGCGCTGCCCCTCGGCACGGGCCGATAACCCCCGAGGTGCTGTGTCCTGAGCACCCAGCACCTTTACACCCAGCCACCCCTCCCCGTTCCGACTGCGGAGCTCGGCCGCTGCCTGAGACTCCCCTGGGCACGGGGGATGATGAGCGGCGAGTGTTTGTGCTCGGCGGAGCTCCATTGTTCCGGCTCTTTGTCCTCCTGCCCGATGCTCACTGGCCACCTGCCTTCCTCCCCGGCCTTTTGGAGAGGATTCTTTGCTTCCCTTTGTTGCTGTCCCTGCCCCACGCTGCCCGCTCCGCGGAGAGCGCAGCGCTGACCCCTGAAAGGAGCCAGCAAAGCGACAGGGACACAGGGCGGCAGGACAGACACACAGCCCGGCACAGGACAGACACACAGCCCGGCAGGACAGGGACACAGCCCGGCA